>JAGFMF010011384.1:1914308-1928859 GCA_019455555.1 Galemys pyrenaicus
CCTCCCTGGCCGGCAGCAGGGATCGAACTCATGCTGCAGTGGCTGTGGTTTGCTTCATAGTGCGTTGCTTAACCCACTGCACCACCAGGGAGGCCCAAGCTTTGCCTATTTTTAAAATGTATGTAGATGAATTGTACAGTATTCATGCTTATGTCTGGCTTGTTCCATGTAACAGAATACCTGCCAATTCCATCTGTGTTATGTGTGACAGTAGTTTCATTTCCACTGTTTTGTAATATGCCTTTGTATAAATACACAACAATTTATTTATCTTTTCTACTATTGGTGGAGATGGACTGTTGACAGTTTGGGGATCTTAAAAGAAAACTGACCACAGAAACATTTTAGGGTATGTTTTTTAGAGAATCATACGTATTGGTCATATATCTGGGAGTGAATTGTTAGGTCACAGGGTAAATGGGTGCTCATTCATAGGATATATTCCTACCAGCTTTGAAAGAAAGATCTACTTTCTCCACATTCTAACCAACTACTGTTTTCTAAATTTTTCATTTTAGACATGCTATCAGATAGGTAGTATCACTATTTTAATTTGCATTTTGTATATAATAAGATTATTAACCTTTCACATGTCTTGGCTATATGGCTATCCTCTTTTGTAAAGTATATTGCCCACTTTCCTATTAGGTTGTCTGTATTTTTTGACTTACTGACTTGTAGGTGTTTCTAATATATTTCATATGTAAACCTGTTTCCAGTGATACTTCTTGTAAATGTATTCTCTCTTCTGTGTGCATGCTTCTTTGAGTGCAAGGAGCATATCATTTAATCCATTATGGATAGAGGGGATCAGAACTGGAACATGGTTCCTGTGGTAAATGACCTATTTTTTTACATTTATCTTTTAATAAATGATATATCATTATTTTACAGCCTTGCTTGTTTTTTCACAACAAGGGGTTTCTCCCCTCAGCTGTGGTCATCATGATTTTCCCACCACCGAAGCACCCACAGTTCTTTACCACAGTTCATAATTCACTGTGCTCTCCTGTTTGCTCCCCTCTGTCTTTCTCTCTCCCTATGCCAACTCTTGGATGCCACAGATCTCTGGCTAACTTCTAAGAATTGTCTTTTTCTGATCCTTTGTTTGGTTTCTTTACATTACACCAGAAATGAAATCATCTTGTATCTATCCCCTCTGGCTCACTCCACTTAAGATAATCCCTTCCATTTCCATCCAGGTTGCCATAAATGGCATGAGTTTGTCTTTTTTGCTTGTGGAGTAGTATTCCATTGTGCTTGTGTGTGTGTGTATGTGTGCACATGTACATATATATTAATGCATATATTTATGCATATATAAAAATGTGGGTTTGATATATATTAAATATATATTTTTTTTCTGATCCAGTCCTCTTTATGTGGGCACTTAGGCTATTTAAATTACTTGACTATTATAAATAGGACTGTGGTGAACATAGAAGTACATACATCCTTTTTCTTTGGGTAGATATCTATGAGTGGAATTGCTGTGTCATATGGTAAGTCTATTTGAAATATTTTGAGGTGTCTCTACACTGTTTTCCATAGAAGCTGGGCCAGTCTATATTCCCACCAACACTGTGCAAGTGTTCCTCTTTCTCCACATCTTTGCCAGCACTTCTTGTTCCTGGTCTTTCTCATGTGGGCCACTGTCACTGATGTTATCATCTCATTGTGGTTTTGATTTGATATTAAGGAATTATTAAACTTTTAGGTAAGAAAACGATTATATGATTATGTTGTCTTTAAAGAGCATTTACCTTTTAGAAATACATAGTGAAATATCTGTAGACTGATATGATGTGCTGATTTTCCTTCAAAGTGATCCATCAGAAGATAGGAAGGTAGTAGCAGCAGTTAAGTAGGATTTTCCATGAGTTTTTTATTGATCAAGACATACAGTAGGAGAATGTACTATATCTCCCTTCATTTTCATGAAGAGAATAAGAAGTTTAAAATTCCAGGATATGTATAAATGTCCCCAAACTATTCACTTATGATTTAAAAACATCTTCTTTCTCTGGGTAAATATTGCAACTTGAATAAAACACCTGATTACTATGTAGCTAGAGAGACATCCTGGGATGACTAGCCTGAATTTGGCAAATTGTGGTAGGTAATCAGAACTTAAATTTCAAATCTGAGTCTTTAAAAATCTGGTTTTTCAATGTAAATTCAAAATAAGTTTTCTAATAAATGTAGAAACAGTTACATGAAGCATTTGCACATTTTATCTTCTTTACGTCTTAAAACAAATACCTCAAAGAATTTCATAACCAAGGTTTAGAAAGGAAACTTTCTGAAATTCTTTGCAGAATTTCTCATAGGAGCAGAATTGTCTTATGTTAAGCCAAATAACTTGATGAGCCATTTATGTAGAACAATGGTAGAAGAAGAGAATAATTTTGTTAAATGCCTTATCATGTTGTTTTTAATGAGAAAATTAAGACTAAACCAAGGGAGCATATGAGAGGTACGTAATCTCAAAATAAAGTGGGGATAGGGGTGTTTCAAGAGGGAATCCAGCACTATGAGGAAAATTCTTTTCCAGGAGAAAAGCTTGTCCATTTTCTCAGTGCTAGTATGTGGAGCTATTTTGAACAGAGATATCTTGCAAGGTGTTGTGAACCCAACCCTCCATTGTTGCCAAACCATAATTTTCTGAGGGTTTTTTTTAAGCATACAAGAGCTGGAGTCCAGGCCAGAGTCGCCAGAGGTGAGAGGATTCACCAGACAGAGTGGGGAACAGAACAGGCAGAACTACTGAAATACAGTGCTGAGAGGAGCAGTGGGTGAGACAGGAGAAGTCAGCTGTGCCACATGGGTCAGCTTGCTGGCCAGGATCAAACTCATGTCGCAGTGGCTGGTGATAGCTTGACAGCACTATGTCTTTAACCCCTGCACCACCAGGGAGGCCCACACCAAACCATAATTAAAAACAACTGCACACACAGTCATGTCTGAGTGGTTCTTGGAGGTAAACCAAAGGCAAAGCAGCTGCTGTTCGGGTTGAGTCGATGTGACAGAAAGAAAAGACTTCACAGAGTCACAGAAGAGATGTGTGGTCAGTAAAACCAAAGCAACATATGACTCAGAGACGTGGACACCCCTCAAATGTCCAGGTATGGATGGACATTGGTAATTTAAAAGAAAATTTAAATATATAATAAAGGATGACTCCACAGGGCTGGGAGAATTGGGAATATTCAGGAAGCTAACACTTTGAGGACAATTAGAAGGTGAAGTTAGACTACCACATTCAATAATTCCATGCTATTAATTCTGGAAAAGATCCAGAACAGCAGTTTTTATAGTGATTTTCAAAATCCCTGGATTTTCAGAGGTGACTCAGAGACTCCCAAGAAAGGGCAAGGATTTTGGCCCCTCATCCTTGCTTTATCTAGAAAACTTTCATCTATATTATATACTAGGTGTCCATGTTGGATCCTTAACTTTTCTCATTTTTGCTTCTGTTAAGAAGAATTGCTATCTAGCCCTCTCATGATACAGAAAGGCAAAAAGTTGAAAAATGCTAAGGAATTTGCCCATGGTGCATGCACTGTTGATATTAGAACCCACTTCTTCCAGTTTTCAGTGCACTTTCTCCTCCACTTGATGAAAAGACTCACAAAAGTGCCATTTGAAAATGGATGTGCTCTCAGTGTTAGATTGACCTCAGCAGTTTTTTGTTTTGTTTTGTTTGGGCCTTTTTATTGGGTACCTTTGGTTTACAACACTTGATTTGTTTTACCAGTACAGGTTTACACCTCTTCAAATATGATACCAAACCACATCCACCACTAAAGTACCAATAACCTTCGCCCACTGTCCATTTGTCCCTCTGTACCCTCTGTTCCCACACACCCCTCTGGTAACCTTTGCCCTACAGTCAGAAAATAATGGTTTGTTATAGCTGGCTTTTTCTTTTCCTTTATTTGCTTACTTATATTGCACATCTGAGGAATAGTATCTGGGATTTATCTTTCTTCTTCTGACTTGTTCTATGTCACATAACCCCCTTTCAGTTCCATCCATCTTATCACAAATGACGAGTCCATTTTTTATAGCTCTGTGGTATTTCATTGTGTATGTGTGTGTGTATACCACATCTTCTTTATCCAATCTCCTATCCATGGGCACTGAATTTATTTCCATACCTTAGTTATTGTAAATAGTGCTACAATGAGGGTATATATGTTTTTTTGAATAGTGTTTTTATATTCTTCAGATCTATATTTAGAAACAAAATTGCTGGATCATATGGTAAATATATTTTTAATTTTTTGAGGAAGCTCCAAACTGGTTTTCCATAGATGATCTCTGCAGTTTTATAGGGTCTCAGAATCAAATACAAATCACTTTAGGCCAGTTATCAAGAGTCTTCTTTGTGGCATAGACAAGGTGGTAGAGAAAGATGTGAGCCTGGAAGAGAGTTTGCCTTCTTTCTGCGTGCTGAAAATCCATTCTAATTCAGTTTCAAGACCCTGCAGAAAGCCCTAAGCTGAGGTGGGGGGGATTTCCAACTATACTGTCTATCTGCCTATCTTGTTCCCACTTGGTAAAACAGTTTGTGCTGCCTTCCCTTTCATCCCCTTAAATGGGTTTCTTTTTTATTCTTTCATTTTTTTAAATTTTTATTGAAGTGATTTTGGTTTACATGTCATATAAATTTCAGGCATACATCATTACAATTAGACATCTGCATATTCTACATTATGATCATCACCAAAAGTCTAGTATTACTCTTCTACCATACAATTTACCCCCTTTACCTGATTTACCCACTCCCCCCTTTCCTCTGGTAACCACTATTTTTCTCATAATCTATGAGTTCTTTTGTTTGTTCATGTTTTCTTTATTTTTCCATATATGAGAAAAAGCATGCAGTATGTGTTCTTCCAGATTTATTGATATATAATTGACATACAACACTCTATAAAGTTAACATGTACAGTTTAATGACTTGACCCTAATCTCAGTCATCATCTCGCCATCAAATTCTATCTTCATAGTTAAGATTAAATTTCAAGAGATTCTCAGACATAATGGTAAGAAGAATAAGTTTGTAAGAAAGCTCTACCATTTAGCTGTGTGGCAAGAAGTAAGTTAATTAACTCTTCCTATCTGTAAATGATTCTAATAATACTTAGCTCATAAGGTTATTGTATAAGGAGCAAGGCAAATGAAGGAAGCCAATTAAAACATCTACTGCAGGACATGTTATTCAGTAAGTAGTGGTTTAGCTTTCTTTCACATTTTAATTCATCCTCACAGAGAAGCACTATAGCATTCCTCAGCATTCCTTTATTGATACTCTGCTAAAGCAAGGAAATGAACAGTAAAAGGAAACATCAAGTTGTATTTCTTACCTATGAATGAGTTCTGGATTTTTTCCTAGGATGTTGATGTGGCCACAGTAAAGGTAAAGTTGTTTCCTTCCAGAACTTATGATCTGAAAAAAAATGATAGTGTGATTATATAGTCACATTGACTGTCTTTCCAGGAAACGCTTCCTCTGGTGGTCACTAAGGTCCAGAAAAAATGATGACATCTCAAAAAATGATTTCATTCTGTTGGTTCAAGCTTAAGAGGAAGTCAGGCACACAGTGCCACCTGAAGTGTTCAGACTGAATCTCAGCTCCCCTGTTTCCCATAAGACATTTTAGGACAGGAAACCTTCAAATTCTCACAGCAGCAGCAACTCCATACACTTAGTCCACCCTCTCACCTGACCCTGTTATAAGGTTCTTCCTCAACTGCACATGCTCGGTTGGTTTACTTACCTAATCCAACCAGCAGCTGCAAATCACCCCATCACCCTATAAGGCATGCCCAGTTGTCCAAATGTCTAGTCTTCAGTCATTCTGGAATCCTTAGTCCCTTGTCCTGCCCCCAGCCAATAGCCTTTCTAATCACAAAGTCACATCTCTAAATAAATAAAGGGCATTATTTTAATAGCTTTTCTAGAGTTTCACCTATCTTGTAGCTCCCAAAACAGCCTCAATTTATAAACACAATTTCAGGGGCAAGGGTATAAAATTTGCACAACTATTGTATCAATATACAACCATTGATACAACTATTACAACAATTGGCAATTGTCAGAGTAGCTTAACCAAACTCAAAGTCTGGGACTACACCATAAGGCTCTGCTTCAGGTTACAAGCCAACTGGGGTGAGTGTCTTCCACAATTACTCACCCAGAGTGCCTAGCTGAAAAAGCAGGAATCTGAATCATAGTCAGAAGTTCCTGTGGACACACAATAAGTTTCTCAGAATTTGCGTACTGTCATTTCCATTAGCCAAAGTCAGTCTCAACGCCAAGTCCACCTCTGTAGGGTCAGAATGTATACTCCTCCCACATAGGCAGAGAGGGGAGAGAGAATGTTTGCTAATGATGATCTAATCCACAACTCCTGTGTGCATGCCAGCTATTTACTCCCTACACACTCAGCATTTCCCTGCATCTCAATAGAGGTGTCTTCCTTGCCAACAGTTAGATGTAGGATAGCATGATACTGTATGGGTAGGGAAGATGTCTATAACAACAAGATCTACCCACCACTGTCTTCTCGGAATTGGATATCATTGCTACATGACACTCACAGATACCAGCATCAGATTCCATTGCTTACCCAGCATTATCTAAGAAATACCGACTAAGCCTTTTTTTCTAGTTGTGTGTAGCAGTCAGTAGAAATAGATTCATGTGTAAATGATGTGTAGTTTAAACACACACACACACATTCACAAACCACAGACATTTCTGCAAACTTGCCAGTGCCACAGGGAACCTTCAGCTTGCGGTCTGGCATTTTATGTGGAGTTTCACTTGAGTATTTGCTTTGGAATCTGATAAACACAGCTATTCACAGGGCTATCACCACATGGTCTATTTGTACCACAGAAACACAGAACCTCTCCTAAAGGAACATGCCCTAGTCATCCTGTCAGGCAAATTCTTGCCATTTCCTAAAGATCCCACAAAATGGCTCAATGAACTCATGCTTCCTGGTAATTTGAAAGGGGGAAGTGCATTTGATTTCCACAGTCTTCTTTTGCCTCCATTGTTGAGTAGAATCAACTTGTTCATGTCATATTTTAAAACTTAAAGAACCAAAAAGTAGGGTAAATATAATATCGCTGGGACAACTGAAGAGTGGGTGTGGGTAAGGATGAATGTCTGGTAAAGGCTGATCTTCTAGAAATTCTACTTAAGTTTTAATAAAAACAATTAGCAGCAGACTAGCCCAGAGTTATCTTTAGAATTTGTTTGCTTATCATTTAACTTTTTATTGTAATGGTAAAGGAGAACAAATATTTCATGCCCCTTCTTCTATTCTCAATATTCAAGCTAAGAGAAATTTAAGAGGACTCCTGATAGGAAATTAAACATCTATTGGGAAGTCCCAAAGAGAATATCACATAAAGTAGCAGAGAGTGCCTGACTCTGTCATCAGATGACAATTTCAGTCCAGACACTGTTTCTGCCTCTGTCATAGGATAAAATTGCTTAATGAAATACTGTCCAACTTACTTATCATTGCATAACAAACCACCTCAAAATTCAGTGGTTTAAAACAACAGCCATCTTACCATAAACACAACTTTGTGGGTCTAGAATTAAGGCAGTGCCCAGAAGGGACAGATTGTCTCTGCTCCACTATGTCTGTGACCTCAGAGAGGGCAGCACAGAGTGCTAAGCACTCAGCATATGTTGGGGCCTAGATTCTGACTGTTGGTTAGTCATTTGGTTCCTCTCCAAATAGTACCTAATGGGACTGGAATGTCCAAGATAACTGTAGGGCTAAAGTAGGTAAACAGCTGGTGTTGGCCAGGTCTCTCTTACTCCCTTCTCTCCCCCTCCCTTCCCCTCCCTTTACCCTCTTCCAATGTAACCTCCCCACATGGCTAGCTTGGCTTACTTGAAGCAGGATAGTTTTGAAGGTTATATAAAATGCTTATAAAGTATTTGTCAGTTAAGTGGCATTTAAAATGGTAGCTTATGGGTCTCCCTGATGGCACAAGGGCTTGGGCGCCACACTGTGGGGCTGCCTTAGCCACTGCAGCCACCGAGGTGACCTACGCAGCACAGCAGACCTTTCCTGCCTCACTTGCTGCTCCCCTCAGCAGTGTGTTTCAGTAGATCTGCCTGTTCTGTCTCTGGTGAATCCTCTCACCTCCCCCACACCTCTGCCCTGTACCCCAGTTCTTGTATACATAAATAAAAATCTTTTTAAAAATAAAGTTAAAACAAATAAAATGGTAGCCTATACTATTGTTTGTATAAGTGAAGGAAATCTAAAACTCTTAAGATGAGATGTTAGTTTTACTTATATGAAAGGAATGATAGAACAAAAATTTTTCAGGAATGTCAACATGTAAGATTCAATATAATGTATCATAAATGTCCCTATTCTATTATTTCCTGTTGACTATTCTTATTCTGATTAGCTTTATATTGCTTTCATGGCTCAGATGACTATAATGTCTATTCCTTATGGCAAAACAGGCCACCCTTCTGGTGAAAGTATACATGGCCAGAGGAGGGGTGAGGAAGGTCCTGGTGGTGGGAGAGGATTCTTGGAAATAAGCTGTTATTGGAAATGGCCCATGAATGCCAACCCTTCTTCTATGGACATACAAAGTACAAAGAGAACTGACTTTGTGTAGAGATAGACCCTCTCCTGGGTATGGTGAACAAGGCACTGGAGGCTAGAGAACAGAAGATTTAAAGAAGAGCGCTCAAGTTGAGAGCCCAGATTGGACTTTTGCCACATGAGATAAGTTCTTTACCACTTGATCTCACTTCTCTAACCAGGGTAAGTGGTATGTGGTGCATCATGCACGAGATGCTCAAAACCCCTTCTTTCAGGACCTACCCATGTTGGTGGACACAATTATTGAGATTCCCAGATTTTTCACTCATTCTCTATTTAAATTCCCTGCCCTCTAAGTACATTCATGTTGCTTACATATGTGACTTCCATTCTGGTTTGGAAATTAATTCATTTAGCCTAACGGTTACTTAAGAAATCTGAGCTTGCAGAGAAGAAGGAGTAGCCAGGAGCCCAGGGGTTCTATGAAAAAGCTGGCAGCTCTCCTACTGCTACAAAACACTAGCTCAGGAGTGCCTTGCTGTAACGTACCGTTGGTTTCCTGCCTCTCACTAAGGTGACAGGAGGAGTTCTTGAAAAGTTGATCTATTTCTCCCTCCACATTTCCTCAGACTACTTCCATCTGGCCTCTACCCTCAGTGATCCACCAGAACAGAATCACCCATGACACACATATCCCCAAAAACAACAGGCATTTTCGTCCTCAACTAACTTGACCCTGTGTAGTAGCATTTGGTACCGTTGACTTCCTCCTCCTTTTTGAAAAACTTGCCTGGGCTCCAAGTGACTCAAAACACATCTGCTTTCCTTTCCTTTCCACCAACTGCTCCATTTCATTCTCTCCACAGAAACATCCTCTTCTGCATGACAATTAAATGCTGGAGTTCCTTAAAACTTGGTCTCATGGGACTCTTCCTTTTCTCACTCTGTACCTTTGTCCCTGGCACTCTCATTTGGCACACCTCCTCCATGGCCTGATAATCATACCAAAGTATACATCTCTAGTCCAGATGCTGCTTATGGAGAACTTGTTAGGTGTCTTTAAAGTGCTGTAAATCCAAAATAGTCAAAGTTTAAGCCATGATCTTCCCCCACAAAGCATGATCTTCCTCTAAGTCATGATTTCTCCTTTCGTAAAACCACCATCTGTACAGTTTCTCAAGCCAGAAAACTGAGTCATCCTTTATAGGTCTTGCTCCCTCTTCCTATCCTGTATTTCTTACTTTTTGAATCTGTCACCTTCTCTCAATCTCTACTAATCTTTCACTAAGCTTATTGGAACAGAGCAGTAACTATTATACTTTAACATCTTTAAAACTAAAAAGCATTAGTAGACTCTGAAATAAATGTAGTGGGTGGCAACTACCTTTTAATACAATATGTTATATTTTAATAAAAGTGCTTGTAATGAAACTGATAACTCTAGATGAAACAGAGAAGAAAATATAAGAGTGCCTCTTTCATAAAGGAGATAAAGTTTCCCTTATCAAACTTCTGGTGTGTGTGTGCGTTGTTGGGAGAGGGGGATGGTATATACCGGATCACAATATAAAATATATTTAGAAAAGTATTAGGAAATCAACAAGGGATCAGTAACAAAAAATGTTGATATCCACCAACACAGTCAATTCCAGCCTTCCTACAAAATATTCTCTACAAGAAAGAGTAGTTCCTTCAAAATACAAATCTGATATCACCTTCCATAGATTCTTCCACTAACAACAACCCAACCAAGGATAGTCATCCCTCTAGCCCCAATCCAGTCTGAAGCACAATTTCCTCTTATTTTTGTGCTCCAACTTCACAGGCCTACTTTTAGATCCTTCTGATTTCCATGTTCCCTGCTATCATAGAAAAACTTCATAAGCTATTCCCTTGGCTCATTTTCTTCCCTGAATTGCCTAGTTAGCTGCTATGATGCCTCTTGCCTTATACACTAGAATTATTTGTACTTATACATAAGTTTTTTTATGCCAGCTTTATTAGTGTCTCTCTTCCCCACTAAATTTAAAGGCCTGTGATGTCAAGACTATGCTTTCATTCATCAATATATCCCCTCTCGTTGGCACACAGTAAGAGTTTTATTAAGATTAGATAAGTCTGGTTGTGAGTGCCAGATATGAGATTTATTAAGAGTTCAAATTGTTATCTTCCTAAGTTTGAGGAGTTTTGTTAATATGTTGTTTTTGGTTTTGTTTTTTGTTTTTTTTTTTTTGCACTACTATTGTTCTACACTCTTGTTCATTTTTTTCACAATAAAGTATTTCTCCCTTCAGGCATGGTCACCATAGTTCTCCCACCACCAGATCACCCATAATCCTCCACCATAGTCCATCATGTTCACCCCCTTTTCCTCTCCTCACCCTCTCTCTTGCCCTATCTCCTATATGTCTCAGATCTATGGTCAACTTTCAAGGGTTGAGCTTAAAGATTTTCTTTGTCTGACATTTTGTTTTGTTTCTCTATATTCCAAATGAAACCATCCAGTATTTATCTTTCTGCTTCTGGTTTACATCACCTATGATAATCCCTTCAGTTCTATCCATTTTGCCACAAATGGTATGCACTTATCCTTTTTGACTGCTGAGTAATGTTCCAGTATATGTAGATATCACATGAGTTTCCTGATATGTAAATAGGAGGTAATGCCTACCCACTTACAATTACTATTAAATATGTCTAATGTACCTTCATTTAATAATACTCAAACCATCTGATAAATGAATCAATGATGTAACTTCCCAAATGAACTGGTTTTCCTTACTAAGATAATCTTATGGGTTCTTCAGTTTCTTCCTCTGATTTTAACCTACATCAACTTCTGTTGGTTAGAGTGAGTTTTTCAAGGTTTTTTTTAAGAGGAAAAACCAAATCCCAATAGACCCACTTACTTGACTAACTCAATAGCTCTTAAACTTTTTCTGAATTCACACAACCGTACACAGTTTAACACTGATTTTTATACTACACCATTAATTTTTCTCACACCACATATTTCTTGAGAGCAGAATCCCTAGGTTCCATTTTCCAGTTTTTCCAGCAAGAGATTGAAAGGCAGCTTGGTATATTAGGTAAAAATGCAAAGTTTGGACTCAAATTGCCCCTTCCTTTTACCGTTTATCAGCAGGGTCACCCACAGATAGTCTCCTAAATCTCTATGAGCCAGTAGTTCTCAAACAGGACTACACATTCGAAAAACCTGTCTTCTTGTTTCTATTTTTTTAAATACTAATGGTTGGCTTCTCCCCTCAGACATTCTGATGTAATATGTATGGGTTGCTCTCTAGGTACTGAGATTTATGAAGCTCCCCACCCCGCCCACCGGGGTGGGATTCTCTTGCTAAGTTTGAAACCATTGTTCTAAGGTATAAATTCCATCACCTGTAGAACAGCAGTGAAAATAGACACAATTATAAAGAGTTAATGGGATACTTTAATAAGATTGTAGATGGTAAATTATAAGTGATCAGAGACTAGTGGTTATCATTGTTAGTTAGTGATGGTGGAAGCAGTAATATATAGTCGTGGGTGATTAGATAATGAAGATTAAAGAGGACTTTCTCCAGCCTAGCTGGCTATGTAGCACATTTAGATCCCTTTAAATGTCAGCCCAGTTTCTATTTCTATACATCTGGAACTGTTTCCGAATTGTAGAGTACCACTCTGTAGAACCATCTTTTATTTGGTTACCTGCAAGTGACATGCCTTTCTTACCTCACATGATATCCAGTAAGTTTAATAATTAACAAGAAAAACTTTTCTAGGACCTTCAAATTTTCCAAGGCTAACTTAAATACATGTGCTGAAATTTTCATATCAAATTGCATCTGAGTCTTTGAAACTATTTTAGGTCAGCTATAGAACAGAAGTTTGGGCCTGGCAGAGAGCCGTAAAACTGAGCCAAAAATAAACCAAAGACCATTATAAAAATGTTGTAAGTGCCAACTGCATAAGATGTTCAAATTGCAACATAATGGAGTAAAAATTTACAAAAGAGGTTTTTCGATGGTGGCACTGTCTCAACACAGAGGAATAAGTTCAAGAGGAGAATCTGGAGAGTGAACTCAGTCCCTGGAAATTAACCTTCCAGGCAGTTATGGATGCCTTCCCCAACGCTCTTTACAATTTACTGCCCACCAGGAGTCAAGAGCATTGATTTTCTTTGTGTCCCCATCTTGGAGAGTGCAGGCAGGATAGTCACGGTACAGGGAGAAGTTTTCATAAAAATTAATTGGGCCACTCAGTTTTTCACTGTATTCAGCAAATGTTGCTCTATTTGCCCTTCTCCTGGCCTGGACACGCTCCTCCTGCTCCTCTCTCAATATCCAGTCATTCCATGATGCGCTCAGGCACATCCATTTGTTATTTATGTTCTTATTTTCCTGAGCTCCAGAAAAGGTGGTGATTTATTCTTGGTGCAGTCCCGTGGTAGGCTTCCAGGAAGGGTGCCAGCCAGTGCTGGCCTTCTCTCTCCTTGCTCTACCCTGCCTGCCAGCCTCGGTCTGCTCTGCCCCAGTCCATTCCCACCCTCCACTTCCCCAATTAGGAGCTGCTACCAATTTCACACAGACAGATTTATGCATGGCTGGGGACCAGCTAGTCTCCCACTGATTGTCTAAAAGAAGAGTATGTTCTATGTCAAAAATCCTTTGCATGGAGTCCAACTGTTTTCTTGGAAATAGCTTCTTTGACCCAGGCCCATTTTTTTTTTTTTTTAGGTTTGAATTTTATGGATCTGATGCAAAGTCTGTCAACATTTTCCTTGTGAGGGTTATTCAGAGTATAGCATATTTCTGCAGTGCTCAAAGGTTTAGGGATATTTCTATCATCCAGTGCCAAGAGAATGTGCTGGCAAAGAGACTGGGAGAGGCAGAGGAAAAGACTTAAAACCACTTACTAAGATTTTTTAACACCAAGGCAGGTATGATATTCTATCAGCATTTTGGAAGCAGCTTGACATTAAAACAACAGACCCAATTTTGCTCACCTGGATCAAGTGAACCACCTTGATGAGACAGCTAGAACTGCTGAGATCTAAGAATGACTTAGTCGGTTTACATGCCATTTCCTGCCACAAACTTGCATGACTCCGGTCTAAGGTTAAGGCGAAGGTAGAGTCAGCAGCACAACTGTGCGTCACACCACGACCTCAAGTTGTGAAGATTTGCCCTTCTCGTATATGTTGTAAGTTCCCTTTTGATGAGCTAACAATAGGGTCCTTAGTGGGCCTTCATGGGCTTTAATGAACAAGGGCTATTGTCATTTATTTGCACAACTGGCACAATCTTGATGGTCAATGTAATACTCTCTGATGTAGAAATTCAAAACCAGGCCATGTAACTCTTAAAACCAAGGTAAAGACATGGAATGGATAGGAAACAAAATATGAAAAACATTCTGATACTGTCCTTCTTAAAGACCCCAGTGTGTCATCAATGTTCAGTGTTTAAGAAAAACCCAAACATGTCACCCAGCCCCCAAATCCTTGTTGATGCCAACAGAGATCGAGGGGTCTGCGAGATGAAATAGTGAGGGAGATAATTTTTCTTCCTGTCTTATTCCTTCCATTTTCCTTTTTCCCATCTTTCCGACCCTCCCCACCCCCAGGGCTGCTGAAAGTTTTTATTGGAGATAGAGTGCTAGGAAAACAAAAACCTTCTCTGCAAATGTGAAGAGTTAATCATGTTGATGCTACCTTTGGTACTCTAATCCCATTCAACCCTGATTGGCATGTTAAGATTTCTCCTTTCCCTTGCAACCTACCTTGCAGCACCTGAGCCTTCTCCCTCCAGGCCTATCAGACACTTTGCCACTCCATAAAAACGTACCACTCTTGGGCCTCCCCTGGTGGCGCAGTGGGTTAAGCAACGCACTATGAAGCAAAACGCAGCCACTGCAGCACCAGTTCGATTCCTGCTGCCGGCCGGGGA
>JAGFMF010011384.1:1928930-1964942 GCA_019455555.1 Galemys pyrenaicus
CGCTGCTCCCCTCAGCAGTGTACTTCCATTGATCTGCCTGTTCTGCTCCCCGCTCTCTGTGGTGAATCCTCTCACCCCCCCCACACCTCTGGCCTGTACTCCAGTGCTTGTATGCATAAATAAATAATTTAAAAAAAAAAAAAACGTACCACTCTTGATCATTGGTTTTAAATTGATGCAATCAGAGTAATTTCATGAAGATCAAAAAGGTGTGTGTGAATGCCCATGTATATATATATATGTGTGTGTGTGTGTGTGTGTGTTTATGTGTATGAGTATATAATATTCTCTTGTTTAATGATATTTGGTAGCATCCAAAGTTGGTAAAAAGAATAAGAAAGCAGGCATTTCTGTGTATTATAAGTGAAAGTATAAACTGACAAGTTATTAATGAAAGATGATTTAGCAATACTTTTCCAAATGAGAATATTCATATATCTTGACACAGAAATTCTACTTCTGAGGAATCCTGCTATGAGTACATTTACAAATGCACACAAATGTGTATGCACAAGAATTGACTTCTTCCCAAAGGGCCATATTTACATATCAGAATATGTTCAATAGTAGATGATTGTATTTTAAAAGCATAAAAAGCACATCAAAATAATAAAATAAAATAATCTCCAAAATATAATGATGAGTTTAAAAGTAAGACATTTTGTAGCATGATAAAATTTATACATAGGGGCTTCCCTGGTGGCACAAGGGTTTAAGTACGGCACTATGACGAAGAGTTTGATCCCTGGCCAGGAAGGTGACCCTCATGGTGTAGCAAACCTCTTCTGCCTCGTCTGCTGCTCCCCTTAGCAATGCATTTCAGTCAATCTGCCTGCTCTGTTCCCCACTCTGTTCTGGTGAATCCTCTCATCCCCCACACCTTTGGCCTGTACCCCAGTTCTTTATGCATAAATAAGTCTTTAAAAAATTCTTTAAAAATAAAATAAAATTTATACATAAAGGAAAGGAAGAAGGAATCCCAGGTCATTTAATGAAATTCATAGAGTTGGACATGTCTCTTCTTCTCAGCAGCTGGATGGGATTTGCTACATACAAAATCATTTTGTTCCTGAGCATGAATATCTTTTATCTTGCTTAAAAGGTCTAATACCAAATGTTGGTATTCATTGTCTTCTTTCTTTAACATAACTGGATGTTCCTTATACTATCACCACTACTTGATTGGTTATAGGCATTTCCTATGTGTATGATAATAGAAGTTTCCTGTAACGGCACTCAAAAATGCGAAGGGAGAGACTCTATTCTTATAACAAGGTTCAGAAGATATTCTAGTGGTTCACAAGTCTTCAGAGGGCAGGAGGCCTTATGGCTTGTGCTAATAGGTATTCACTGCCAAGTAAGGCCCCATAAAGTCCTTTCCCATATCCCTATCCACCCCTAATCCTTAAGAGCAAAACCCAAAAGAAGAGGGGAGAAAAACAATAACAACATCAGAGAAAGTAACCAGGGAGAAAGAAATTTCAGAGCAGATGGACCTGGGTGGAGAGAGAATCTTTTGAATGCTCTAGATAAGTCTTTCCAAGAATTTTTAAGTTAATGTGATAGTTTCTGGGTTTATAATGAAAAGTTATGACAGCAAAAATGATTCTTTTCTAAACATAATTATAAGATTGTCAGAACACAAAGTGCTTTTTTATGGACTTACTTTTCTATTAAAAGCACCAACACTTCACCACTACTGTCAGACCCCAGCTTCAGGCCTCCCCGTAGGAGGTAGAGGCAGAGACTCTGGAAGTCACTCCCTAAGATAGGTATGGCACTATCATGCATATTAACTCTCCTGATAAATGACTGCTCTTGTGGGAGAAGACTGAAGACACCGTAGAGCTATAAGGGAGGAGAAAGAGGATTCAGGAACAAAATCCAGGGGAATGCCCTCAGTCAGAATCAGAAGTACCCCAGACTTATTTAACTCATCCTTAGCAGTCATGACAGAGAAACTAATGTCCTAGTTTCTTGTGACACTCTCAGATTTAGGAATCACTGACTTATAAGTGGTGCTTAAAGGTTTAGCATCTCACAGTATATAGGAAAAGGTAAAGGAATGGAATGACTGAGTCATAGGTAATGACAGGCAAGGTCTGGAAGATGGAGGGTGTCTTATAATTCAGTCTGAAAAGGAATAGTCAAAGTAGAAGAAAGCGTTGTCTCGGAAAAGCAGCTGAAGAAGGTGCTCCAAGAAGGCAGTGATCAGTTGTGTCAAGTACTCTTAGGGTTAGAGTATGGTAAAGATTGAGAGTTAACTATGGAACTTAAATGCACGGTTTTCTGGCTACTTCAACCAGAAGAATAACCTGATTGGGGGCTCCCTCATCGCACAGGCGTTAAGCACCACACTATGAAGCATCTGCAAGCACTGCTGCACAAGTTTGATCCCTGGCCAGGGAGGTGACCCACATGGCACAGCAGACCTCTCCTGCTTTGCCCACTGCTCCCCTCAGCAGTGTATTTCAGCCAATCTGCCTGTTTTTTCCCCAGCTCTGTCTTTGGTGAATCCTCTCACTTCCCACATCTTTGGCCTGTACCCTAGTTCTTGTATGCATGAATAAATAAATCTTTTAAAAAAAAAACCTGATTAGAATAAAAAGTTACAACACAATTCAGAAAGAGTGGTCAGAACATAATTATTTTAAGTGTGTTATTTACACCACCAACCAAAATTATGGCTCCACATATGTTCTCCCTCTCCCTCTTTTCTGGTTCTGCTGACAGGATTATTCCTCCTAATATAAGAACCTAATTCAACTTCTAGGGCCATTAACTTCTTTGTGGTATATTTCACTTTAATGTACAGCTTTACAAGGCTACGTTTTTATTCAACAATTTGGAATAAGTTCTTAATAAAGTGTGTCAGTAGATAAAGAGTCTTGAGGCAACAGAAGATATAATTTATATGGAAGATAATGTTCCCACTAAAATAACTGCTTCATTCAATGTGTCAGGAAGATGACCTCAGAAACCTTAGTGTCACTACTCTGTTGACTTTGCTAATAAGGGTAAACACATTTTCTTTGACAGGCAGATGCCACCAAAGAAAGAAGCAAGCTGTGAAAACTGGGGTAAAACTGGACCTTCCTAAATACAGAAATAAGCTATTCATTGCTCTGTGTCTAACATAGTCAACATATTAGAGGGGGCTGCTTCAGTGGACTACTCCTGCTCTTACCAAGTTGGTGGTATAATGCACTTAATTGGGGGTCCCTGAGCACACTAAAGTTTGCACATCAGCTTACAGGTTTGAAGACAAAAGACTCAAATATAAAATTCATCTCTTAACCAAGAGGGATAAGTACTGCTTCAATTAATATGCTAATCGCTAATGAATAAAGCAGCCATTAGTTAAATAAGCAAATCATTAAAGTAGGAGAAGAAATTCCAGTGCATTCACAAATCTACTGATAACTGTTAGTTATTAGCCACAACCTACAAATTCTGAAGAGATTAGTAAAATGTGCTATAATACTTAAAGCTCTTCTGTTAAATGAAGTTCATTGATCTGCAAAAGGAATAAGCTAAATTTATCACCATCATATCTAGATCTCAAAAGCATCAGGTTGACAGGAGATGAGTGATGCTCAAAAATTTTATGCCATCTATGTATATTTTAAATACCATTCACAAAATAATATATATTGGTTGTGGATATGAGGGGGAGAGAGAAAGGTTTTATATGGAACTTTTATAAAAATATACAATGATGCACCATCAGGGCCTCCCTGGTGGTGCAGGGGTTAAAGTCTCAGCACTATCAAGCTATTGCCAGCTATTGCAGCATGAGATCCATCTTCAGCCAGGCAGTTAACCCACATGATGCAGCAGACTTCTCCTGTCTCACCTGTTGCTCCCCTCAGCGGTGTTTTCCAATAAATCCCCCCTATTTTGCTTCCCACTGTCTCTGGTGAATCCTCACCCCCTGTACCTCTGGCCTATATCTTCTATGCATAAATAAATAAAAAATAAATCTCTATATGTCATGCTGCACCAATCCATCGATGGTGGTTAAACAGGAAATAACGGTTAAATGAAATACTAACAAATAATTCTGGATAGTGGGAATACAGGTATTTGTGCTTGTGATTTATACTTTCCTATATTTTTTCATTATAAAGATGTTATTAAATGAATGATTACTTACACCATGAATTCTGTTAGTAGGAAGGATTGTGCCTACCTGCAGCCCAGGTGGAGAGAGGACCCATGGAGACCACATAGGTCACACGGATCTACCTGTGTTGTCCCTAGGTCCCTCCATGCCTCAGCTACCATCGTGCAGTCTAGACATCGTGCCGTAATTCACTTGTCCTGGGATGGTGTGATCAGGGAATGTAAGACCAAGGAAAGGTAACTAGGAAGAACTACTGGTGACCCAGGGAGTATACAGCTCTCAGCTCAGGCTGTCTTTTAGGAGCAGCTTTCCTGCCAATTACTCGATTAGCCTCCATCCCACCACACGTCTGAGCACCAGGGAATGGGCCTGTCATCAAAATTTAAACATGTACCTTATAGAATTAAATATGCTCACACTCAAAATCTTCTAAGAATAGTAAGCATCATGTTTACCTACAAAATAATCCAAAATAATCTTTTGTAAATTACTCAGCTTTCTTACATATCTATATCTATATAAATCTCACCCTTCTTGAGGTCAAGTTTTTTAAGGAAACCAATTCCACCCTTAACCAGTCAACCCTCAGTCAAGCAGAAGCCCTTTCCCTGCACAGAATAATTGGTTCAGGTATGGACTCCTGATCTAATTGAAGTCAGTAAAATAGCAAATAGCAAAATGTGAACCCATAACTTTAAATATTTACCATGTTGTAAAACAATATTACCTCAAAAAATATAAGAAAAGTTTTGCTGTGAAAATCTAGAAATTAGTTTCCTGATTCTTCCAAATGAAGATTCAGAAGGAAGCTTCTTTCCCTGGTCTTGACAAGCATCAAAGAGGCCCATTCTAACCACAAGGGGGAGCCAACCCTTATGAGGAAGCTGACACCATGGCAGGGAGCAAAAATAGAACCTGTGCTGGTTGGCCCATTGGAACTACCCTTTATGCACTCTTTCAATCTTTTATTCAGCCAATATTCCTCTAATTGATCTATGAAGACATTTTGAAAGCGCCTTCAAATGCCTTGCTTTAGTTCAAAAATGCACTCTGTTACATTTCCCCTGGTACCGCAGTCCAATATATCTGTCAAAGAAGGAAATGAGGTTACTGTAATGATGACCCAACCACTTCCTTTTCTTAGAAATCCAGAAAACAAAATAAAGGTGGTAATTTAGTAATTTGTAGACTCTCTTTCCCCCGTCTTAAAAACTGGAATGACAAAATGGCATTTGCACATATCTGATCTTTTAGCATACCTTATGTTAGCCAGGATTACTCAACTACCTCATTTACAAGGTGTTTCTTTTAATATGTTGAAGTACATTTGAAGAAAAATCTTCATTTACAACAAGGAGGGTTCTCCACCCTCTCTTTATAATCTTATACCTATTTGGCTCTCTCTCCCACTTTGTCCACAATTTTAATGAAGGAAGCGCTGCTATCATTTTCTCTCCTATGGTAAATTTAATAGAAGTTTCTTTCCACACCCAAATCCAGAGGTAGCTAGCTATCCATCGTAGGTATGGAGATTCATAATCACCAAGGACTTGAATTTCTTTAATATGTGCCACATATTCCAAGCTAATTAAGAGCACCCCCTCTCCCCATATTCCAAACATCAAAAAGGAAAATAGGGGAATTTCAAGTTACATGAGCAATGGATATAAGTCCTTTCACAGGAGGGACAGCAAATAATGAAAAGTAATAATACCACTTACCACAAAGATGCTATTCTGTTTCTCTATTACTGTGTAGAAATTGTGCCAAAATACAGTGGTTTCAATTTATCATTCCCTCTTCTAATTCTGGGGATTGACTGGGTTCAAGTGGGCAGTACTCACTTGCAGCAGCTCCAGTCAGATGAAACTGTGTCATCTGAAGGCTCAAATGGGCTGGAAACAGAAAATTGGTTTACTGACATGGCTGGCAGCTGGGAGCTCAGCTGAGACTCAGTAGAGCACCTGCAAGTGCCTTTGCATGTCGCTTAAGCATCACACAGCATGACAAGAGAAAGCTGGCTCAGAGCCTAACCAGATTCAAAGGCCGGGGGCACAGACTCCACACCTCAGTTGGAAGACTGTCCAGAAGTGTGTCACTGTCTTTAATCCACCATCAGTATATCCTATTCCCACTATATTTCATTGGTCAGAAGGTAACATTTGATCCCAAGTAGCATTAGGAAGGCTGGGGAAATACTCTCTGTATAACAAGATGCCCTACTAAAAAATCAACTTCTGTTACTCAGGAAGAAAAAGTATATGGACATTTGGATAAGCAATCAACAGACTTTGCCACATATGCCTCATATCCTTTTTACTTGGTTCTCTCTTAAAATAATTTATATCCTCTCCAGAAACTCTTTTTTTATGAATTTGTTCTTTTTATCATTTTTGGTTTTTACTATTCATTATAAGAAATACACATTGTTTTTCAGTTAAAAAAACCCCAAAATATTAAAACAAATTTTAAAATGTAACTGTCATTTGTTTCTTATATTTTTTAATATTTAGCTCAAAATTTCTAAACTCAGTGCTTCATCCTCAGGAAATACTTCCTGTTCTATTCACTCTTAAATTGCCCACTATTTAAGAAAGATCCATAGAACCCTTCATGCTCCTGGAAAGATCCTCCTATCTCACCACCACACACCTCCAGCCTCACCACATGTTACATAATAGACCATTCCCAAAGAGGAATATGGTCACAATTGAGCTCCAGTTCCCTCTAAAATTACCTTAGCTATCACGTGCATCAAGTATCATATGCTTGTCACGCTATTGTCAGAAGTTCACTCCTCACACTCATCTTTTACCACATAAATGTAGATTTATGCCTCCTCTCACCCGAATCACTCTCCCCCCCCTCCATGACTCCTTAACACCTTGCACTATGCCCTCTGGAACTCAAAATTCTCCTATGCTGCTGACCTCCTCCCTAGAACTTGCCTTCACCTTTTGGCTCTCACCAGAACTTTCAGACCCCATGTCAAGAGCAGTCTTTTCAAGGAGTGTTGCTTTTATTCTCCTACTCAATGTTCAACAATGCCTCCCCGCATTGACTGCCTCTACCACATTTTACTGTCTATTACACACTCTTATTTGTCTTCTCACCTTGGCTATAGTCCACAGTCCATTATTATAATGTTTCCCTTGTATGTACCTCAATGTATGTACAACGTATACCTCCTTGCCACTCTCCTTCTGCCTTCCACACCCATCAAGATCCCAAACCAACCAGAGGCCTGCATCCAAATAGCTGACCAAGAGGTATGAAAGCTGGACAGCCACACTGACACCATTCAACATATGAGTAAACTTCAGATACTGAGGTCTCATACGCTGGCCACTCAACATTGCCAGTCAAGACTTAGTCAACATATCCTGAAGTAATGTTCTCCTCACCCTTCAGAGAACCCACTACACAATTTCTCCTTTCCCTGAAAACCTCCAACAACTCCTCCCTACTCATATTCCAATTTTTTCTTTAAAAAAGAAAAAAAAGAAGAAGCAAACCGAATTGTTTACTGCTATGACAACTCACCAAAAATTTCATTGAAAAGACTATGAGAACAAGTAGGAGCAGGTGTGAGAAGCATTAAAAAAATAAAAGAGCATCAACAATAGACTTAATCTTCATTCTACTGGCCTTAAAGACCACTGCTGGTTTGCTGGGAAGGACTCCCTTACAGACACATTACCTATCACCCAGAGTCTTAGAACTTGGACCCCAGCCTTGGTTCTCCTGACCTTACTGCCCACCGATGTAGGGTGACCAAATAAGATAAAGGCATGCAACTGCAGAGACTTGACTTTCCTTATAAAATGGCACAGTCTACTTCTGGGCTTTCTTTCTTTTAATGTATGCAAATGAATGGGGAGGTGGGAGTGGTCTAAGTCTTCTGTAAATCTATTTGAACTCCTTTGGGGAAAAATGTAAATAAGTCGAGCTACACACTCATTGTAAAGACACAGGCATGGCATTATCATCATTAGTAATAATTTAATTACATTAGCTAATTGCTATTACATTTTTATGCATTCGCACGAAGGCAAATTTTGTCTTCCTGCTATCTTTGCCATTAAAACAAAAGAAAAATGCTATCTTAGATGATAAGAATAATGACTACACCTGTCAAAATAGATTTATATCTTGAGTCTCAGACAGCCTCTGAGGCATGTTTTTGCCAGGAATATTCATTTGTTCTTTTCGCTCTTGTTTTTGTTTTGCTTTTTTTTTTTTAAGGAAAGAAGACAGAAGGCAGATTTCTACCGCTACACTGAGCCTCCCACCCAGTGATGCTCGGGGCAACAACCCTTCAAAATTAGGTACCAATCAGAGCCAATTCCTTTGGTAACCATTGTAATAACATTAACATGATGAACTAATGAGATATTAATGCAGTTGTAATAGACATTTCCATAGGAGTTCCATTGTAATTGAGTAGGTTAATAATCTGCCTCAATCTGTGTTTGGCAAGTGTAATGTATGATGAATAGGAAAGGGCAGAATTCTGATGACTCTCAGCTTGTAAGGTATTTATTCTTTCATAACAGAAAAGAAGTACCTGTTTTTAAAATCAGGTGCACCAGTCAATACTGGAGAAAATTGAGTCCAAAATGTCATAAAACTGACTCTTCACAGCATCCAACTTTCTAAATGACAATAAATGTGGGGAATGGATATTTAAAGATCTTTATTTATAGTCAGTATGTATCCATTTGTTTGACTTCCAGTCTTTCAATACTTAGAAATTGTAATTAGAAACGGCACACCTTTGGAATCAACCATGAGACAATTGGTGTTGCTTTTAAAGTAACAATTTCTCTCCCCACACAGGCAGACACGCAGATACACACACACATGTGGATATACACACCGGCACACACAGAGACACAGACACATGTGTATACTCACACACAGAAGAGAGCCTATTGTTTGAGAGAAATAAAGAAGTAAGGTCAAGAACCTAGAAAGAATAAAAAGGGATGCGGGAATGGAAAAAAAAAGCAGAGGCAAGATTGAAAAGTCAAGATACTCAGTCTTTCAATTGGATTCAAGAGGATACCTGCAAATAACCCTGGTTTGAACTCTGCTGAAAGAGACAGGAGAGAAAAAAGGAAGGCTTTTGTATGATTATTTATTCCAGCAAACAACAGCACATGGCAACTCAGAGCCTTCCTATTCCCTGAGCTAATATTTGGAAGACATTGTATCTCCAGGGCAAATTCTAAGTGTTCCTCTTCTCTCTAAAGTAAAGAAGAAAGGGGGTGAAAATCATAGGTTTCCATCATCCAAGGATAAAAAGAAAATACTGATGAAATCCAACATTGAACAATGTACAAGGAATATAAAAAATTAAAGGAAAGTACGATGATAAGCTTTGCTTAGCAAATACAAATGAAGGCTATGTGAACCCATGTCTTTTTTTTTTTTTAAGGTAGACTGTTGTTAAATTAACTGGCAGCATTTCAAAATCTCCCTTACAGTGAAATGTTGCCGCCAATTCTCCTCAAATCCTCACCCTCTCTGCATGAGATTGCTTTCCTGGGCTGCTCCAAGTGAACTCAGATCTGCCCAGCCTGAATACAAGGAGGAGACAGCCTGTGGATTCACAAGCTTCCTTCCATCTCCACCAATTCCATTTCCAGCTGATTTTACAATGACCCATTTTCCTGCTTCCCCTGGAAAGAACACGCTCACACCAAGTGTCTTCCAGGAACTCAGATTCCAGGCCTTCACTGTGCTCCCTCATCAGAGCTAGCCCACAATTACAAGAGGGGATTGTCCAGTTTCTGCCTCTATTTTGACCCAGCATTTTACTACTTACCAAATTTTTTGAACTGCCTGTACATTTTATTCCTGTAAGAGTTTTCAAAACTAGGGCTTTTGAGAAGTTGAAACAGGCAGAGGAAGAGGAGAAAGACCACCATCATGGGATCAGAATTAAATTCCGATTCCTCCATTTAATATGTTGTAATTTTATCTCTTTGCATTTAAACTTTCTCGTGTATAAAAATATCTGTAAGGGCACCCTCGTACTCTGTGGGTGGGAGTGTAAAGTGGTGCAGCCATTATGGAAAACAGTATCAATACTCTTAGAAGGTTGAAACAGAAATTCCTTATGATCCAGTTTTATACTGATTCTAGGTATTTGCCCTCAAATTACAAAAACACTAACTCAAAGAGATGCATGTTTACTGCAGCATGATTCATAAAAGGGAAGAACTGGAAACAACCTAAATGCTCATAAATAGAAGATTAGATAAAGAAGAGGTGTATGCGCACACAGTGGAATAGTAGTCAGCTATCAAAAGGATGAAATCTTGTCATTTGTTTGCAACAACATGGGTGGACCTAGAGGGTATTATACTGAGTGGAGCAAGTCAGATAGAGAAAGATAAAACCATATGATTTCACTTGTATGTGATAGCGAAATCAAACAAATGAACTAAATAAAACAGTAATAAACTTTTAGACTATAAGGAGATGGGAGTGGGTAAATCAGTAAAAGGATAGAGTTGGACTTTTAGTTGTGAACTTAATGTGGTATGTGCACATTTATTTTTAATGAGACATACCTGAAATGTATATGATGTTACAATGCAGTATTACTTTTCAAAAATTAGAACAATTGAGTATTTACTCAAATATATATATACCTCTATTAGTCTCCTCAAGATGCCATAGCAGAATACCACAGATTGGGTGGCATCAACAACAGATCTGGAAGCTGGAAGTTCAAGATTGAGGTACTGGCATGGTTGGTTTCTGGCAAGTCTTCTCTTTCTGGCATATGGATAACCACCTCTTTGCTATGTACTCATGTAACCTTTCTTTTGTGTGCACACAGAGAGAAAGAGTTCTCTGGTGTATCTAGTATATCTGGTGTATATAAGGACACCATCCCAATGACCTCATTAAAGGCCTATCTCCAAATATAGCCACATTGAGGATGAGAGCTCAACATATGTATATAGGATGGAAAACAACTTAGTCCCCCATTACACCTACCTTGAAGGATTTGCAGGATTTCCAAAGCTTTCACACTTCATGATGGATGTTCCTATCCCGAAACATACAGAAGGTGAGATGAAATAGAGAAGACCAAGGCAGCATTGTTTCAGGAACATTTCTGTGATGAACGAAACTGATCTATTTTCTCAGATCCTTATTAGCAGAGATTCTATATTTATCAGAGATAACTAAATAAGGAGTAATTTTATTCCTCTCTTTTATTAGGAAACATTAGGATGACCATAGTCCATATGGCCAGAATATGCAGAATTCTAATTTCTGTTCCTACCATTGACCAATACGACCATTTTGAATATTATAATTTCCCTCTATTTTTAGAGGAAATTAAATATAGCATAATAAAATACAGTACAAGCAAAACTCTGTTATGCCTCTTGGCAATTATAAATAACAAGATCAACCCTAATCAAATCGGGGGAACTTTTAAAGTCTACTGAGTCCATTTGCTGTGGTGTAAGGTAAACAGAATAGAAACTCTTACACAGATCTGTAAGACACAGATCATTGCTGCTTCTACCCATGTCCTCTTCCAAATGGACACAGCCATGGACAGCTTGGAACCCTCCAGGGATTGGGCACAGGATGGACCCCATGTTAATCCAGGAAAGGCCGTATTTCGCATGGGTTCCCAGCAATAGGACCATGAGACCTATCTAATAGCTCTCTGGCAATAGACCCACTGAAACCACAGAAGGAGGTTTCTCCCTTCTTGGGCTGCTTTGAGAGAGTTTCTCTTTCTACAACCAAGAGAACCACCACTACTCATTTTAGGTCTAGGATGACTGCAGCTTTTCTGTGCCTTTCGATGCCATCAATTCAGGAAAACTCTTCAGGGTCTAAATATCTCTTAATTCAGTGACTCCTAAAGGCCTTTTTCTTGTTATTTCATTTATTAAATGTAGTATGTCTTATTCTATTGCTGTTATTCCATATTTAAAGTGTATGGGGACCTCAGTGTATATTGAGTCACTACAAAGGATATCACCATTTGCAAAAATTAGTCTTGGCATCTGCATATGAATTTATATTATATTTAATATAAACATTAAAATATACCTGGAGCTAAAGAAAAACACTGGTTATTGTTTCCAACAGAAAAAAAGAATCAATAGATGAGGTTTCAAATCAGGGTTCTTACTCTTCATTATGAAACTTAATAAAAAAAAAAAAAACTGAAGACTAAAAAGGAAAAAACCCAGAACTTGGAATATAAAGTTCTAGACACTGGTGTCAAGTCTCCCAATAACTAACTCCATGACCTTGGACACTTGTCCTCCAGAATCTGCAGTTTCCTTACCTTTCTCATGAGGACACCAACACTTTGCCAAGTTGCTGGCAGTGGTTATGGGGAGTCAGAATGGCAACAAGTAGTTGCACAGAGGTGGCTGAAGAATTCAAATGCAGCTGTAGCTTTTGTGAAATAACACATTTATTGTATAAGTAAAATTATCTCTAAGTGGTGATGTTTCCATAGTGAAACTCAACATTATGATGCTTAAAAGATATAGAATGTGATTTTATCCAATGAATCTCCATCTTTATATGAAAAATCTACCTTCAAGAACCAGCAAGTGAGGGGGCCTCCGTGGTAGGACAAGGGGTTTAGTCGTAGCACTATGAAGCTACCCTCAGCCACTACAGCACTAGTGCGATCTCTGGCCAGGGAGGGACACACATGGTGCAGCAGACCTCTCCTCTCTCGCCTGCTGCTCTCCTCAGCAGTGTATTTCATTTGATCTTCAATGTATTTCAGTCAGTCTGCCTGTTCCGCTCCCTCCTCTGTCTCTGGTGAATCCTCTTGCCCCACCCCTGCACCTCTGACCTATACTCCAGTTCTTATATGCATAAATAAATAAACCTTTTTAAAAAACGATTGAAAAAAAAAAAAAAGAACCAGCAAGTGAAATTTTCTTGCAGGCTTGACTGGGATATGATATGGATGGGCCAGTGGACATCAATTTTCATTCTTGCCATGTCCCCACTTCCACTTTTCATGAGGACAGCAAATAAATCTATCTTACTTTGCATTATATGCATAGTACTTTTTAAAAAATGCTGTTTTCAGTAAGTTCTGTTGAGCAGTTTTCAAATAAATGAAAAAAACTTCTTTGAAAAATATTGCCTCTTGTACATGAACTTCACTACTACAATACAAATTTCTCTACCCTTCATTTTTATTTAGGAATCTTCATAAATACCATGTATGTGTGTTTGTACCACTTATTCTGTATCTTCAAGGTGTTTTTTGTTTTTGTTTTGTTTTTTAATGGGAAGAGGGCAGCCAAAGAATATGTTAGAAACAACTTTGGGCGAAGAGGGAAAAAACAACTTAGAGATTTTCTAGTCTAAAAAGATTAAAAAGCATTGCAAAGTAAAGCAAGTCAGCATTCTCAATGCTGGAAAATGACAATGACTAAAAAAGTCTTTCTGCCTCTGTGAGCACTATCCTCAGTCCCCATCCCTAGTGCTGGATAACTCAGAGATATAATTTATGATGGATTCACAAACAAAATGGTCAATGGTTCAGCACAAACCAAACATGAGCAGACACATTTCTAAACCCAACCGTCATGCTGCTTACACAATCTGTTGATCCATTGAACAAATATATGTTGAAAGATTAAGCGGGAGTTGACTGCCATTCAGCAAGATAAATGTAGAGTAGACTCATTTTCCGCCTGACTTAATGCTTAAGGATTTGTGTAAGAAGGATGTTGGGGAGGGGGATGTCTGCGGGGGATGGGCAGAAGGGAAATTCCAGTCACCCAGATCTGTAGAATGAGATTATCTCTCGCCAACGACCTCACACAGAGTTTTTACCAACTGTCTTTTACATCCTGCATCTTCTTTTCCCCTTATGCTTTTATTGTGGAAAAAAAAAAAAATCTAAGGAAATAAATGAGGACTGCAGGAGCACTTGGCTTGGCTATTCAGGCTTGTTGATGGACCAATAGGAAACAGAATGCTTTATACAGTACAGCCTGAGATTTAAAAGGGGAACCAAGAGTCAGGCTGTCATAAAGGCACATTGTTATCCAGCTGTCTCATCAAAGAGCTGTGAATCATTAAACTATAGAGAAAAGTAAAAGCCTGAAGCTAGAAACATGCAATTCCTGCTGGTGGGAAGACGCCATCCCAGGCAGAGGGCAAAGTCAGCTTTGCTTCAGCTCTCACTTGTTGAAACTTCCTCCGTGAAGGTAGGAGGCTGGGTTTCTGGAGTTATATGTGTCCCGAGTTGCTTGGCTGAAAACGACGGTCCTTCACTGCTATTGATCCTGTGACAAGTGTTTGAGTTTCAAGAGAGCTTTGTCAGAAAGAGAATAAAAGAGATGGGGGTAGGAAGGAGAAAGGAAAAAGGAAAAGAAACACAAAGGAAGGCGTGAAGGAAGGAGAGAGGAAAGGAAGAAGGAGGAAGGAAGCAAGGAAGGAAGGCAAAAACAAGCTTTTGCACAACATAAGTGGAATTTCCTTGATTTGTAAACCTGGGATGCAGCTACAATACAATAATGCAATCATGCTGTTTCCTTGTTTAGCAAGCTGTGAACAATTTTCAGAGACATCCAACGACTCTGGCCTGGTTGGGAATGCATTCAAAAAGAAAACCACTGAGCACTGCAAAAAGAGATGAATCTTGACCTAGTGAAATACATGCGCCAATAAATGCACTGGAAAGCAATTCACTTCAATTCAGCATTTATTGAGCATCCATATGGGTCATGACACAGCAGCAAGAACCACACACGCTTACAAAAGACCTGGTGTTTGCCCTGCTAAGTGTGACAAAGACCATTCTGGACATGCGCAGAATGGCGTCTAGCTATCTGGAGAGAGCTGTGCTTCTTTTTGTATTGAAGTTGAAGCTTCTAAATTGGGAAACATTTAAAATAGGTGCTAGACCTAAGTAGAGCTGTGAAGAATTAAGGGGAGATGGGATGAATAGTTTCACATACTTGGGATGAACATGAAGTTTGAAGAAGAAACAACATTCAAAATATACACTGAATATCTTCAAGCAAAAGGATGAATTTGGAAATCAAAAGGTGTTGCATAAAACTGGCTGGTTTTGAAATTATTTTTCACCAGAGTTGAGGGCTTACTTATTTTTTGTTTCTAAAGACAGTTAGTGCAAAATGAAAAACTTACTAAAATATAAATGTATGCACCCAATTCTATAAGTCAGACTTCTTACAGTTCATGTTTTTTTTTTTCACTTTTTATTTCTTCTATTCAGATTTCCTACTCTGAGTCTTCATAAGCTTCCAAGTTGAAAAAAGTAGATGAGAAACATATTCTAGTGCATACTTTCAGTTTCTTGTTGTTTTGGTTATTTTGTTTTACTGGAAAATGTTGCTGGGATTTTAAATGATGCCCCACAACGGGTGAGTTTGGTCCATTCATTCAATGTAACACCCCCATCTTCTTAGCTTTATTAGCTTTATCTTTTGCTAACATTTCACTTTCAAGTAAAATGAACCATCTAATAGCAACAGTCTCAGTTAACAAGTTTTAATTTGGGGGCCTGTGAGTCTGCAGTCCATTTTCTCGTATTTGCTTCTTTTAATCAAATATCATTGGCTTTGAACTGCTTGATCTTAAGAATCTGATCTCTCTTCTTATTAGATGGCTAAGAAGCAGGTAAGTCAAAATATTAACTGTAAAAGTAGAAAAGAAGAAACACTGAAACTAATGAATTCACTAGAAAAGGGTTGCAATCTAATGAAAATATGGCCATCTAGGTTGTTATTGTAAATCATGGATTGAGCTGTATATTTGGTTTGGCTTGAGGTGGGGAAGTTTTTCCTCCTATAACCCTTTTACGCATATGTCTAACAGCATCAGATATTATTATTCTATGAGTGACTTTAGACCTTTCACATGGCTACCCCATCAGCCAAGCAAATTTTTGCATATCTTGATGTGATAGAAATCAGAAAGCACTTTTGCAAATACTCATACAGCTTCCTAAACAATTCTTCCCTGCCCTTGAGTGCACATAAAACATACTGTATCATCCATCTCACCAGATCCAATAACCTCAGGTCCAAGTGAGCAACTCTGTTAAAATACCTCTACAGTAAGGATCACCTAGCTGACAGCAAAGCCCAATCTGAATGCCTTTTCACCTGGCATGGGCGGGGGACAGTGTTGACACTCCTGATGGATTGTAATTGTACCAGGAGATGTACAAGATGGATGTGAGCCCAACCCTACTTTGGCAAGAGGTAATGCTGGCCCGGAAGCTCCTTAATAAAGACATTTTTTAGAAGGACTAAATGGTCATTAGGGGATTTCAAGGAGAGGAAAAGTTAATGATTCTGCCACAAAATTCTATTCTGCATTGAGAAAGAACTCTGTTTTCATCCCCTAAATCTTCTTCCAGAATAGCAAAACTGATGGTAGCCAAAGCTAATGGAGTGTTCTAAAAAGCATTTTATTCTTTCTCAACGAAGCACCATGTGTATGATGACATTTTCAGAAGGAGCTAAAAGCTATTTTGCCAAAATTAAAAGCACAGTTAGAAAATCTGCTCCAAATACAATGGTCTGCTGGATTTGAAATATCGTTCCAGAGACCAGCCCCAGGGTGCTGCAGAATACCTGAATCAGCAGAAGGTGGGAGGGAGCGTGAAGACCGTATTTATTATGTCTTGAGACGACTCCATAGGTCACTGCTGATTTCTGTTTACACTGCACTGACCCTTCACACTTCAGAGCAGTTTGTTCAGCTGTGATCTACAACCAGGGGTACATGCAGTTTGTCATCTGTTGGGCCCTGCTCTATCCAACTGGTCTACCCAAGAAAAGAGGCAGCATATACAGAGAAACACCCTTCAGCCTACAGTTCTTTGAACTGTCTGTTTTCTCTCTTTGTATTTTCATACTGATAAGAATTTATGTCCTGGGATACTAGTGTAAATCATGATTCTAATAGACTGGATTTTAATAAAGTCATAATTGGAAATAAACCTGGAGAAACAATCCTATCTCTAAGTCACTTTTACTCCCATCTCAAGTAGGATGTGTTCAAATATTGAAGTGCATAACTCTTTGTTATGATCTGTTCCAGCTCTTTTGCAAAGGATTATTTGAGGTCACAAAGCTGTGATCATAAAGAAGCCATGGATCATTCTTTTATCTATTGAAGTGGATGTCTACATTCTGATTCAGTGGGGGTCTGTTTCTTAAATTTGGGATTCATTCATCACTTTAACCTCCCACTGAAAAGCAGAAGATTCCTCCTGGATGGGAAAGTTTAACTACACTGTCACAAGAAAAACATTTTGTTTGTTTTTAGGTCCAGAACCATCTCAGACATATGCAACATAATAAGCATGATGGTCATTTCCCAGACAAACTCCAATTCCAGGGGCTAGGCAGCTTCTCTTGCTTTCTCCTGAACCACAGTATTAGCTCATGTGCTAAAACAGATGACCTTATATAGATTACTTTACACAGATTACCTTAACGACAGTCTCCTCTAGAAAGCCTTTGATATTTGTCCTTTCCCTGTGTTCACTTAGCACACTGTATCACCACTACCCCACCAGCCCCACATCAATGTTCAAAGTATAAATTATCCATTATAACTGGCTATTGGAGGACAGGATTTTTTTCTTTCATAGAGGTCCTGTGCCCAGCATAGTGCATCACACACAATAGGCTGGATGTTGCCAGATGGATGGATGGAACAACGTCTAGGGCACCACATCAGGATGTTTTAAGTCTGGCAAGAGTCCCTGGTGATACTGAGCCCATCTCCTTCATCAACAAGCATCTGTCTGCTCTTCCTTTCTCCAGTTGTTAGGAGAGATAGGCTCAGTAGGAGGCATCTGCTTAGTGATTAAACTACTGTGAAGTTTCTCTGAATTGTAAAGTCTTCCTCAGAGGGACTATGTGTTATCTGTCTTGATTCTTAGTCACTAGTAGATAGCAGGTGCTTAACTGATGACTACTGAATAAACCTGATCTTCCTAATCTGCAAAAATGTATGAGACACAGTATGCTAAATACAAAGACTGCTAACTAAAACCTCAAATATATTCTTAACTGGAGGAGTAGACAGTAATTCTACTTCTTCATTAAAGTCTTCTGGTATCTTAAGCTTGGGGGGGGGGGGAGGGTGTCTGGATTCCTTTTAAAAAAGAAGAGGAAACTGGAGAGGGAGAGGGAGAAGAAGGAGAGAAGAAGCAAGGAGGGGAGGAGGGCAGGTAGAGGAGTAAGGGAAAGAAAGATAAAAAGAATGAAAGGAAAAGAGGAAGCAAAGGAAACCCCATAATTCCTTGCTAACATAAAGAATGATTTGATAATAAAGAAAATGATGTCAATGAATACAAAATGATCAAGTAAGCACTATTTTTTGAAGATGAAACAAAAGAGAATTTAGAATTCTGTTTCAAGCGATGGCAAACTAATCCCTCCAGGCATAACCAAAATACTGAATAAAATATTTAAAATGTCATTTGAATGCATGGCTTGGCTGGCAGGAAAATACAGGACTGCATCGGAGGCCAGAGAAGGAATGTTTGAATCTGGGAAGGTAAGCAAATAGGAAAACCCCTTTCTGCAAAACCTCAGGCAGCTGATAGCTCATTTTTTCATCACTGGGTTGAACCTGGTACAACTTGGGACTCTAGCAGGGGAGCAGGTCAGAGTGGAAAGCTTTGGTATGAAGCTGGCTTTCCTAAATATATATATTCTCAGAGGCTAGGGGAAATAGGACATTCCACATGCATTACAAAGAGAAATGTTGGATATGTGTCTTATTAGGCTTTGGTCTTAGATTTGGGTGAATAAGAAATAATTAAACCTTGAGAATTTCTGACCATAAGCTCTTGTGTATTACTCTCAAATATACATGCTGGAAAATATTAAGTATCTAGCCATCATATCCATATGCTATGAATAAGAGACAGAGAAAAAAAGAAAGACAAGTCACCTCCATTTCCTAGTTGTAGATATCAATTCTGGAACAACTTCTCACATGACTACACCTAGCTGTAAATGCTTTTTTTATTTGGGTTCCAAGCTTCTATTGAAGACAAATGGAAAAAATGAATATTGGAGGAAGGGAATAGGAATAAACTCAGATATTTGCTCCTTGAAGAACTTTCTGGCTAGTAATAGATAGGGTATTTGAATCTTATCATGAAATATATCAGTTTGTCTTCATATTTTCATGGAAAAAATTACTAGATTAAAAATATGTTTGAGATTAGGAATAAGGTTTTTATTTTTTTAAAGATTTATTTATTTATGCATACAAGATCTGGGGTACAGGCCAGAGGTGTGGGGCAGGGAGTGGTGGTGAGAGGATTCACCAGAGACAAAGTGGGGAACAGAACAGGCAGATAGACTGAAATACACTGCTGAGGGGAGAAGCGGGAGAAACAGGAGAGGTGAGGAGAGGCGAGACAGTAGAGGTGAGACAGGAGAGGTCTGATACACAATGTAGGTCACCTCCCTGGCCAGGGATCTAAGTCGTGCTGCAGTGGCTGTGTATGCTTCATAGTGCTGGGACTTAACCCATCGCACCACCAGGGAGGCCCCTGGAATAAGTTGATATGAAAAGGGAAAAGAAAAATCTAAGAGCAAGAAATCATATAAACTGCAATTAAAAATTTTTTCCAGGGAAAGTTTAAGTTCCTAGGATAGACAAAGTGATCAAAATTGAAGCAACCTTCTTGTTTTTTCTGTTTCCTTTCATCTTGCTCCTTATAACACAAATTTCCTCAAAAGACTATAGTAGCAAGACCTTCATACTGAACTAGAAAACAGGGAAATAACTGAATGGTTTACTTTTGCTTTAATGTCTTGCTTAGAGCTTTTTGTTTTTAGGTATCTGACTAAAGTATAGAAAATTGCCATCTTAATTTTTAAAAGGTCTAAAAAGGGATATTTTCTATAATAAGGTAGCATCTTTAAAAAACAAATTTAGTAGCTACTAAAAGTACTTGGCAGAAAGCAATTGTAAGTTGTTTCCTTTATAGGATTAGCTTTACATTAAGAAAAAAAATTAGAATGCCAAATATGAAAATTACAATAGAGGCAAGTATAATTGCCCAAAAAAGGGAGATATTTTCTTTATTATGTGGTGCTTTTAGCTAGTCTATATATAAAAAAATTAAATTGCTGTTGTGCAAATGTCAAAATGATAGGGCTAGTGAGAATGGTTATCCTAAATTAAGGAGAACTAAATAAGGGAGTGATTGCAGAAAAAAGAAAAAACTTCTGCTACAGATTCTCAGATTCTCTTGCTCACTCAAACATACATCTCTATATATATACTTGTGCCACTGCCTTAGAACAAGGTTTCTAAATGATTCAGCTTTACTATCTGAAGTTTCAGTATCTCTACTTTGTCCCTGCACATAGATAATAAATTTACTGTAACCTAGTGCCAGAGGAAGGGGGGGGGGGAGGAAAACAAAGAAAAAGCTGATAGAAAGTGGTTGCTTTATCAAAAATGAGAAACTAGGGACATTTATAGAAACATGGATGGAACTAGAAGGAATTATACTCAGTGAAACAAGTCAGAAGGCAAGAGAAAACTATCAGATGGCTTCACTATTAGGAGGAATATGAAAAAACAACAGCAACAACAAAGAATAAGCTCAAGGAATTGGGCAATTATAACCAAAAGCAAACAAAAAAATGCAACAAGACCAAAAGGCCAAGATAAACCAAAGGGACCATGGGGGGAGGGGAAGGAGAGAAGGGCAAAAACGGGGATGAGGGCAGAAAGTGCACAAGGGACTGAGGTGATGGTACACGGGTGGAATGGTGGTGGGACCTCCCTGGGGAATACAAATGATGTCAAATATAATTAATAAAAAAAAAAAAAAGAAAGTGGTTGCTTTCTGAAGAACAGATGCCATATATTTTGTTTTGTAACACTTTACATGAATCTGGATTGGTTTGTTAAGTGCACTTTGTCATAGCAACCTTTTGCACTCCTATCATCTGCCTTACCCCTCTATTTCTGGGTCTCTGATGGTAGGCAACAAAATGTAGAATTTATCCAATAGACTTGCTAGAAGATTGAGACAGTAAAAAAAAATTAAGGAGATTTGAAGTATTCTCCTTTTTTGGTAGACCATAGCAGAGCTCCACATAAGAAAACTTCACCAAATCTGGTTTTACTTTTATAACAAGTCCAGGAGTAGGCCATCTTATTCCATTTCTACCTTTTCACATTGCCATTTTCAGTGTTTTTGTTTTTTGGGTTTTTTTCTTTTACTTTTTTTTTCCTTTATTCAAAAGGAAAAGAAACCACATTGAATAGATAATTAATCTTATAAATATATAATATATTATAAATACCCGGTGTGCAGATTAGGTACCGAGTGTCTTTGTTGTTTATCCTCTTGGTCTCAATATGGCTGCTATGCCTCCCAGCATCACATCTTCATTCCCGACAGTAAAAAGTAACAAGTGACAAAGAGGAAAAGGGATTGTCTCTATCAGGAAAGAAAACCTTTCTTAGACAAACCTAATGAACTTCAATTTATGTCTTAGTGTAAAAAAAATTAAATAAAACTTTAAGGAAGGCTAGACAATGGACTATTTTCACTAGACACAGTACCACCTCAGACAAATGGAGAGTTCAATAGGAAGGATAAGAAACAATGACATACACTGAAAGAAAAAAGAAAACGGACAGTGGCATAAATATTTAATACCACAATTCTGAAATCCAATCCACAGGAAGAGTAATTATCACATTCGCTTTTTGCTCTTTATTACTGACTCACAATGCATACTCACTCAACAACTATTTTTTGAGTCCCTTTGTATGCCAGGTGCTATTTTAGGAACTTGGAGTAACCCAGATCAAAATTCTTGTTCCCTTAGATTTCACATTGTAGGAGACAGAGACATAATAAACTATAGTCATAAATAAATAAAGTCTATCACTTGTCCAAAGGTGATAAATTCTATGGTAAAAAAGAAAATGTATAACTGAGTAAGGAGAATTAGAAGTAGACAGTGAAATGAATAGGTTGCAACAAATATAAAACAAGAATTATGTATTAATTTCTTACTCATTCATATATCAAATCCTTCCAATTTCAGGAGCATATAGTATGTTTTATCTTGGAAAAGATAGTTCATTATTTTTCAACTCCATTCTAGAAAGTGCTGAATACAACTGCTGTTATTTGCACAAGAAATGTCAATGATTGTGTCAGGTTGTGGTAGGCTAGACATTGCTTCACACAGGGGGAACTGTTTGCAATTTACTTAAAAGGTCTAATTCCATAAGGAAGAAAGAAAATTCTGAGGATAAAAAGAACAATCAACAAAGAGAAAATGCCCTTGTGACCTTGTGCCTTTTGAGTGTCAGAAGCCAGCCTTTTCTGCTGAATGTGGCTTTTCAATAGGCAAGTACAATTAGATCAACTCTCCTTCAAATCATAAAAGTAAGAACTACACACATGCACACACACACACGTTACATTTCAGAGTAAAAAAAAATCCAATATCAACATCTTTCATGGGACTGGGATTTGATTGATTTTATTTAAAGTCTGGGTAGGTTTCTGACCACTAAATATTTGCTTAATTACCCCAGCAATGAAGAGTGATGCTCTCATTAGCAGGGGTTAGAAGCCCACCTGTGCTCTCTGTTGGGTTTTTTTTTTTGTACAGGATTGTAAACCTGCAAATTGCATGTACAGTTAGGGAGTTGGAAAATTGTAATTGCAGCTCTGATATTCATTATCCCATGAACTTGTGTAAAGCATTTTTTTTCTCTGAGACTTGGTCTATTTGTGCATAATATGTAGTAATTGGTACTCTACTCCAATACGCAATTTCCATATTATGTGCTAAGCCACAAAGTCTTGCCTTGTATACTACTCATTGGCAAAAAGTGATGCTCTCCCAGGTCCTGACACTGAGCATCTTACGCAAGGTCCAAAGCAATTGCTGCATGATGAGAAAGAAAGAGAAATCATATCACTTAGCAACTTGCAAACTCAGATATCACAAACATGCCACGTCTTTTATCCGTGAAGAAAACTACAAGTGACTGTTTTCTCCAGAAGAGGTGAAACACCCTGAGTTGAATTTCTTGAGTGTTTAGGGAAATGATTATGCGAGTTGATAGTCTCTACAAGGATAAATCCAGATTTTGGAAGATTTGGAGCTTTTACATTTTCATCAGGGTAGCAAAAGGAATACTTAGTATTTCTTTAGAGTAAAAAAAGTCACCACATGAACATTTTTAAAAGGATAATAACCTCAGAAGTTAAAAAAAAAGTGTGACAGTACTGACATTTATAGCTATTTGATACACCTCCTTAATATTCTTCCTATAATTTTTGTCTGCCTCCTCGACCACCTCTTCAAGCAACAAATTTGGAAAACGTTTTCAGAGGCAGAGTTACCATGAAGTAGATGACTTTTCAGCTTCAGGGTCCCTCACTCCCTTGGGTCCCTTGCAAGGATCTATACCAACTTTGTATTTTTCTCAATCCCTATCACAAAAGGGGAAATGCAGTGTCTTTACAACTGTGCATGTTGCATTATCAGGTTATATTCCTAACAGGAAAGAATGTCCAGATATCAGGCTTCATTGAGAACCAAATTACTACTCAGAGCTGATGACTGAATAAATTCTTCATACAAACTTCTGACTCGATACATTTCAAACTTGTTTTACTTCAATATTCTCATCCTTACCATGCTGGGTTATAAAAGACATCTACCGTGTGCAAGACAACTCCTTCCCTCCATCTTCATGGCAAGCACAGTGTCGGTTAACACAACGAGAATGCCAGAAGCATTGCTGGCAGCTATCTTCACAGCACGCCCCTCCCAGGCCATGCTTCATTCTAAATATTCACTATGCACTTCAGGAAGCAACTTGGAGTCACATAGACACAACTCACTAAACTCAAACTGCATGTATTCCCAATCCAGCCTCCTCTTAGCAAGATTCCCAGCATGACCAGCCCAGGGCCACCCAGTGCAACAGAAAAACAGTGGAGGAAGCTGGAATGGAGAGAGACCATGCCCTTAAACAGTATGTTTTAAATACTTTACTTTTACAAATATTTTTTTAAAGATTCATTGATTTATGCATACAAGCCCTGGGGGACAGGCCAGAGATGTGGGGGTCGGGGGGTGAGAGGATTCACCACAGAGAGTGGGGAGCAGAACAGGCAGATCAACTGGAGTACACTGCTGAGGGGAGTAGCGGGCCAGGCAGGAGAGGTCTGTGGCGCCATGTGGGTCCCCTCCCTGGCTGGAGGTAGGGATCGAACTCGTGTTGCAGAGGCTGCGGTTTGCTTCATAGTGCATTGCTTAATCCACTGTGCCACCAGGGTGGCCCTACTTTTACAAATTTTTTACATAGGAACTTGCAAGTGTATAGTCTTGGGGTACTAGTCTGATTTATTTTATGTTATTTGCTGATTCTGAGCCCGAAAGGCTCTCTACATTCCCCTTGGTGACATCTCAGAAGAAATAGACAGTAGTGTACTATATATTTTGAGCTTCAGAAATGGCATTTTGATGTTTTTAGTTCCTTTGGTTTGGAATTCAAAGAACAAAAATTATTCACTCAGTTGTGGTACACTCACCTATCAATCAAGTCACCCAAAAAATACTTACTGAACTCTATAATTATTAAAAGACAATGTTAGATGTTGTGTCTGGTCGAAAGATAGGTTTTGCCCTCAAAGGACCAAAGTTTGACAAAATACATAACTCATTATGCAAGGTAGACTGCGCTAGAAGAAGAAGGAAATGACAAAGTTGGAGTTCAAATGATCAAACTGTGGGCTAATTCATCTGAATAACATTATAACATCTGATCTTCAGTTCCCCCTCAAAAAAATGCAGGTAGATACTCATATAATCCTATAGGATTAGGCAATAAATGTGTTCAAAATGACCTAAATATGAGGTTTTCTGGAAATAACACTCCTTAGATGCAAAAACAATCTTATTTTTTTATAAAGCTGTTTGTACTTGAATGCTTAATAATCTCTGTTGAATGTAGAATAAAAAGCAATAAGGATGAGTGAATTAAGAAAAAATAAATAAGAAGAAATACAAGGTTTTCCCAGAAAACATCTGATGCCATACCTTGAAAGATATGGACATAATTAAGAGCTATCAGGAATGTATTCGACAGGAATATTTCAATGAGAATTGGCAGAAACCCAACTCAAACTGGCTTCAGCAAAAGAGAGAACAGTTGGCTGATGAAACTGACAAAAGCAGGGGCAAATTTGTTTCCAGGCTGGCAGAACTCTGGTATCCAAACAATATTTCCAGAACCAGTCTCTCTCCATGCTCTGCTCTGCTTTTCTTCCTGTTGGCCTTTCTCCCAGGCAAACTCTTTCCATGCCATGGCAAATGGTCACCTTCAACTCCAGGTTTACGTGGCCAAAACTGCAATCTCTGTGGAAAGAGTCTCAGATTTGGAATGTGCTGATGCACCCACCCAGAGGGATGGCATACAGACAGGGAGGCACTCTGCCCAACCTGAATTTTGGGGACAGAATGGGGAAGGGGTGGTTCCTTAAAGAAAAAAAAAAAAAAAAAAAAAAAAAGCAGCTAAGTGGAAGGAGGGGAAAGACTGCTGCNAAAAAAAAAAAAAAAAAAAAAAACAGCAGCTAAGTGGAAGGAGGGGAAAGACTGCTGCGGAATTCTACAAAGCACATTTCAGGTAAGGAAGAAAACAAGAGCAAAGACACAAATGTTTACTGAGTACATACTGCCCTGGTGTCTGGGAGGATACAAAGGTGAACACGATGTGATTCTGGCCCCAAGTAGGGGAGGTAAGGCATGTCTGAAAAATAAGCTGTCATAAGCCAAGATAGGAAGCAAGTAAAGCCCTACAAAGGTCAATAAATGCCATTCGTTCAGAGAAAGCAGAGATCTCGTTCAGCTGGAAAGGATTGGACATGTTTTCAGAATTGAGTTTCAAAGGAGCTTGTAGGCAAAATAGTATTTGTAAGTCATCAAAAAACTGAAATATCTCAAAATCAGTCCTTGTTTGGCTTTTGGAGCAGTAGAATTGTTTAGAGTTCCAGTACATGCAAATTTCCAGTCATTGTTCAAATCATCATCAAAGGCATATAAGAAAAGGGTGGTTTGGATTATAGCAAGAGTTATACTGTACAGGCTAAATCTCCATTTTAAATATAAGTAATCATTTCCTCTTGCATTCATTCTTTTATTCATCAATTTAACACACTTGTTTTCTTTATTGAGATAAAATTCTCATAACATCAAGTCAAGCATTTCGAAGTGTGCAGTTTAGTGGCTTTTGTTGTTCAGAAATCAAATCTACCTAGTTCTCAACCCTTTTTCCCCTAAAAGGTAAGCCAGTACCTATTAAGCAGACATTCACTATCCCATCCGCACATCCTCCTCCATGACAACAATTAATCTTTGTCTGTCTCTGTGGGTTTATCTAGTCTGGATATTTTATATAGAGTTATGTAATAGGTGAGCTTTGGTCTACATTTTTTTTTAACTTAATGTCTCAGGCTAACTGGATCTCTCTTGATATTCTTGCTCATTTCTATTTCATTATGTGACTATTTATGTATGAACTTAATATCTAAATCACAGTGCCTAGCAGTGCCCCCATGATGGGCTTTGAACCACCTAATATCCACTCACCCTGGTGGTCTATGTCTCCCAGGATCATGTCTTAAGAACTCCTAAGGGCTCTTCTGTCTTCATAGCAAATACAGGTAACTCCTGCATTTTTACAAGTTCTCCTTATGCCACTTTGCTTTTACAAAAGATTTATACTAGTACCTGTTTTCTACCAAACAGAAGAAATCCAAAGAGGATTTCTACATTTTGACAAAAGGTAAAATGTACAAATAGCATTCAGCATGGGTAATAGACAGCAAGCAACCGGGCAGCAAGAGAACTCCCACGCATCTGCTATATGCCATCCATGCTTGCACTATGTGAGTGTTATTTTAGGTTTCATGTGTTTTTTGGTATGATATGGTAGGTTATTTTGATGGTCTGGGAAAATTCAAAAATTTTCCATGTAAATGAATGACGACAATTGTTTCTTTGCTTCTAGCCTTTTTTGATTTGTGAAAGGCTTCATAGAAACACTACTTTCAGACAGTGGGGGGTACTTGCATTCACTTGATGTGTAATGGCTGAGAAGTTAACTGGTGGCACAGTGGATACTTAAAGACTCCAAAATATATTCTTTGGCCAAACAGAAGCACTTTTCCAGAGAAAGTGAGGCAAGGGAAGTCCAAGAAGTAGGCAAGGACTGCAGCTTCACCTTCAATTCTACCCCCAGCTTCTTACCCATTATCACACAATTTAAACCCTGGAAGCTGGAGCTTGAACAACCTGTAAGGGTTCTTAGGGACATCTGTTGTTTTAGATAATGAAACTGAGGCCCTAAATGCTTTTTAAATACTACCCAAGATCACACAGGTAGAGTATCAGAGCTAATATAAAAGCTCAGAAATTCTCCGGTTATTTTCCCTACTTTATGATACAACATGGTGTCCAATTCTTCTCTCTCTAGAAGCAAGAACCAAATGTAAGAAGGCAGTAGGTCTAAAGAAAACCTCTCAACTCTGTAAAAGCTGACAGGAATCTCCTTTTGCTGTTTTTTCATCTGTGCAAATAATAAAAAGGGTAGCACTGCTGTTCACGAGGGGAAAGAAGCTGCTGTATGAAAACTGAGAGCAGTTTTGAGCTTAAATTATGAGCATATGAATGGACAGACAAAGCTTTCTATCTTGTATAAATTTGGAGCTTAACCACTGGAGTTATTTTGCCCCAAGTGGGGTTTCTCTTTGTCAGTATGATTTATATCTTACTATTTTATAGCCCTGATAATCTGCATCCCACCATCTCATTTCAGATTTGCTCCCAAGGGCACTGAAAGTAAATAACCACCACTGGGGAGGGAGCAGGCTAGAAGACAATGTTTAGGGTTCAAGGCGTCAAGGGCATCTAATTCAGGAGCAGCTAAACTGCTGTTCACCCGCTCCAAAAATATCACTTATAAATGGGAGCTCAGATCGTCTAGGTAGAAATGCAAGCCTGTAAATACCATGTCAGGATCTTGATTTTTTTGTAACATAAAGTTAATGATGCTTAAAATATGCACAATATGTACCCCTGTGGAACACTGAATTATCTTGATGTCTGAACTTCTGGGGATGGTCTATAAAGAAAATAATTCCAAAGTGAGTAGAAAAAGCTGAAACTGTAAAATGCAATTAGGGAGGGGGGCAGGAAAGCCCCACATAGATCCACAGAGGAACCAAAGGGGAAACAAAACAAAGCTCCGATGTGCTCATCTGTGTTTTTAAATCTCATCTCTGAAAGATCTACTTCCTAGATGTTTGCCTGAGAGATTCATGAGCATTTTCTTGAGACAATTTATTCTATTCTTTTCAACCTGGGGAAGGTGGTTTCCAAAGCAGGCCCACTGGACCCTTTTCTCCCTGCAGAGCCACAGTGCTCAAACCCTCTCTACCCAAAACAAACAAATAAACCCCCTCCTCAAAAAAAGCTCTTCTAACTAATATTTAAGCTTTCAAAAGCAGGTTGGCTGTGGGCCTCGCAAGGATAATCATTTGCTCCCTCCTTCAGCCACACATAATACAGTCTTTATTCAGCAAATAGCAAAGTCGTTTCCCCGAAAGTCAAAGGTCACTTTTTGCTGTATTAATAGCTGCTCTGGGAGGGTCAGTGTTGTGCTATCCTACATTTTTTCCAGGGCCTGGAGATGCAATTTCCTACAATCTGCAGGCAATTTCCCACCAATTTTCTTGGGGAGCTAATAGGCTGTGACAGGAGATGGAGCTAGCAAGCAGCAGGCGGCTTCAGAAAAGACAAATTGCATCTCTGCCACCTAACTGGGCAATCTAGATCGACAGAGTTTATAGCTTTGTAGTGTTATTGGGCCCCATGCTAACAGCAAATCATTCACGCTGTTCGCTGAATTTCATATTCCCTTCCTTCTGAATTTGTTATTGCCACATATCACTTTGTAGCACTTTCCCTGGAAATTGCCGTGAAAAGGGGATCACATATATATTAGTGACTTAGATGTCTCCTAAATTGCTTACCAGAAATTATTAGCATTCCATAATTTCTGCTTACAGAGTTAGGACTAAGCTGGTAATTTTTAAGTGATGCAGTGGGAAGGCTGGAAAGAAGAGTCAAAATGGAGTGAAGAAGGTGCCATGGCGGGTTGCAGCCCTTCGGCCCCCTCTCTTCTGTAGCGGGTCATGTGCTGGGCACAGTCAAATGTGTTTCAAAAAAATGACATGAATGTTTGCAAAACATGCTGGCGACACTGGCTTATGCTCTGCCCAGACTACTTTGCAAAGGTAACAGTTCACTGTAACAATGGAAATGCTTTTGTAGAATTAAATAAACACCCCTTTTTATTGAAATCTCTTCTTCCTATTATGTAAATAGTCCATGTGCCTTCAATGTAAATGATTTTAAAAGGATAGGTATGTGAAGGGAGAAGGGGGAGTCTGATCAAAGAAACAGCTAATTACTGTATCAATTCAAACATTTTCTAAATTAATTTACAAAAGAGCCATTCTGTGCCACACACAGAATGCATAAGTCTAGTGGAGACAGGTGTGCAAACAGATAAACTGCAGGACCGTATGTCCAGTTGCCTACATGCTACTTTGAAAGATAGGAGGACATACTGCCTTTCAGAGTAAACCGAGGTGAGAAGCAGAGCAGCTCAGACAGAGTTAAATAGTGCAGGTCAATAAACAGCCGTGAGTTCGTTGGCTCGGCTTTCCTAAAGTGCTTATATTTGAGAGGATCAATATGGAAATAGTGACCGACCGGTGCACTCTGCCATTTGCTTGCATCTTGAGACCAGCATTTGAAAGTGTATAAACAGTAATATTTTGGAGGACGTGCTCTAGGATGTAATGAATCTGCTGATAACATTAGGATAATTGCACCCTCACCCTGGTATAAGTAGGCTGGTTAGAGCCTTGGGGTTATAGCCTTGAAGGAAGAGAAAGTGTCAGGCAGAATACCAGGTGCCAGAGACAAGTGCCAAATTCCTAATAACATTGTGGTCCTTATTCCTAAAACATATCTATTGCCAAAAATAGAGAAAACTAGGATGGTTTAATTAAATAATAATAATAAAAAAGACTCCAGGAAGGGATTAGAATACAACTGGTCTTTACAGATCTTTACAGATTAATACCCCATTTCTCTGGGGTAGCTTCTGGAAGGATTGTGTAGTCTGCTGCATTTGTTGATGCCTCCATAAAAAGTAGTGTTTTGACATTTTTGTTTCAGCTCATCATACCAGGTTTATAAAAGGTAAACAAAAGATCATCTCAAAGGGGAAAAGGAAGAAGTTTTAGTGTGGAATTTTTTTTTAAAAACTTGAGATTTATGGGATTGACTTAAGTATATCTCCTATCTTGCAGGTTTTGAGGGCAGGCAGAGAAGGTTCGCCCAAGCAATAGAAATTTGAAGCCTTTTGTCAAGATCTCAGCTCTAAGTGATCTTTTCTACTTGCCAGTTATAACATCTGAATCATCATCATTCATATTTGTTCCTATCCTGAGTGTTATTTAGACAACTGCAATGTTTAAAGACAGAGTACATTTTCAATCTCAAGGTGTCTAGAGTTAGAAACCCATAGTAATCCTCCATATACATTGATTGACATAACTGATTAGAGTGGACACTCCCTTAATTAAAATGCAAATACTCTAGGCATAAACCAGGTAGAGTCGTGACCTAAAGAGGTTTCAATTAAGTAGGTCTGGGCCAAGGTCCTGGGGTCTGCATGCTTGATTCTACTACAGAGCTAGCTTTGAAAACTCCTGGGAAACATAAGGGGTGAAAGGAGAGGAATGGGTACACGCAATCTCTAATCCGGGCAACAGTATTTTATCGGGAAAACAAGGGAGTCGCCCTCAGTTCAAAACCCCACTTTAAATCTTACCATTATGTGACCTCACCAGGACATTCTGTTCTCTTCTCTGTTACTAAGTAAGTGATTCTAAGAGTCACAGGAGGTGATGCTGGTGAAGTGTACCACCTCCTCCTTCTCCTCTATTTCCTCCCCTTCCTTTACCTCCCTTTTTTCATCTTCTACTTCCTTCTCCTTCTCCCAAGTCAGCAGTGGGTGTGCTACTCCCCCTGTCCAAGGCACCCCTGACACATAAAGTGCAAAACCACTCCCAGTGATTCAGCTCAAACACCACTGGATATAGTGGTTTCTCTCCATCCTCCCTTTTCCCTTTCTCTATCCTTGCACTTCTCTTGAGCATAACTTCCAAATAGGAGTACCATTATAGAATAATCTCGTTCTTAGAGTGCATGCCTCAGTTCTTTCTTGTCATTCCTAGGTATAATGGCTTTTAATGAGATTCTGTAACACTTCTTGTATGCTACATTCACTCCTCTCTTAACATAAGTATCAGAAAAGAGTGAACCCTAAAGTTAATACCCCTGGAACCATAAGACACACAATGGCATCATGGAATATTTTAGGAATTGCATTCAAACTTCAAGAGAAAGAATTAGGTACAGAAGATAATTTAGCTTATCATATTTTGGTCATAGATAAGGACAACTTAAGAACTAGTACAAAATCACACAGCATTTCATATAGTTCTCAACCCCAAAATTTAAAGGAAAATTGATTGGTACTTTTGGAGGACCCCCCTCCATGGACTTAGATACAAAAGATTCAGAAACCATGACTTCTCTGGGGGCATCCAAGAACTGGGATTGAACTAGCAATGGTCATCAATGAGGCAAAACATTCTATCTTTCATTTCTGTTTAACTTAACATGCATGTCAATGGCTGAATCTAAGAATATTTAGAAAGAAATGAAGTTGAATAAAATTAGTAAGGCTTGCAATTTTTCATAATATGAATAAATGAGATAAAATTAAAAATATTTCCTACTTAAATTAGCACTGTCCAGTGGGAAAGAAAATTAGTTTATCCTTAGTAGAAAGATACATAAAATTTTACTATAATTCAGCCCTAAGGAATTTTTTAATTACCTCAGTAATGAAAAATGTAAAATTACTGTAAGTGTGTGTGCTGGGATCTTTCAACACCCATTCCTCAGCTTTAAACCGTTTGCTATTTTAATATCTAATTTCATAAATATTATATTTCCATAATGTTTGGCCCGTCAGAAGACAGGAGAAAATGCAAGATAATATCTAGCAATAACTTATGCTCAACAAGGAAAAAAATGGCAATATCCATGAATTGTACAGATCTAACTGAGCTTAAATACCAGCCAATCATTTCTTAATCAGGAGCAGTGACAAAAATCACAAATTCCATTGCTGCTGCTCTGTCTTTAAAATTAGGTCCAACAAATCAAAACTAACAACCTTCACTAGTTTGTGTGGTCTGGCAAAGGATTAAGCTAAAATATAAAATATTTTCCCAATCAGCAAATGTTCCTAAGAATGAATTGGCCAACAACCCCAAGTGCATTTCTTTGAATTATATCTTGCATGCAATTCCATTTTCCCAATGATCCATTAGTTAACCAGAAATACTGTACATATTTTAATGGGTTAGGAAACCTTAAGGGAATTGATGCATCTCCAACGAATGCCTCAGGGGACTCTGGTTTATTGCATAAAAGATAATTCTTTCCTGAAAAGGAGCAAGCTTCATTTGAAATTAAGATTTGGAGATCATAAATGGAATCAATTGAGCCAAGAAGTCTTTTGTAATGTATGGCACATGGGAGGCAAATGAGCATTTGCAGGTTATGTGTTGACTAAAAGAAAAGTCTATGGGGAGACAGAAAACTTCCCCCCTACCTGTGTCACTGCAGAGCTTGGAAACAGGATGTTTTGTGAAGGAAACTTAAATTTTCCTGATCACTAATAAAGCTCACAATTGAGAGATGGAAAGAGGACAAATGCTGGTCATGTTCCAGAATATCTTGACATAGCTAACCACAAAATAAGTTATTAGCTTATTGGAAGTGTAGCCAGTTTTTAAAGTAATGGAGTAATCCACTGTGGATTGCAGCAAGGAAGTGGAACAAAGGGTGTGAAATGAACAGATGGATTTGATTTTAAACAAATTAGACCCATGACAAGGGAGGTAACAAGTCATTTTTCAGTTTTCCATACTATGGGTTAACTTTCCTTTATGACCTTTCCAGTCTGCTCGCTCATTTTTCCTTTACCAGGATCTTAGGCCTTAGTCACTATAAACTACTGTCTCTTGCTTCTACTAAACTAATCAGAGGAGAGACAACAGGGACCACTGCACAGAATGTGGGGTCACTTCATCTCCAACCTCTTCTCCTAAACACAAGAACAAATGTTCAGAAGGGGCTGCAGCACCTTCGCAGCTCTGGTTTCTGACAGGACGCAACTGTCCCATGCTGGCACGCCCACCAGGGTGACTCACGATGTGGGGCCTCTTCCTCCCTTTCACCCTTTCTGATCCCCTCCCTGGCCTCCTGCCCCAACTTTGAGCAGTCAGTGGCCGAAATCTGCAGGAGGCAGCCCCTGTGCCAAGCCTGAGCTCTCCAGTTGTATTCAGGGCCTCAAAATGCCCTGCTGCTGGCTCCTGCCTCCAGCAGTGCCCATCTCCACACTGCTAACATCACCTAGAGCTTGGGAGGGGGACAGGGGGCCACAGAAATTCACATGGCGGTGAGTAACTGGCCCCTTTGGCCTAAATGGCAAGTCTTTTAATGAATGCTTCCCTCTAGTCCCACCACAGAGTTACTGGTGTGATCTGTCTATAATAACCCTGCCAGGTTCTGGTGACCACACAAAGTATTAAAGCCCCTGCTCTGACTCCCTCACTGAACCCAAATACCCACTATTTTTACCCAGGACTTAAACCTGGACATTGCTTCCCATTACTGAAAATATTTACCTCTGAATTTTCTTAATTCAGTCACAATCACTTAGCAAAATAAAGTCCCTAATTCATACCTAGTGGAGCAAAGGTCATGGTTACCCCTTGTCAAAATTTCACGTAGTTCATGACAATGACTTCCAGCCACCTCTACGTGATTTCTGCTAAATCAGTCCTATCTGAATTGTTCCATTAATCAGCCATAAGATATGACTGGCATGACACTTGTGTATTATCAAAATAATCCAGTGTGTGAACAAATGTCAAAAAAAAAAATAGAGTGTTATACTAGAGAGAAAGCTTGTAGCTTGTTTTTATCCTCAGAATGAGGGATATTGAGGCCCTGTCTTTTGTCCCATCCCATAGTTAGACACAAGGCAAAAGGCCTGGTGGTGCTGAGGTAGACGCATGTTCCTAAGGTTTCAGAAATGATATCTGCCCCACTGATGAACTGATGAAGACAGTCTGTCTTCCACTTCTCCCAGCTATGCCTTCCTCGTCCCTACACAGAAGAATGTCTTTGTCAGGCTGATGCCCAGTTTCATGGAGATGCAGAATCCAGAAAATGTGTAGCAGAAAAAAGGCAAAGGGAATGTGGAATGCTGTTTGCTTGAAGACCAGTTCTCAGCACGTTTTGACAGTATTGAGGGAATGTGCAAGACAGAAAGGGCTGAACAGGGGTCGACAGAGACAGGAGGAGGAGGAGGAAGGAAAATGAAATGGTACTCAGGTGGTACTCAAGGACAGTTTTCAAGCTGAGCAAGTGACAGGCTTTGAGAGCATTCGCGAGAGGTTAAATTTGGGCAACTAGAAGCCATTGTTGAGAAATGTCACTGCGGATCTTGAGAGCACAAATTGACGTCATTCAAAATGGTGTGTGCTTTGGTATTTTCATCTGGGTGGTACTGTAACCTTAAGAATAAAATATAGATGACCCCCCCCTGCCCAGTTAAATATTTAGGATAAAGTAATACAATAAATTATTTTATATTTATCTGAAATTCAAATTGAACTTGGTGTCTTGGATATGTGGTTGCTAAATCTGGCACCCTGAGAGTGGTGGTTACTTGGATAGAGACTAGGACCAGTGGGATTGATTTTGTCCCAGTGAACATTTGGAGACGACTGGGAGCATTTTTTGGTAGTCATGACTTGGGACAGGTGGCGTGCTGCTGGATAGAGCATGGCAGGGATGCAGCTGAACATCCCATTTTACAAAGACAGTCCCCACAACAAGAAATTGTCAAGCCTAAATGCAAAACCTAGGTCCATGTAAAAATTCATCCAGCTGATACCGATTTGTTTTTACTTTATGTATGTCTCAACTTGACAAAAAATAATCCTGAACCACAACAACAACAACAATAAAGAATAAGCTCAAGGAATTGGGCAATTATAACCAAAAGTAAACAAAAAGAAAACTTAATAAGACCAAAAAGCCGGGATAAACCAAAGGGACCATAGCATGGTGGGGGAGGGGAAAGGGGGAGGGCAAAGACGGGGAAGAGGCCAGAGGGTACACAAGGGACTGAGGTGATGGTGCACGGGTGAAATGGTGGTGGGTACTCCCTGGGGACTACAAATGATGTCAAATATAACTAATAAAAAAAAAATTATATACATACCCTGCAACATTAGTAACCTTAAAATGAGCAAAACACTTTACATAGGAGAACATATCTCAACAACATCAGAGGAAAAGAATCTGACTTTTTACTTGCTTGCTGAAACTTCCTACCTTTGAGTTCAAGAGGAGGTAGGGGGGGCTCCCTGGTGGCGCAGTGGGTTAAGCAAAGCACTATGAAGCAAACCACAGCCACTGCAGCATGAGTTCGGTCCCTGCTGCCGGCCAGGGAGGGGACCCACATGGCCGGCAGACCTCTCCTGCTGTGCCCGCTGCCCCCCTCAGCAGTGTACTTCCGTTGATCTGCCTGTTCTGCTCCCCGCTCTCTGTGGTGAATCCTCTCACCCC
>JAGFMF010011384.1:1964992-2080301 GCA_019455555.1 Galemys pyrenaicus
CCCGCTCTCTGTGGTGAATCCTCTCACCCCCCCACACCTCTGGCCTGTACCCCAGTTCTTGTATGCATAAATAAATAAATCTTTAAAAAAAAAAAAAAAGAGGAGGTAGGGCAGTATGGAGGTCCAGGATTTTGGAGGTTGCATATTTTCCCAACGTTTTCATAAAACCTATGGCCATAGTCCCCAGACACCCCAGCAAACTGATAAGGACATTATGAGATAGTTTTCTTTTCCAGGGAAAAATGGAGGTACTCAAACCTGCCAGATATTTTACAGTCAACTAGGGGTCTCCGCAACAGGGACTGCAGGGCAAGACTGGAATTTTATGACCACTCCCTAAGCAGCAGGAGCCCTGGAAAAAAAACATGGCATTTTTCCCTGCTGGCACCCGAAGTTGCCACCTATGGGCAGCCTCTCCCTCAGGCTCCAGCCATTTTCACAGCTGGGGTGAGATAGCCAATGAGGCAGTATCAACTGCCGTGGGGGTGTAGGGGAGGAAGATATGGGCGAAAGAGAAGAAGAAGGCAGGACAGGAGCCCTTTTGGGACTCCCAGACACCTAGACTCCTCAGATCCTGTACCTCGCCTCTGAAAGAAGAAAGGAGAAGCTAACACCAAAGAGAGGCCAAAGAGCTTTGCAAAGGACTGGATGGCTGTGCCTGCCCCCGGGGCAGGGAGTCTCAAAAGAGCTCCTGGCTCTTGTTGTTGGAGCTGTGGGCTAATAATTCACAAGAGCTGTTTACCTGATGCTCTGGCACTGCCATCCAGTGCTGCTGCCTCCACTGCTGTCTGGTCCTGTGTCCAGGGGTGTCCAAAGCAACCTTTGTAACAGGGTGGTCCCCAGGAAAGGGGGAAGTTCCAGAATCCCGTTTCCTCTCTAAGTGGGTGGAGCTAAGCTGGGATAAGAAGATGCTGGAGAGAGGAAATAGGAGAGAGAAGGAAGGGAGGAAGAAGGAAGCAGGATGGAGAGCAGCAAGGAGGCTTGGAGAAGGCACCTGGAGCAGAGGGACATGTGAAGAAACTGCGCTTGCTTTTTGGTCTTGGACTGGTTGGAACAGATGTGGTGAGAGACCCATGGGGAGGTTAACAAGGGCAGCTTTCATCTTGATTTTGATTTTGCTCTTTTCCTCCCAGATTTGTCTGACTCTTTCTGACCCTTTTCTATGGGTCTCTACTGAAAGGTCCTTTAGATGTGTGGCAGGTTTTTGGGCCTTGCTTTGGGCCAATCCTATTTGGCTGGACTTTTACCCTCAAGGAGATGGGTAATTTTGGATGCTTAACTTAGTCACTATGTCCTTTGTCCTTTCTGTATTGTTCCCCAATTGTATTAAATTTCCTTTCCATTAAAGGTCTTATATGTTTGTCTTGATGTGGCAGATGGCAGAACCCATCACAGAGGGCAGGTTTGGGGGTTTGGGGGTGCCCCTCTCCCTGCCCTGTAACACCTTCAGACTGTGGCCGTGGCTGCCCAGCATCATCTCAGTGGCTCCACCTGTGAGCGCCTCCAGCTGCCTGATTTGATCCTGGCCTGCTGCTTGTGGGCTTGCCTCACGCCCCAGGCTCTCCTTGGCGGGACAGTGCTCTCTAGAAGGAGCAAGATGCTTGAGACCTATGGACACTATCTGGGGTGAGATCGTCGACTGCCTGTGGGCTTAGAAACTCTGGTCCTGTTTGTTAAATAAACCCCATCGTTGTCCTCCATGCCCAAGTGGTCTTACAATTGTGCACACGGGTGAACACCCACAGTGATGTGTCCTCTACTGGGCACCATCCTTGAGGGGTTATGGCACCCACCAGCCTTGTTTCAAGATCACAAAACTCAGTATGAGACAAAATGAGCAGTGGTGGTATTTAATCTGCTTCCAATTTTTTAGAAAGTATTATGCTCCCAACTGGTGCCCACATCCCTTTAGTAAGCATGGCCATCTAAAAAATTTTTTCAATTTATGTGTATTTGCTTAAATGATCAGTAAGTTTATGGGGCACAAGTAAGACTAAGTTGTTTGGAACTAACTAATAAGCAGAATTCTTAGTTATTTCTCTTGGCCTGGGGTCCTGGGAAAACATTATAGGGAGGGCCACATACAGAGGAAGTATGGGAAACTCTGCTTCAGAGAAATGAATTATTATATAAATTTAGCAGAACTTACATAATCCATATCATACTAATTTTGCAGTTTTTGAAACTAAGTCTCTCCTTTTTACGGGGAAAAAAAAAGGATTGCCTTATTCATCTTTGCCCAAAGACAAGAAATATTAGTTTAAAAAAAACCTATGGAGTAGGTTTTTACTTACTTTTAAAAACCACTTGTATTGAGTTATAATTGATATACAAAAATCTTTACATGTTTAATGTAAATGTATACAACAGAATGAGTTTGGAGATCTGTTTACACCCACAAAACCATTGCCACCAAAACAAAAGACTGTTTTATTTTTTTTGTTTGTTTGTTTGTTTGTTTTTATTTTTTATTAAAATATTTTAAAATTTACATATACTTGCCATTAATTGTAATCCCCATGTATTCCCCATCACCATCTCACCAGTACACCATCACCTCAGTCCCTCGTGTTCCCATCTTCTCTCAACCCTCCCCCTCCCCTCCCCACCAGGTGTCCCCAGTCTGCAAAAGACTGTTTTAAAGGAGATTGTTACTCCTACAAGAATGTAGCTAATACATGTTTTCAGTCAACAAGGTAAAGTATGAAAACCCACAAAGAGTAAAAAGGAAGAAAAGTTTGGAACAGAATGATGAGGGGGTGAATTTTGTTCCCCTGTCTTGTCATGACAATACAGACACACCCTCTGTTGGTGAGAGTGGCCTGGACTTTGTGTGAGCACAAGGTAAAATTCCATGAGCTGAACATAGAGCAGCTGATGTGACATCTGTCTCATTATCGCCAGTGGAAAATAGTCCGTTCCTCCTCCAATTAGCATAGAATTTTTCAGTTGTGTTCAAAGCATTGCCACAGGTATGCTTACTTAGCAAACAGCTTGGACATCACAGAACCAAGCCTGGCTCTGGTTCAAATTCCCTGACTTCCAGAAGGCAACAGGGTCTGTCCCCTTTTGCACAAGTCACTACCCTCTTGACCTTTTGCGGTATTCCATGGTCGGTCGTGTGACACCTAGTCACCGCCTAGTGCAGAGGGAGAAATGCCAAGCTGGTGAGGAAATGAATCAAAATGAATTGAAATTACCAGCAGAGACCTGATGAGGAGGATTCAAGCTGCAGCAAAAATCAATGAGTATAAAAATGGTCTTCCCAGGAAAATCAATGAGACCAAAATGGGCTGACCATGAAGGAGCACTCTCATATACATAGGCCAGGCCTGACTTCAACTGGGCTCAGCAACCCAGGGTGCTGGTCCAGCATGCTGAAGAGGGCATGAGCTGTCTTCCTTTGCAGTGGCACTTTTCGAACTTTAATGTGCACCTGGTTTAGTTGGAGATCTTGTGAATATGCAGATTCTGACTCATTGGGGCCCAAGATTCTGCATTTCTAACAAGCTTTCAGGAGAGACAGTGCTCTAGATATGTGGACGACACTTTGAGTAGCAGAAATATGGAGGAGTGTGGTTTCTCAGTGTGTGCCCCAGAGCTGCATCTGGGAACTTGTTAGAAAGACAGATTTTCAAACTTGCCCCGGATTGATTGAATCAGAACGAATCAGAAATTCGAGGGATATAGATCTGAGTTTTTAACAGGCTCTCCAGATGACTGGTGTTCTGTTAAGTTTGGGTACTACAAATATTTTAGATGTAGGCCATGTTTTCATGTAAGTCTATAAGCATCTCTACCATGAAAACTTCTCAGAAGAAGCAAACCCTAAGATCCCCTGTCTTCCTCTGAAATTATCATTCTTTAAATTTCTATTTTGTTTTAACTTTTCATGTGTCCTTGTTCCCTAAATTCTATCAAGACTTATTGTCTTTCTAAAAAAAACTATCAGAAGCTACTTGAAAACAAGGACCTTAACTTATTCGTCTTGTTATATCCAGCACATTGATAGGATGATAACTTTATAGATTCACAGTGAAGTCAAATACAGTTAAATGAGGAGCAGAGAATCAGTTACTAGTTTGCGCATCCTCTTCAAGTGAATACGATACAGGTATTCCCAATAATTATCTTACACTGCATAGCAAACTACCAACAAACTTAATGACTGAAAACAGCAATATCCTTTTATTAGCGCTCACAGTTTCTGTGGGGTAGGAACTTGGAGCCGGCAAGGCTGTGAAGTTCTGGGTTGGCTGGGGTGTTTAATGATGTTGTAGTCAAATGTTGGCAGCTGAAGTAAACCAAAGGCCTGCTTGGGCCTGAAGGATCTGCTTCAAAGGTGGCTCAGCCCCATGGCTGGCGTGATGGTGCTGGTTGCTAGCAGTGGCCTCAGTTCCTCTGCATGGGACTAAGTGGTCCTATGACACAGAGGAAGCAACACACCAAGAGACCATGGCAGAAAGCCCCTTGCTGTTATTCTCTTAGTAGCCTACTGGTCACATGTTATCCCAGATCCAGCATAGGAAAGAGCTACACAAGGGCCAGAATACCAGGATGCCAGGATAACTGGGGGCCATCTTCGAGCAGACTGCTGTCATGTGTACCTTTGGTTGCTGAATGTACTACTCTCAAAATATGCTTCTCATCTCAGTGTCTTTCAATAGTGCTCTTTGCAGTGTTGGGGGTGGGGTCTAAAATAGTAAACCAGTTCACAAGTAAGAATTTTAAGATAAAAAATATATTTGTGAAAATTAAACCACAGAAGGTTACATATGATTGTAACAAGGTCATGGAAGGAATATTTGAGCTAAAGATCTAGCAAGAACGTCCATGTGACAACCAGGCAGAGGGAGGTGTTTGTGCAAAGGTATTGGCCAAACCTGAACAAGCTTGACATGCTTCAGAAACTCAAACAAGGTAGGCAGAAAGGAAACAGGAGGTGGGGTAAAGAAACAGGGAGGGCCAGTTAGAAGAGGTAAGCATCCAGAGAGGCAGGAGACCAGAGAGGCAAGAGCTTGGTGTCTCCAAAGCCAAGAGATGAGTGTTTCTAGAAGGATAGGTCATCAACAGTTTTAAAAGTTGCTGAGAGGTCAAACAAGAATAACAAAGAATTGGCCGATGGATTTGGCAGGGAGAGCCTCAGAGACTTTGTCACTAGCAGTTTCCACGGTGTGACTGGGATGCAAAGTCTGAGGAGTGTGTGGAATTGAGGCAGGAAGTGAAGAAATGGAGGCAACCATTGTGCAGTTATTCTAATAAGAACTATGTGATACGAAGACAAATGGGCCGGTCCCTCAGAGGCATGGAATCAAGGAAACATTTTTGTTTTGATTTTGGGCTTTGGGTTTGAGATGAGTACTAGGATAGCCTACATGGTCTGGATTATGCTGAAAAGCATGAGTTAAGCTATAGATGTCATTGGAACAAAGCAGTCACAGTACGCTCTTCCCATCCATACCATTGTGAATTGACTTTACGTAGGCCAGATTAATTTGACAACTTGGGATATTCTCGTTCCTGACTTAAATGGGAATTGTAGTTTGTCAGCTCTTTTCATTTAATCCTTGAGTAGCTATAGAGAATTTAGAATCTAATCGATGAAGTTTATGGAGTAAGGAGAATTTTTTCCTATGCGATGCAACTTAAAATTCCCCTTGATTTCAATCTTCTTTCTTACATTCTTCTGCTTATTCTTACAGGGCCCCTGAACTTCTGTGCCTGGTGTGCCCACAGCCACTGCTGTGCCCTGCCAAAGGTGTCGTGAAACATCATCTCAGGGGTAGTGAGGATTTTCCAGCAGACGAGTGAAATAATCAGCTTTTATTTACTTTAATTAAATATATATGCCATAAAATATATATGCCATTTTTTAAGAGATTTATTTATACATACAATAACTGGAGCACAGGCCAGAGGTGTCAGGGATGAGAGGATTCACCAGATATAGAGTGAGGAGCAGAACAGATAGGCTGAAAATATACTGCTGAGGGGAGCATTGGGCAAGGCAGGAGAGTTCTGCTACGCCATGTGGGCCACCTCCCTGGCCTGGAATCAAACTCATGCTGCAGGGGTTGTGGATGCTCCATAGTGTGCTGCTTAACCCCTTGTGCCACCAGGGAGGCCCCAAAAGGTTTTTTAAAAAACAAAAACAAAAGAGCAGCTAGCAGTCCCCACTGTTGCACAGAGGCCCACAGGGCAAATCACCAGCCTCCTCAGCAGCCTGAATATTCCACACCAGCTGCTTTTATGAACTTCCCCCTGACTCCCCCTTGTCTTTTATGAGTATTTTCCTTTTCTGTGTGTGCCAAAACCTGAAGAAGTTTGGAAAGTGCTGTTTAGTGAGTAGTGGACACTGAGTAGGTGTCCATAGTCAGGCCAGACCTTGCTTTTTCACGGAATCCTCCTTTACGAAGACCTGGGCCACCTTCCAACCTCCATCATTAGCTCTGCATTCCTCTTGGAAAATCAGCAAGGCTCATCACTGTCCTCCTTCAGCTGAGGAACTTTGTATGGCCCAGTGTTACATTTACCCTCAAGTTTGCTGCCCAGAGAAGGGAACAAGGGAAAAGTCTTCCGTAAATGTAGATCTACTCGTACAGGTCGAGTAACGTCATTTTCAGGGGTTAGCACAAACCCTACTCGGAAACCCTCCTCCAGGGGCAGCTAATAAGGAGATAAAGAAGCCTAATAAGGAGTCCACAGTCCAGATTCTCCACGTACTTCAAGTATTATCTAGATGGGCACAAGGGTTTCTAAATTAGATAGGGTATTATGTTTACGTTTTTCATTAGGAAAATAAATGTAATAAGCTATCTGGATGGCTAGGATAACTGTATGTGCACCACCCAGAGAGTCCAGCAGCCTATCTTCTGAGCATTCCCCAGGCCCAGAACATCATGTGTTTCCAAATCCACCCCGTTACCTGATCGAACCAGAAGACTTGTCGATCCTTCCGTGCAGGATGCTTTCAAAATGTCCAAGAGCAAAGAATGTACAAAGTCTAGGGGGAAGGTCCTGTGATGATTCTGAACCTGTTTTCCTACAAAGAAAAAAATTCTCCGAGCAGACCACCTATTTTAGTCACTTGGTGCTGTGTAATGAACCACCCCCAAATAAAGTCTTGAAGTGGTAATTTATTAATTTTCACAGTTGTGTTGATTGCCAGCCTGGGTGATTGTTCTACTGCTTCATGCAGGTACTCACCCGATGCTTGGACCTGTCTTCAATCATGTCTGGCTTGGTGCTGCTTGTCAGCGGGGCCACCTCCATTATTGGTTGCAAGAGCACTCAGCCCTCAGGTCAGACTAGACCTTGCAGATGGTGATCTTGGGCTCCTGAGAGTGTGACATGTCAAGTTACAAGGCCTCTAGAAAAACCAGTTCAATGACTATGTGACTCTGGACATCCATGATGTCACTTGATGTGCTGAAGGCCAAGGGTGTCAAGAGGCCAGCTTGAATTCAAGGGGAAGGAAAATACACCTTGACTCTTAATGGGACTAGCAACAATATCACACTGTAAAGAGGAATGACCACAGAGAGACAAAGAACACCCACCCACCTCTAAGCACTTAACAAAAGAGTCCAACATATTAGATTCAAGTGAATTCTTAGCCAGAGTAGATGCAATCCCCTTTTTCAACCAGTTGACTTGATAGTTTTGAATTCTGAATTCTTCTGGGCAATCTTCTTATTAGACGTAAAGAAAACCTTTTATTTTTTTAACATCATAATTTGGCTGATAGAGTTTTAAGTCTTTTAAGTAGGAAAAGTACCAGCACTGGCATTTTGGGATGTTTATGCCTGTATCATTAGTATTATTTTCAACCTCCAATTCTACAAAGTTATAAGACAGACACCTCCTTCATCACACAAGAAACCTGCTATTGGACACTGCTGCCCACCCTCCTCCATTTATGGCCCCTCAGGCACTGAATGGGACAATGACCCATGAGTGAAAGCTGTTCTACTGGGGGATTGGAGGAAAATATGCATATTTCAATTTATATGTATATACATTTAAATTTTATACACTTATTTAAAATCATAAAATAAGTCAAAATTAAAAGCAGTTTTAAGAATACAACCCCTCCATCGGCCATCTGTTTTACAGTAGGAGTCCTACTCTGTGTTTGTAGTCTTTTTAGACTGTAGTCTGAAAGTATGCAATCTTTTCATATTTTTTTCTCTTACTAACATGCATTTAAGTTTTCTCTGTCACTTTCCATCACTTCATAGTTCATTTTCTTTTAGTGCTCAGTAATATTCCATCACATCACAATGTTTAACTTTACAAAAGTTGCCATATTGTCTTCCAAAGTGACTGTACTATTTTACATTCCCAAGAATGAATGAGATCCCCTCACTCCAGCTCATCACAGATTTTTGCATTAATTTAAAAATTTTAAATACTGCAGTAAAACATGGTTTATCTTGACCAATGAGTTTTGTGGCATCACCTTAAACTTTTAGCTTTAAGAACACTGCTTTCCTTGCCCCACCATAGTTTTAGCCCTGGATTAGGGTCCATCAGAAGCCATGTCTTATTATTTTCAAACGTGTAATATGGCAAGTAGAATACTTAGCAAAGTACCTGACATACAGAATGGGCTCAAGAAGTGTTAACCATAGTAATTACAATTATCTTTGGGAACTGATAGAAGTGTAAACTGGTGCAAACATTATGGAAAGCGATCTGGATTTACCTTAAAAAAAAAACTAAAAATGTTAATATCCTAAAATGCAATAGTCCCACTTTTGGGCATATGTCCACATAATTCTCATATATCCCACCATATTCACAGCAGCATTATTTACAATAGCTAGGACCTGGAATTAGTCCAGCTGTCCATCAGGGGATGACTGGGTGAAGGTGAAGTGGTAGATCCATACCATGGAGAATTATATGGCCATCAGAAAGGATACAATATAACACTTTTCAACAAAATGAAGGAAATGGAGAGAATTACAAGCAATAAAGTAAATCAGTGATAAAAACAAATACTGGATATTTACATAGCAAATTCAATAATGTAAAGCACTTTCAAAAACCAGTGGACAGCAACAAATGTTCTGAGGTTAAGTGAGAAGGGGACAACAAGGTGTATAAACTGTAGTGGGAGAAAAATTAAAAGTTAAATCTAGTGTTTTTAGGTAGCAAATGCTTCTACTGAATTTGGGAATGGAAAAGAGGATAGAGAAAGGAAAATATTTTCTATTCTGCTTCAGGCTGGAAACAAAGATGGTGAAGATATGTATTTGCTCTGGGCTTCTACTTGTGATTAAAATAACATTATGATTTAATAAAAAGTATACCAAGCATAGTTGCTTACCCATAACAAGAAGTTACTGTGGTTGCTTTCTTTCTTTTAAAAAAGATTACACACATACACACACACACACACGAACTGGAGTGTAGGCTAGGGGTGTGGAGGTGGGAGTGAGAGGACTCAGAGACAGAGTGAGGAGCAGAACAGGTGGAGTGACTGAAATACACTGCTGAGGGGAACAGTGGGCGAGGCAGGAGAGGTCTGCTGCGCCATGTGGGTCCCCTCCCTGACTAGGGATTGAACTCGTGCTGCTATGGCTGCACGGATGCTGCACGGTGCTGAGACTTAACTCCTTGCACCACCAGGGAGGCCTGGTTGTTTTCTATTTAAAGTTTTTTTAAAAAGTATAATTCAGTGGTGAATTTAGGGTTTGTTCTAATGTTCTTATGTGATTGGCATTTATTTCTATATAGCATTTATCTCTCCTATGATTTTCTTCACAATCTAGGTTCATTGAAGATTTTAGTAACTGGCAAATTACAGAATTGTAACTCCTAAAACTGAAATAGCAATAAACCAGATAGAGCAGCTCAGAATACAGACAATGGTAACAAAGAGAATCTTGTGGAACAACCTATGGAAGCCACCAGCCAGGAGAAAACTTCCCTGTTCTAACTGGACCATCATTGATATTTTTGTGACTATGCCAAAAATATTGCTATTCCCAAAGTTCTCACAATTACACAACACTAGCCATTTAATAACCTGCGCTTGAACAACTGTCAATTGCCAAAGTAAGGAACTGCACACTACGTACAATGAAATTTCTGTTTGAATCAAGTCAAAGGCTTATTTAGACACATTTCTGTATCTCCCACCTAACTCAAAGAAATCAATACATGCCTCAAGGTCAAGTCCAAATGGAATGTCAGTCTTACCCATTTCACAATTTGAGAGACAGAGAAGGATAAGAGGGTGGTGGATTCGGTGACTTTTAGCTTGAGACAATATAAACTAACTTGGTGATTATCTTCGTGTTTCACTGCCAGGAGGGGAGAAAAAGGCCAGAACCGAAATCCATTTTAGCACTTTTCTTGTGTGAGTCATTCATCTAACCAACTCTTCATCACCTCGCCCTCAGAAAGCGTGTTGAGTTGTGGCTAATGGGAAAGCGTCCCTCGGCTACAGATGCTAGGAGGAATGAGGCTGACAAAGGGCAGCGTGGATGCCTTGCTGAGCTCACCCTACACGGGCATCGCTCTAAAGATGTGTTTTATCACATGGACAGATTTGAGGTAAAAATTTTAATAGGTTGTGTGTTTTGCACCATCATTAATAGGTAGCAATTAATATTTACTAAGTACAAGTAATCCAGTCAAGATTAAAACTTCAACAGTGACTCTCTAGTCAATATAAACTGAATAATTTAAGCCTAACGTAAGTAGAAGGACCCAGAAATAGCAGGCTGAATTGTATTTATGTTTACAAAAAAGAGAACTGACAGATAAAATTTATAACTTGAATGAACCAGTATCTTTACATGGAACCTCTTCATAGGAAAAAGCCCTTAAAAACACTCATTCTCTTATTTAGAGTCCCTTCTGCTGCTAACTTTTCCACATGCATTCAGTACTGAAATGTTTAACTGAATTATGGTCATGATACAGTATCTTTTAATAGTATCTCCCTTACCTGGGAAGAATTCTGCTCTGTAGATGTTAGAGACTACTGAGAACTTTTCAATTATTTACAGAGTATGTTAAGATTTCAGCTAATTCACCCTGAGTCCCATGTCCTCTAGAAAGCAAAACATCTAAAATAGGTATAAATTAGTACACTGTGACCAAATTTTAGACACTGTTGCAGAGATGAAATAATGCTAGTCTTTATGCTCCGTGTAGTACTGGAAGTACAGGACATCTGTATATTCTGGGTGTCAAAATACAGCCCAGAGGAGATGGTCATCAAGCTGCTAAGTATCTGTCCAGCCACTAGAAAGACAAACACTGTAGCCAAGGAAGTTTGCACACTGACAGTATGGCTATTGTGGAAAGCAGCAATAAATCCTTGAGCTATATTCCTTAGTTATTATTTGTTAGTAAGATGTTGGAAGAACAGACATCTTGGCTGGGTGGATTCTGTTATTCACTCTTCAAACAAGAGTCTTTGCAGTCCAATGATATGTCATGGGATTGTACAAATTGGCATTTGCAGATATCAAAAGGATGCTTGCCACCTAGAGAGACGCCTGAGTTTACTGGCAGTGCTGGCTGTCAGAGGCCTTTCTGATCCTGTTTCCATGGAAATTGACATTAGACAGGTAAGGGGGAGGGGGAGTTATGGGTTGTGTTCTTATTTCATTATTTCAAGTAAGATGTTTGAACCTTTTACCTTCTTTGCACCCATATGAAACTGGTTTCCCTGGCAACAGAATGAGAGATGCCGCCCCCCACAAGAGCTGAGAGCAGAAACTCTTCCTTTACTCATCTCCAAAGACAGCACTGAACAGGGGAGTCTGTGAAGCTAGGATTCCAGCATCAGCTGAAGGGTGTCAGGAAGAGAAGCAATTAGAGGTGACCTGAAACTTCAAAGGAAGGTCTTAAAGAAATACAAGATTTTCTTTAATTCAAAATCTGGTCACTCAAGTAAAATAAACATGCAAGTGGTGACAGTCTGTCACAGACCTTAAAAACTGCCATCACTCCAGATGCCTCCTAATCCCACCGGGCCACACAGCTGCTTTCCCCATGGCTCAGACTACTTGTTCATGCATTTTCTTATACCTCATACTCACTTTCTTACAGGGGAAAGGAAGAAATAGGAAAATCCCGGGCAAGGACTCATTAGGTCATTTTTTCCCCCATAGATCAAATGTTTCCTCATACTGAGTAATTTGCCTTCCAATGATTATAGTTGTTTTTAACAGGAGTCTCACTGCAGAGGGTATGTTAAATAGAGACTGGGGTGGCACGAAAATGGCTGTCTGCTTAAAAAAAATAATAATATAAAGGGACCGTAGGGGAAAGACAGAGTGGTCATTAAGCTAAACTATTAAGAATGGTTGCACTTTATATTCCCAACATGAAGCTATGTATCGTAGCTGTTACCCCTGCAGAGTGCTGTGCTGTGGAGTCGGTAGAATGGCCACATAAATTGAAAAGCAAACCAGTGTCTCTTCAAGGAAATCACAGAAGGAATTGGTTCCCAAGTGGAAAACTCCAGACAATCACCCAGTGAATCACTTACCTCCAGAACAAGGGCTTTGTGTTTCTCATCAACTGTTTTTTATGCAAAAGTAGGATATGGGTCACTTCATACAGTATGAGACAGAAAATCAGAATGGCATTGGCACCTAGACCTCACTTGAGAGCCGATAGTTTGTACTATGGAAAGAGAACAGTTTGTTCCTTTAATTTTGCCACATAAAATATTACACCCAAAATGCGTGATAAAAATGAAACCCTTGACTGAGATCCTCGTATTGGGGGAGGTAATGTAAAAAGAGCCAGATTTCATTTTTTTATGCAAACAAAAAAGTCAATTATGGAAATAAAAAATAGGCTTACAATACACTCACACCCTATGATCCAGCAATCCAATTTTTGATGCTATTCCAAGGAAATAGCTTCAAAGAAGAAAAACTTTTATAAAGATGCTTAATGCAGTATTTTCAGTTAAAATTTAGTTTAAGTAACATTGCAGAAGTAGACTAATAAATGGCAGTGTATAATTTGATGTTGCCAACAACAACAAAAAAACCCCTGAAAACTGTGCAGAAATATGCAGGGAGGGGGGGGGGAAAGACTTGTGAGAACAGTTATAGAATATAAAATGGCCTGGGTACTATGCTTATCTATGGATGCATGTAGGAAGACTTAACAGAAATACATCAAGAATTTAAGTATCAGAATAGAAAGGTTTCTTTTATTTTTTAATAGTTTGTAGTCCCTTTCTTCAATGATACATACAAAAAGACAGACTGACTCACTTTTGCGCATGGCTTTGCACGCTGGTTTACCACATCCATTTCATACTATAGTTACTTTACTGTATGCTTTATTTCTTTAACTATATGTAGGGTAAGGAAAATAGGATGTACTGAGAAAACAGGATAAAGAAATTAGTAACTTTTGCTATGTCAAGGGCAATGGCCACATGTATCAAAAAATTGCTGACACCCTCAATGAATGAAAGAGGTGGAAATTGTGTTCTAAGAAATGAGGTGGGGGGCCTCCCTGGTGGCACTGCCGGTTAACACCACACTGTGAAGCATCCGTAGCACAGCAACGAGAGTTCGTTCCTGCCCAGGGAGGGGACCCACACGCTCAGCAGACCTCTCCTGCCTCGCCCACTGCTCCCCTTGGCAGAGTGCTTCTGTCGATCTGCCTGTTCTGTTCCCTGCTCTGTCACTGGTGAATTCTTTTACCTCCTGCGCCTCTGGCCTGTACCCCAGATCTTGTATGCATAAATGAATAAATCTTTAAAAAAAAAAAAAGATATGAGGGGTATCTTCCCACTGTAACCTCTTTGGTTAAAACCCACTAACCAACACAGCTAGAGTCTTCATAGACCCTCACAGAGTAAACAGTGATCAACCATCAGTTGCCAGCTGACTTGTTAGGACAGACACAGCCCAGAGCACCCCTACAATGTGGGTATGCTGCAAGTTGGTTCCAAGTTTCTTTAGAAATTGTCTTTTCAGAAGATGACATTTGAATTTGGTTCTTTCCAGGAAAAGATGCCAGTTCTGCGGGTCCTGGATGCCGAGGACGGACTCCCTAAGAATCATAAGCACACGTGAAAGCTAAATCAGTCACTGATAGTGCCAGTTACGGATGTGCAAGCTTTAAAAGTCCACTCTCAGCATATCTGCTCCTAGCACAAAGCATTCACAAGCACCTAACATGGCAATTTCTCAAAACATTTATAGAAATTCTTAAATAATTTTATGATCCTTAAATTTGTTAAAATTGTAACTTTTCAAAAATGGTATCTCATTTAACTCTTGCAAAAACCCTGTAAGATAGGCATTTTTATTCTAATGTTACAACTGAAGGAAGACGCCAAGAGAGGCTAGGGACTAGTCCACAGTGAAAAACAAATAACTCTGGGTCACACCTGGAATCCATACCTGATCTAGAGTTGATCCTAAGCACAGTGTTCTTCTAACACACCAGTGCCAAGTGGGCTATTTCCAATTTGCATTGCAATTTACAAGTAGGCTATTATTCATGCGACCACAGAACTTTGCATTTTAACCAAGAAACACTGGTGGCTTTCAGTTGCCTATATTTAACCTTATTCCTAAGGTTTACAATCATAGGGAACTCTAAATTACCCTTTTGAGGCAAGCAACAAACAGTAATAGTAAATAAAAATTTCATTTCTGCAAACTATAGATTCTTAATATTGAAAAATAGAATGTACACATTTATATACTAGCAACCTATCTTGAGAAAAATCAGACATCCACTTTGTCGTAAAGAACCTATCAACAATCGGGGCCTCCCTGGTGGCGCAGTGGGTTAAGCAACACACTGTGAAGCAAACCGCAGCCACTGCAGCATTCGATCCCTGCCGCCGGCCAGGAGGGGGACCCACATGGTGCAGCAGACCTCTCCTGCTGTGCCCGCTGCTCCCCTCAGCAGTGTGCTTCAGTTGATCTGCCTGTTCTGCTCCCCGCTCTCTGTGGTGAATCCTCTCACCCCCCACACTTCTGACCTGTACCCCTGTGCTTGTATGCATAAATAAATAAATCTTTAAAAAAAAAAAGAACCTATCAACAATCTATGAAAGCTTTTGTGGAAATAGTCTGTCAACAGAACAGACATCTTAAGTATGGAGATAGATGGTCAATGTGCTGACATTTTCAGGATATGATTCTCAGACAAAACTAAATGGGGAAACTGGAATACCATTTACTGCCTCTCGTTAGCAATTTTTTTTTTTTTTTTAAATAACAAAATGGCTGAGCTGAGATTGCTAGCATCACCATGCTTGGCTAGAAGTAGTTACATGAGTCCAGTATTTCTGGAAGCCAACTTGACAGTGCATCATATCAAAGATATGAATACCATCTATCTTTTGACTCAGTGACTCTACTTCTTGGAAAAATCATAAGGAACAGAAATAAGGAGAGAAAGTGACATATCAATGTTTTCTTTACAAAGACTATAATAGTATCTCAGTGTGAGAAACAACTACACAACTAACAAATGGGACATGGTCAAATTAAAGCAAACCCAACATTACAACTTGTGAATACATTTTTGAAATAAAGAAAAGGTCAACTCACTGGCAAAAAAAAAAAAGCCCAAATAACCCAATTTTCAGATGGGCAAAGGGCATGAATAGACACTTCTCCAAAGAAGATATACAAATGGCCAACAGGTACATGAAAATGTGCTCAACATCACTAGTCATCAAGGAAACACAAATCTGTTTCCACAAGATACAGCTCACAGCTGGTAAAACTATTACCAAAAATACAAGAGAAACTAACAGTGAGGATATGTAGTAAAAGGAACCCTGGTGCACTGTTGGTGGGACATTAAAGTGGTACAATCACTATGGAAAACCCTACGGAGATTTCGCCAGAAGTTAAAACTAGAACTACTGTACGATTCAGCAATCCCACTATTAAATATACATATATGTGAAGGAAATGAAATCATCATTTTGAAAAGATATCTGTATCTCATGTTCACTGCAGAATTGTTAACAATGATAGTCAATGTATGGCAACAACCCAAGTGTCCATTTACAGATGAATAGGTGAAGGAAATGTCTGAGTATATAGTACACACACACATCACTCAACAACAGGGTTCCTTTGTGAGGCAATTCCGTCATTGTGCGACTATTCTAGCAGTGTAAGCACACAAACCTAAGTGTATAGCCCACTACACACCTAGGTCACATAGAATAGTCCACTGGGACAAGTCCATCAATGACTAGAACATAGTTAAGAGATGCAGAGCTATAAAGTGGATTATCTGGTCTTTTTAAAGGAAGAACTCCTGCCATTCGCAATAAGATAGAAAACCTGAAGGGTACATTATGCTGAGTAAAATAAGCCAGAAACACTGCAACCTATCACTTACAGGTGTACCAGTTTTAAAAATCAAACTCAGAAACAGAGTAGAATGGTGACTGCCAGTGGTTGGGGAGTAGGGAACAGAGGCTGGCAAGATATTTTCAATTGTATCTTGAATAAGATCTGAGGATAACCCAGCAGTGTAAAACTGAAATTTGCTGAAAGGGTCAAATTGGTGTTTCTACAAAAACAAAGGAAGCATGTGAGAAGTGACAGTTGTTAAACTGATGGGGAGAATCCTCTCACAACATATACGTAGATCAGTTCATCATGTTGCATACTTTCTTGTGAATCTCTCTTCCTGGTCTTGCCAGCAAACCACTGTCTCATCTAAAAGCAAACAGAAGTGATTTCATCAAACTCCAGCTAATGATGAGGTCTAACTTTCAGGAAGTGCCATCAAAGAGAGAATGTCTAAAGTTTTAGAATACAAAACAGATAAAGAAGGGAGTATATGCCCCTATAGCAGAAACAGGACTATTTCTTTAACCCAGAATCCTTTCATATTTACCACACCCCTTCTCCTTGAGCATATAAGCAAGAAACTACATTTCCGTCTCCTGTATGACTAAATACCTGACAAAGGACTGGTGACGGGAGTGATGAATTCCTAGTTATTGGCTTGAAAGCACACCCCTTTCCCTGGAGTTCTACTCTGTCCCCACTGCTGGCTGAAGTGGGGGAAGTGGACTGGCCATGAACATCTGAGCTGCAGTGGAGGTCAGGGTCTCTGGTTTGGATGGGGGCAAACAAGCCCTGGTGACCTGGAAGCCACTGTATTGTTGGGCTTCTTTGGGAACAACTCAACCTCTACCCAACTATTACAAAAAATAGGGAAGTAAGGAAGAGAGGGAGGGAGGAGGGAAGTAAAACTCTAGTAAGTCAGAGTCTAGACTAGAATCCTACTTCATTAATACAAGAAAGAGATGAGCAAGAAATCAGCTCCAGTAATTAAAGTTTTGCCATTTGCTTAATGAGAAGAGAAAATATTTAACAAACTGTATGTAAATATTATTTTGGCAAAAGGCAAACAAAATAATGTTGTTGAATGTATAAAAACAAGAAGGTCTGGATAACAAATGAAAAATATTAAGACAAACTGCCAACAACTTGCTGGATCGTAAGAATACCAGAACATTAAACATTACTTAGGTGCTATTTTTAATCAGCCAGGAAAACTGGCTTAACATTATTAACCATCACTTTCTAAAATAATAATAGTAAATAATAGGTGTAAAAGAATGAGCTATCTGTAGCCTTTGCAGGAGGAAACACTGTAACGTATTAAAAGCCCAGGGTTATAGGGTCCATGCAATCAAATGAGGAAGGGCATGTCCTTAAAGAAAAAAAATCAAAACAACTGACAGGCAGCAATGACTGTTAGCTGCAGGAAAAGCCTTAATGAGAAGACTAGGCCTAAGAATTGGGTGTGGTTGTCTTAATAAGCTAATAGAGCAAATAAGCAATACTGAGAAAACTAGCTGACATCCAACCTTTCTTTTACAGGTTAACGAAGGCTACAGTTTTGTAAACACCATTGATCTTAATACCAAACTCAAGTCCTCTACATTTCTTGAAATGTAAAGCTTGTGAATGGAACAATTATAAACTTAGAAAGACTGGACCTTCCTAGAGAAAAGAATATTTTGTCTCCCAGTGAATCAGCAAAGCAAAACCAACGCTTTAATTACAGACCTCGAATCACTACAGTATCCCAAACAAAAGACTGACTCTCAACAAAGTTATTTTAGCTTCCTCAATAAAACTGTCATTAATATATCTTCACCTTCATGCAATTCCTAGACTTGAGTTTCCAGTAACTCAGGAGGGTACTGGATAGGTTCCAGTCCATGAGAATCCATGACCAAATATATTTATAAAATAAGAAGTGTGTTTTAATGCTTCCTCTACAAATGTTTGGAGTTAACTCATAAAACCCACATCAGTAATCCCAAAACACTGATAAAAACAAGAAGGAAAAGGAAAACCGCTTATTGGTACTAAAGCCTTTACTGTAATAAACCAAATATATTTACAATTTATACAAATGTTTAACCTTCAACAAAAATACAAAAAAACATTTCACAAGATGCAAAACCAGGAAACAAGTTCACTGGAGACACCACGGCTCTACCAAGGACGGAACGGAACGTGAGGGGAAGCGCAGGGATAGAAAGGTCGTCTCGGCAGGTCACACAGAAAGAGCGTGGGCTCCGCCCAGTCAGCAGGGTCCGTTCCTCAAGCCTCAACCCTTGGCCCCTCTGTCCACCTCGCCTAGGCGTTCCACTTGGTCCAGTAGTAACCTTCTGTTGATGGGCTTGTCACCGCCACCTCTTTGTAGACTCAAAGTTTTGTGTCAAGGCTTGGAAACAGGTTTTTGTGGTTTTTCTTTTAATGTTACAACTTTTCTATTTCTACAAATTCAAAACATTTTGGCCCAATTCAACTATAAACATTCAACCACATCAGGTTTCAGTAGATGACTTCGTAGACTGTAGCCTTCTTGTCCCCTGAGCCAGTGACTATGTACTTATCATCCACAGAGATGTCACAGCTAAGCACAGACGAGGACTCTTTGGACTGGAAGAGAAAACAGTGGGCTTGTGTTTAATGTGGAATGGGGAAACTCAGGGCCCGCTCCCTCCAAGCTACCTTCCTCTACATCAGGTACACCCAGTTCAGCTGTCATTCTAGGTCAGAAGCACAGACTTACCTGGAATATACTAGCTCCATAGGGGGTCCGCCAAGCATTGAGGAGGTTATCTTTCCCAGTACTCACAAACCATTTACCTAGAATTAGCAAAGAAACAGAAGAGTTTGACTAGCTGGAAACTCCTACTAGACTATTAACAATTTAATCAAAATCAGAACTTTTAATAGAAGCATGCCCATGGAATTGAGCTAAGACATCACTGGAAAAAGCAGGCTTTAAATCTGGGCTCCACTGTGAACCCTCTGAGATCTTGGGTTGCATCAGAATAGTAGCAGGGACTGCATCATCTTGTTAGCCACCAGGTACATGACGGGTAACTTCATACTCAGTATAGAGTAGGTCCTCCGATGCTGTATTTAGTCTCCTAACTGTCCCTTAGTCTTCTCATGATAAAATGGGATTAGGAAGGAGTAAGTGAAGAACTTAAGAAAAATGCCAGACACTATTAATAACACAGAAAACATTCTAATAATTGACAGCTACTCATCAATTAATCGACTGATTGATCCATCCATCCCATGAACATTTGACTCCATGTAAACCTGTTGCCACTTTTTTCTACTCTGTAGTGTATAATAGTCTGGATGCAGCTGAATATTGCTGTCTCTGTCCATGATGACTTCCCCTGCTCCTGCCCTGTCTTCTATAAATTCCCACCCTCCCCTCTTCCAAATGGTAATAGCCCCCACCCCCACTTCCTCCCACCAAAACCTAATGCGTCAAGTTCTTGTATTAGGCAATTTCATCACCTATGGACTATTCTCAAATTGGCAAAACAGACAGAAACAGCACTACACTCAGAGGGACATATTAAGAATTATTGCCCCCAGCTGCTCAAAGAACAACATTTTTTCCTGATATGATCTCTATGATGCTTTTTTAGAAGTATTTTCCATTTAGGCCATCAGTGTCCTCCAGTTTCCCTTCAGTTGAACTCACCACAATAAGCAAATTTGAGGGACAGCACGCAGCTCTCATGGAGATGCAGCTGGTACTTGTCGGGCTTGTTTACATGGAGGACTTCCACATTGCTGCTCTCCATGCCCACAGCCAGCCACTCCCCCGTTGGGCAGTATCCAAGGGAGAAGATCTACACCAAGCAGAACACACTCACTGGTTATTTTCCCAATACACTTAGGAAGTGAAATGGCAACAAAAGGAGGAAAGCAGCCAACAGGAGGTGGGGGGTGTAATCACTGAACCCCAGACTGTGGTCAGATCTGCAAGCCAAGTGCCCCAACCCAGATGAGCCAAGTGTTAAAACCTTTGCGGAACAATCAGAAAGAATGGAAATACATCATATGTGATGAAATTAAAAGATTATTCTTAATTATAATGGTTTTCATGTGTGTCGTTTGAAAGGCAGTCTTGTTTCTACAGATGCTAACTGAAATACTTATGGGCGAAATGATATGAGTCTGGGATTAATTGAGATGATCCAATGTTTGGAGGTGGGGATCAGAGATGAGACAAAAAGGGTCATATGTTGCTAACTGTTCAAGCTGTGTGGTGGGAATGTGGGGTCTATTACACAATCCTCTGTACTTCCACATATGGCTGAACATACTCTGTACCCACATATATATTTAGACACAGTTTTTACATTTCTCTAAGTAGTTTTAAAAAAAAAAATAAAGGCAGACAAAACCCAATATCCTCACACTGGGAAACGGTCTATAACAGACAAGACTATAAGAAACTGAACACGATGAGCTTAAACAGGGACAGGAAATTTAGTAGGAAGCTGACTTTTCCCACTTTTGCTCTACTTTTCTAAGTAGACTTATTTTTACTACCAAAATATAGGTAAATAATAATAATCAAAAGTTTGATTTTATCATCAGAAAGCACTTAAGATGGCAAGAACTTCTCCCCAAAACAAGTCTCAATTTACTTGACATCTAAATAATTTTCACCATTCAAAGTTGCCATTTCTATTGTATTTTACTTTAAAACTCCATACAACTTATCAGCCATGAGTCCAGATTCTAAAAATGAGCAATAAAATGGGCTTCCACTGAAATCCTCTTCCATTGAAGCTTCCTGGTACAAGGGGAATGAATTAACTTCCAGAGCTGTTGTGATTACACTCGTGATATTCCTGCATATGTTTCAACCACTATTTATATGTGAATCAACGAATCATCAACTGTGCTGCACAAGGTGGTGCGCAAAGCACAGCAGATCAAACACTGCCGAAGGGAGCCTTTATACCCTGCCCTGCACGACTATGAGATGAACCCTATGGAAATAAAACAGCTAACATGTCAACTCACAGGATCTCAGGAATCACCCTAAGCATTTCAGGATGTTACCTTAAATTGGCACCTCAAATTCTAGCCTGCCTGCCTGCCTGCCTGTCTGGCTACTAGTGTCCCGAGGTGGGAGCTTCCACGCCGCACAGGAACACAGGCCTGGGGAGGAAGAGCCGTCACCTGCGAGGTGAAGTCGTGCTGCTGCAGCTGCCGCCCTTCGCGCAGGTCCCAGGACCTGACCGTGTTGTCCAGGCCGCCCGTCCAGAGCTTGGTGCCATCATTAGAAATGTCAATACAGCTGGCCCCGTCTGTGTGGCCCTGGAATTGCCTGATAAAACAAACCAGATTGAATAATGATTTCCTGCCAGAGCTCAAGGTAAACACTGTTGTGTTGTTAGTTTTGGACTCGGTGTGTGTGTGTCATCTCTTCAGTGTCTGCTGATGTGCAAGATCAAACTAACCTTCCCCGGAGGAGGCAGGGAAACAGCACCTACAGATTTGCTTTTTCTTTCTTCATGATCCAAGTGCTCAAGAAATAGAATGCCATTTAGGTTGCTGCGCAGAAGCAGCAGTCAAATATGCTTCTAGAACTATTCTTAAAAATCTGTCTGGAAGGTAAAATTCCTCCCAGGTCTGGAAAAGTGTTTCAGTGTTAAAAGACAGGGAAAGAAGAGACAAACAGCAAGTCCCGCATGTATTCCTTAGAGAGAGACGAAGGCCTGCCCTTCAGTGCTGCCGGGCCTGCACTGCTTCGGTGCAAGCTCAGGGTCCAGAAGTACTCATGTTTCCATGCGTGAACCAACACAGTGGTGCCCTTGATGCCAACAGAGCATGAGCTCATGTGTTTACTCAACCTTGCTTTCTGTATTAGAAAGAGCCCTGCATTAGGCAATCTGGACTCCCAGAGACAAATGGTCATGCTGGCCTCCTGACTCAGAGGCACTCAACAGAGACAAAGCTAATGGCTGAGGCCGCCCCAGCGCACCCCTGGAAGACCCTGCCTCGAAGCTGAGCACAAGGTTGCTCTCTTAAAGGGGAACCTCATGCTTCTGCCAAAAACAATCAAGTCAGAGGCCTGCTGGTTACAGTAGCTCCGCAGGCAGTAGGCGGGGCTGGGAGCACGCCCTGTAAGCAACAGGAGGACTGGAGGTCTTTGGGTCCTGGACATGGCTTTACATGCCAAGAGGGCACTTGCAGAGGAGCAAGAACAGGTGAGAGTTGGTTAGGGGCTCAATCTTCATGGTAACAGAGATGGGCTCTCTTAGAGAACTACTTGGGAAATTCAACACCAGGAGAAGAGTTTCCAGGCCTTTCCTTCCTTCAGGTCCCCTCACATTTATTCTGAGTTCCAAACACTTAGGCTGAGCTTGGGATATAAAAAGCAGAGAAGAGGGGAAAAAGTATCACTGTTGCACTGAATTCTTAAACAAGATGTGAGTCTCCTCCATGGCAAGCTAATCTTCTGTCTCAGCTCATTCCCCACATGTACCCCACTCCAACCAGTGCTGCCATGCATGTGCACCTCGATGTCCCAGCTGACTTCCAAGATTTCTCCACAGGTCACGCAGGCTTGCATAGTCCCTGCTTCACTTTCTGAAAGTGCCACTTTGCTTTCTTTCACACAGCTTCTGAAACCTCCTCTTCAATACCTTCTGACTTCCTTTTACCTGTAGCGCTCATGAAATACTTTCATTCCTCAATTACAAATGTCTTCCGATGACTTAGAGTGCTTGGTAGGTGATCCTCTACCCCTCCGGCCACATATCTCAATGCTACTCGGCTCCTAGAAGGCAGATCCTGCGATGGTTCAGAACATGCTGGGTCAGAACAGCAGATGCAAAGTGGCTGCTGCATGAAGTGGCTGCTGGCCACATGTGGCCACAGAGAAAGAGGTCTGTAGAGTGCTGCCTTATAGTGCAGCCAACAGTGCTGACGTCCCAGGGCGGGCACAGGGAGAGCAGGAACAGAACAGACAGGACAGCAGCATGCCTGGAGCCCCTCACAGCTCCATCGTACCGGCTGTGTGACCCTGGGCAAGCAGGTTGCTTCTTTATAAAGCTGGGTAACCTCCTTTATAAAACTATAGAAAGAATTAGTATTTGAAAATCTCCTAGACTTAAAATTTTCAAAGTATTGTTAAGTTTTTTGGAGAAAGAACAGTAAATACTTGCTGGCTAGAAGTTTGAAGAGGCTTTCAGATTGGGCTCCGTTTGCCCAGTTGGCTCATTCTGAGTTGCCCAGTAAGTGGCAAGAAAAAAATAGTAACTGCCACACCAGGGACAGAGTCTGGCCTGGAGGCACTCAACTGGGTTTCTACAGAGGCGGTGTGAAAGGAGCGTGAAGTACTGTTAGGACTTCTACATTCCACCCTTCTCTCTGGAACACGGGCATGAAAGCAGAGGTGGTCTGCTCACTACTCCCGGAGCCGAAAACTGCACCATAAACAAAGCCTGCCTCTGAGGAATCATGGACCGTGAAAGGAAAGGGCTAAACCCAAGATAATTTTGTCCTTGATGCTTTGGTTTTAGACTTTGTTTTTAAATTTCTATAGCCTGTTTGGTATGAGCGCAGACTCTGGCCAAAAGAACGAGCTGACAGGACCCAAGAAGAGACATGAAGGGGCAGAACCACCCACCATGGCTGCTAAGAAGGCAGATTCTGGGAAGCCGGGCAGAACGACCCCTGAGCAGGGCTTATTTAGCTATTGGGGAACACAGATACTTTAAAACCCTTTATGGGTGAAATTCATGGAACCACCTCTTGTAATGGCCTTTTGTTGATTTCCTGTTATCCTTTATCAGTTTGTCTTCTGTTCACATAAACTTCTTGCCAAAGTCACAAATACCTACAGACGGTCCCCAACTTAAGTTGTTTTGACTTGACAGTGGTGTGAGACAGGTTCACACTGATTAAAAACCATGCTTCAAGTCTTGACTTCTGTCTTCTCCCAAGCCAGAGATAGGAGGCACGGGCCTCACGTTGCTGGGCTGCAGGGAGAGCAAGACACGGTTCCTGGCAGCCGCGCCATCATGAGCTGGACCATCGTGCCCTACAAGTTGTTTTTCACTGCCAGTACAGCATTCACTAAGTTACGTGAGATAGCCAACACTCCATGATAGAACAGGCTTTGTGTTAGGTGATTCTGGCCCACTGCAGGCTAATGTAAGTGTTCTGGGCATGTTTAAAGAGCCTACGCTATGCTATGATGTTCGGAAGCTTAGGTGCATTAAATGTATTTTTAGGATTTTTTTTTTCCAACTTGATAGGTTTGTCAGGACTCAATGCCATCGTAAGACGAGGAAGATCTGTAGTACTCAAATCCTCCCCACGGCTACATAATACACAGTACATACCCTAGTGGCAAAGTTAGATATGTTTTCAAAGCAGCTTTGGCATCAGTATGTGGCTGCAGAATGGGAACCTAAGGGAGGTACACATGTTTAGTCTGGGTGACACCGAAACACGGCAGCAAGAATGTAAGCTCCCCTCCCCACCAAGGTAACAACAGTTTTGTCTATATACCCCTAACCCTGAGAGAGCCTGGGGGCAGTCAGAGAAGCGGGGGTGATGGGTTTGTTGGCCAAGCACACAAGGAGGAAAACCACCTTTGCTCACCTCACCAGCGTCTGGTTGTGCAGGTCCCACACGGCGATGTTGCCATCGCTGCAGCACGAGAAGCAGACCTTGGAGTCGGGGCTGATGGCCAGGGCGTAACAGGCGGGGGCCGAGGACGTCAGCTCCGCCTTGATGCGTGGGGTGGGAGCCGCCAGGTCCCAAATGGACAGAGTACTGGCTTCCCCTCCCACAATGAGGGTGCAACCATCGGGGAGCAACTTGCAGGAACGGATGTAGTTATCTCTATTCTGTGGAATATAATTCAATTGTTGTAATACATTACCAAGCAGTAATAATGCCATGTTCCCTCACTGCTATCTTGGTTTTTGATTTGAGAAGTGGCATTTCATATACACTAACAAAGCAAGAGTTCTGCAATAAAGACTGGGATCCGATTTTAACTGTCTCCTGTGAAACAGTAAACAGAACACATTCATAGGATTGCTGGGGCATGCGTGAACGCTTGGATAAACTGTTCCTGATGTCCAATTTCCTGCTAGCAGACAGAACTTAAATTACAGGTAGGTGTAAGTAGGTGTACATTGTATTTCTCTATGAAGAAAGCACCTTTCAAAAGTAGTTTACAAATTTCTGATCTCATTACACCATCCATTATTCACTCTGGAAATTGCAGACCCTCTCTCTCCGCCTTGCCCTTGTTTTGGAAGATCCTTGTCTAAGAATTTAATGGCTGTTGTCATAAATAAGCTTCCTAATCCAAAGGCCACAGAAAATGATCAAAGAGGGCAGTTCTTCATCAAAGTCAAGGCACAGTTAAAAAGGAGGTAGGACCTAAAATGACCCTTCCTACCGAAAGAAGTAACTGCTATCCTTGAACCCAGACTTTTTACCACACTTTAACCATGGGCTGTCACTCAAAGGTCAGAGACATTTTAAAAGCGTGAATTAAAAAAAAGTGTTATAAAATATTCCCATTATTTGACTTAAAAAATAAACCAATATCTATGACTGCAAAAGTCCCTGTGCCTCTAACACAGCACTGCTCTTCTTTTGGGAAATGCTCTCTGGAATCCTCACCACTTGCCAAGTGGCCATCTGCAAGAGCAAAGTACAGGCAGACACCACACCGGGGGCAGAGCAGTCTCTAGTCTGCTTAAGGACAATGGTATGTGGTCTGTAAATCCTGGGGTTACAGTTCAGAGACGGGAACTTGTCCTAGCATGTTCTATGATCCTGAAAAATGCAAAACGGTATTCTCATACCACAGAGAAGTGGATTAGGTGCCTTGGGAAAGCATTCCCACCGTAGCTGTTTTGCAGACAGCTGCCTGTTTCTTGCAGTGTGATCTAGTAACCCTTTCCTGAAGTTAAGGTAATAAAATACAACCAGATCTCCCTGGAACAGACGCTATCCAGAATTGGATTTTATGCCACATTATCAAATGTTAACTATTCAATATTTATCCACAGACATAGAGAAATTAAAAGTTGAGTTGATTGCAGGGATCAGAGACCAGAACTAGCTGTGTTTTATCCATTAAATGGGAAACTCCTCTTCTATACACATCCAAACAAGGAGAGCTTCTGTAAACTACTGTAAAACGTTTTCTAAAACAAATCCATCAACTCTGGGATTTAACCACTGAAAGAACAACAAATGAAACCTTCCCATTTAAAGGGGTGGGGTGAGGGGGTGCTAAGTAGCTGACACAGGAGACAGAATGAGCTTCCATTTCCTCATAATGGGAATAAAACCCAGGCCTGGACAGCTATTTCCTTATTGAGTCCTTAGGGAGAAATTACCCTCATGCACTGGTTCCTGTCCACTCACCAGACAGTCGAGCTGAGAGACGGGGCTCTTATTGCCGGGGTGGCTGATGTCCCAGACCTTGACGCAGCCCTTCCCTCCCGTGTACACGTGTCTTGTGGGGTTGCTGATGGTCACTGCGCACACCACCTCCCCGTGGTTCAGGGTGTTGATCTGGCGAGCGTGTCGGGGGATTCCGGGTCCAATGAGGGCATCGGGAGGGAAAGGGACAGGCTGCATCTGACCATCCGCAGTGACGTGGAAGGAGTATGCACTTTTGGGAGGAGATGATAGCAGAACAGAGAGAGGAGACAGAAAACACATACAATAAAAGTCACTACGTCAGCAGGTTCTGTGAGAAAGACAAAGCAAAGGTCTTTTTGTTCTCATTTTCTTTTGAAATCACTATAAGTTCAAATATTTACTGACAGCAAATTTAAAATAAATAATAGGAAATAACAGGAATAATAATAGAAATATGGGGATACCCAGATACATGCACTGCATTTTTACATTTTTAAACAATTTTTAAATTGTGTTTACCCACCACACAAAACATTCCTTCACATCCCATTATGAAACACTAAATATTCTCCCAAATTAACATAAAATACCTCCTTCCATGTACCTTGTGTAACTGTATGATTTCTTTACATAATTTGCAATGATTGTTTTCAATGTTAAGAAGAAGCCCTTAAGAACTCATAATTACACAGTACACAGTATATTTCAACATGAACAAATAAATACCATTCTCGAAACATAGCAGTTTAAGGTTTAGACTTAAGCTGTCTTTTGCATAACCAAGAGAATAAAGGAGACTCTTATGTCAAATTGCTTTATGACAGATTTCAAGTTTCCTTTTCAACAATCACCCTGTCTCCTTAGCCACAAATCCCACTTTTATCGGAGGCAGCAAAGCTTCCACCAAAAACACTACTCTTGCCAGCTTCCCTTTGGCCAGGTGCACCGATCTTCTCCCTGATGAGACAGCTGGAAGCAAAAGCTACTGGGCAGCACTCAGTTCACACCTTTAAAGGACAGGGTCTCTACTTTCTGCTAAATTTCGCTATGAGCTTACACTACTCTGAAAAAAGTTTATTAATTGAAAGAATTTAAAAGAGGGTGGTATGCCTGCCCTCACATCTTTCTACTCTGAACTATGAGGAAGATGACTAGAATTCAAATAGCTTTTCTGAATCACAAAGTGACTCTGAAGATGGTATTCCTTGCTGGGGGGAGGCAGAAAGGAGAGGACAAAGAGGTCCTGGTGACACCATGGGCTGTGATTCCTATCCATGGCCAGGATCTTTGTGGGAGAGGGAAATAAACTTCTGTGTTATTGAAGCTATTGTTTCCTTCCTCTGCTAAATATAAACAAGCTTAATTGTAGTGCACAGCTCTGTTTTCATGCCAAAATCTTAAAGCAGGTTTTTTTTTTCTCTAATAAGCACTGATATATTACAGATATTATAAAACATGCATGAGGAGGATGGAAGAAACAGAATTGCTATTTCTGCCACACATTGCAATTGAAGGGATCATGGCCATATCACTCTCAAAACCTGTGCTTACAATTTCTTCGAATCTAAGGCATCACTAGGTGATCTACAAGTTCAACATTATCCCTTTAATATACATCCACGAACATAAACAATAAGTCAAGTCTGCAGAGTTTCCGCTTTCCCATTGCCCTCTGGGTAACAATGGGCCCTTTCTGGGACTTGTTATGCTGGCACCTTGCCATCCCTTCACAGCTCTAAAGACTAGGGGTATTAATACAGAACTTAACTCTTCACTGTAATGAGAACTCGAATTTTATAAAATAACATAGCAAGCAAAGAACTGAAAACTGATATATCAGGTCTCTCCAGCCTGTACAAAGAACCCACATACTTCTGCAGCTTGAAAATAAAATTTATGCTGTTATTTTCCCTCAGTAAAGCAAAACATCAAATACATGAAGATTTTTAAAGCACGTCCCTGTCCCCCAGCCAGTGGACAAAAACAGAAGTAACTGTTATCTCCTGATAAATTGACTCTGATAACTAATATTAAAAGCCCCGAATCCTTAATATTACTCTTAATTTGAATAATTGAGCACACATAATGGGAATCACCCAGAATACTTTAGGAAATAAATATGCATATAAATCAACTATAGCTTGAAGTCCTTACATCACTGAAACCCTGAATCTCATTTTGTATCTAACAGTAACCATCCTTGAGTGTCCTTAGTAATGTATCAAGTCCACACACTCTTTTCACACATGCACATTACAGTTCACTGAACCTATCCATTTATTATGGGATATCTGGAGTTACGAGTCAAGGGGCATTATTTTGCCCTTGAAGATGATTTTGCCCAAGACCTATATGTTATAAGACTACATGTAAGTCCATATATGTCCTAGGAGGATTCTTCAAGGTTTGGTGTCCAGTCATGTGACCAAGATATCATGTACCACAATTGGGCCTGAAAATAACAGATGAATTAAGGAGATGAGACTAGAGAAATACCAGTGAATTTTTATATAACAATCAGGTGACCATATTTTGGAAGACCGGTGGCTGATGTGGGGATAAAACCTGCCTCTCCAAGCCTATGTGCTGTGAGGATGGCACCCAAGAAGGTTCATTTCTCCCTGTCTGCAACTAATAGAGGTGGGCATCTCCAGGTTGACATGGTTTCCATCAGGCACCCTTTTCCACAATTCCAAATTTTCAAGGAAAGTAAATTTTCGCTTGCTTCCATTGGAACTTGCTTATTATAGTGTTAAACGTTCCAGATTAAAATAGATGCACAGAGGATAAAATACACACACAGAGGACAGAGGGAAAGCTGCTCGCTCTTCTCTGGAAGACACCCACCTCTCTCCCAGGTGTCCTCTTCTTTAAACTACACAGGAAGTCCATGATCATCATATGGAGGCAATTTAAAACTGATTCACAGTGCAGTGAACTACTGCCAAAGCTGTGAACATTTGCCCATCCCAGGGGAAGCTCACATGGATGTTAATACATCAGTCTCAGGGGACCTCGGAGGAAGCTGGCGCTGCCCGCTGTGCTGGAGAGAGGATCAAATGAGCAAGCCAGAACAACGAGATGGACTGGTGGGGCTGAAAGAAGGGTCAACTGGAAGGGAAAACCAGAGAGGCAAAGGAGATGGTCTGGAGGTAGTTACTCTCTGACAGGAAAAATGTCTTTAATGCAAGGCTACACTGATGGCACATCATGATGACATTCAAGAGATCCCAGAAGGAAACATGCCTTCTCTGCTAATTGAAGAACCAGGAAAAGAAAAATCAACCAGGAGGAGGAGTTTACAAACTTACAAATCTCTTACACCTGAATCTGGACAGAGGCTAACCACAAGAGAACGTATATGGTACAGCTGCACTTACAGAAGGAAAATGGGCAACAACCATCCACGATATTAAAAGTTAGGGAGGTGGCTGTCCTCAGCAACTGAAAGAGAGATAAAAGGGTTTCTCGGTGCTCTTGGTTAAAAGAAAAATAAAAAGGACTGAGCTATATACACATACTTTTCTGTGTGCACATCTCAACTGTATGTTTCACGTACATGAAACACTCAAATCGAGAACCCAGATCTGGTGTTAAGTGGTTCTGAAATGCCAGGTCCTGGCTTACCTGCCTCGCTAACTCCAGTTTTCCTGACTAGCCTATTAGCTGTGATGTGTCCTTTTCCCGATGCACAACATAGAAAGAATTAAAAAAAAAAAAAAAAGGCGACGGAGTTCATAGGGGTTGAAAGTCTTAACAGGGAGAATAGCTGCAAAACACTTAGCCCTGCGCTTGACAAGCAGGGGTCTTCAGGAAACAACACTGTTATTAAACAGCCATAAGTGCAAAGGAGGAAAATGCAGGCCTGTGTGCCTGCAGGCTCTTATCTTCTTATCTCAACCAGCCCACAAGTGTGAGCTCTGGATTTTTCAGGAAGGGAGGAAGGAAAGGGTTGGGGTCAGGAGAATGCAGGACAATTAGGAGGCAAGGAAAACCAGGAAATTCTTAAGTGCTAAGAGGCAAGTGTATGGAGACTGCACTTGGCAAGGGGGAGAGGGGGAAATTGTAAGGAACTGGCAAATTGAAGGGCAGAAAGAAGGTGTAGGGTAACAGTTGATCAGGTATCTCCACCCTCCCACCACTGATAGATGGACACCTGAGGTGCTGCGAGCATTCCAGGGTGGGCATGCGCAAGTGGGCACACCTTAGTTGGGACACGGGCATAAATGGGTGGCGTCATGAGGACGCCAGAACTGGAGGATCTACAGACAGAACTGTGAGGACCAACAGACAGAACAGCGAGAGAACCGACAGCAGCAGCAGCAGAGAGAGAAGCAGCAGCCGAGAGGGTGAGATGCGCTGGGAGGCCTGCCAGCCCCCCGGCCCCCCGGTCCCCCTGCCTGCCATGTACCTGGCCACCTCTACTAAATAAAGTATGAAAAGCCACCGAGGGCTCCAAGACTCTCCTTCCCTGACCCGTCTGCCCAGAACCATCCTGAACCCTGCTCCTGTGCCACCACCTTCCTGCCGCTACAGGAGGACTCTCAGAAGCCCTCAATAGGGGCCACAATGTCAGGGCTCCCCCATGTCCCACACATATCACACCCAAAAAAGCTCCAGAAGACTGAGTCCTAACCCTAGCTGCTTTTCTGAATCCAGTTCTGAAGTCACGCTCTAATTCTAAAATCCAGTTATAGAACTGAAAAGAATTATAGGCTGTCTAGATCTCAGTCTTAAAAAATGAACAAAATCAAACTGTATCAGAGCAAAGGTCCCTTTATTTATGGGGAACATAAGAAAGGTGAAGGAACCACAACTAGGAAGAGCCCCTGCTGGAATCCTGCAACAGCAGTGGCAGTGAACTGGAAAACAAGACTGCATCCTGGGAAGTGGCTGTTTTTCCCTAGCAGACTGGCTCCTGTTAATAAAGCTGTGCTGTGTTCTGTGGCCAAAGAAAAACAGGTGTTTACAGGGTTGTTGGTTTGCTGGAAATAGGAACAGCAGCGGCAAAACCCAGTAAACAGCAATCTAAGAACCACGAACCCTGGAGATAACAGTCGTGGCCAAGTCCCCGCTGCCAGTGGCCTTGACACTCTCCACATGGCATTTCTTGCTGTATCTTAGCAGGTATCAAAAATCTGATCATGTCAAAAATTTCACTCATTCTACAAGTTCTTTAAGGCTTATCAAACCCTTTCACAACTTAGTGTGGATGAGCCTCAGGTCATGTATTTATGTATCCTAAGCTTTCAGACACAAGCCAGTCCCCTAAAATACAGCATGGTGTCACATCTCTAAAATACAGCATGCTGCACATGAACTATTCCCTCCTGCCTGGAACAGCACCATCACCCTAAGTGGAGGCTACTTCTTCCCTCCTTTCCTGGCTTGCACAACCACCCAGGCAGGATGATTCCTTTCCAGGGCCCAAGCTCATCCATCCTATAAATCTCAGGATAGCACGGATCACACTATGAACTACTGCCAAGTGGTTACATTTCCCATTCCAGAGTTCTTTAAGAATAGGTGGGATTTGGGGGGTCCTCCCTGGTGGCTCAAGGGGTATAGGGTCAGAGAAAAGGTATCAGGCTTTTCTGCCCTCCCGCCACTGGTGTAATGATGGACACCTGCAGTGCTGCATGCGTGCCTAAGTGGGCATGCACAAGTGGGTGCACCTGGGTTTAGACACGGATGTATAAGGGCAGCGTCATGAGGATGCCAGCGGAACAGGAAGAGGATGCCAGAAGAATGAGAACAGCAATAGAAGCAGAGATGAGAGGCTAGAGAGCCAAGAGAGTGAAGATGCGCCGGGGGCTGGGAGGCCGGACTGCCAGGCTCCTGGCCCCCCTGGCACCCATGCCTGCCATGTACCTGGTCGCCTCTGATACAATGGTGCAATAAAAGACATAAAAAGCCACCAAGGGCTCCAGGACTCTTCCTTTACCCTGTCTGCTAGAATCATGAAAAACCTGCTCCTGTGCCCTTCCTGGCACCACAAGGGGTTAAGTCTCAGCACTATGTAGCTACCCGCAGCCACTGCAGCCCAAGTTCGATCCCCAGTCAGGGAGGCAACCCACATGGTGCAGCAGACCCCTCCTGTCTTGCCCGTTGCTCCCCTCAGCAGTGTACTTCAGTCCATCTGCCTATTCTACTCCCCACTCTGTCTCAGGTGAATCCTCTCACTCCCCGCACCTCTGGCCCATAACCCAGCTCTTGTATGCATATATACATCTTTAGAAAAACCCAAAACTACAGGTGGGATGAATTCAACAGCTAGCCTACAGCCAGTACTCAGTACACATATCCGAATCCCAGGTTATCTTACAAACTGAGGCAGAAAATGTGGCCCTGGTAAGGAAGGAAGCTACATGAAGAAGGCGCAACGTTCTTCGACTACATGTGTTATGTCCACCCACTTATCACAAGGAACTCCTGGGAGTTGTACAAATGGTGCTCAGAGAAGGGATCAACATTCCCAAGTAGGATAAGCTCCCTAGAGAGCTGATCTGGAGCAAAACAAAGAGCAATGAAAGCAACCACAGTAAGAGTGTTATTGATGGACCTTCCAGAGACAGCGGGCTCCTTCCTAAGCAAGTGCCACAGAGATGGCCACAGGGCATATGTCACCAGCCCAGCCCCGTGTCTCTGCACTGGAAAGCATACAGTAAAGTACAAGAAGTGAGGAGAAAAAGGTTAGCATTTCAGTGTAGTCATTAATAAGATTGTATGTCACTAACTGGGCCTCATATCCCGATTTTTATAGTGTACCCTGACAAAACCCTACAAACATGAAGACGGAGGTGTGGACTAAATGAAGCAATGTGGGAAAGCACAATATGGGTTCAACCCGGCGGTATAGGAGCCTTTGTTATTTAGACAAGAGGGGAAGGAGTTTGAGAAAGGGTAACTGTCCCACCACCCAGAGTGCAGATTCCAGCCCAGGAAAAGCCTCCGCTCCATGATCAGCATTTGCCTTCGGGACAATGAGAGCCAATCAGGATGGAGACACCGGCTTATACAAAACAAGGGCATAGGGCAGGGCTTCACAGCTTCCTGCACATGGAGACCTGGAGGGCATCTGGCTTGTTTTAAGATAGATGAGAATAATGTAAGCTAAGATTGTGGAGGAGACAGGCCTGAAGAACTGAAACAGGAGCTGCAGGGCTGCGCCTACCACGGGGCATGAGTGGGTTTAAGAACCAGCGACACTTGCAGCCTGCGACCAGGACCGCCTTCGGCAGCATCGGCCAGGCTCAGGGACAAGTGGACGCCTGGCCGGAGGCAGCTTCCTGAGTGCACAGTCAAGGAGCCTGCCGTGGCCTCACCGTGGGTCAGGTCTGGAAGCTCAGGCCAGTGTATCTGTTTTGATATGACACCAGACTGAAAACACAGCGAGGTGTATGGAACTTAACCAGCACCCACCAGACAGCTGGAAGTGTAAATGGGCTAAGCAGGCTGTAAAGGTAGGGCACATAAGCTGAGGCTCTGGGGCACTAAGATTTAGATCCTTGGAATCAGATTCATCAAGACCTTCTGGAAAAACCTTTGAGGACAAACTCATCAAGAAGACTCATATGGACTTCTGGGAAGAATTTCACTGATGTCTGCTTAAACTGTAGCCTAAAGCCGCTCCTTCCTCCAGCCCTGTCTCTGAGGTCATCAGACGGTGGGCACCATCAGCCCAGGCAGTGATCTCAAACTGGCACCTGTACTGTGGCACCATGAGTGCTGCTGACCTGGGTCCGGCTCCTTGAGAGCTGCTACTGCTTCTGACCCTCTGCATCACCTCCTGGGAGCTGTCAGCTCCGGTGCTGTCCAGGCTGGTGTCATCCAGTCCAGTGTCTGGCACTAGCCAGTGCTGTCTCTGAATAGGTGTTGCTGGCTGCTGCCACCTTAGCTGCACCACACCTCCAGCTGCAGGAACTCAAGGAAGGGATGGTGCTACTTTGAAAAAGCATCCTTTATTTAGGATTATGGGACAGTCTACAAGGTGAGAGAGTCAGCAACTTGTGGCCTTAGAAACTCTTTCCCTTTTTTTCTCACCTATTTGTTAATTAACCCCATTGCTGTTGTGCTCTGAGCCTGAATAGTGTCTTGCACTTGGGAGGCCCCAGGTGAGAACCCACAGATGATGTCTGGTTCCCCAGCCTTGGCACATTTAAGTTTATCCTGTTTCAGAACTAGTAGAGTGGAGGTGATGGCTGGGCGGGGAGCATGATGTGGGGGTCACAAGTAAAGCATAGTATAACATTTCAGGAAAAGAAAACAGGACCTCAAGTACCTAATGCATGTACTTGCAATAAAAATCTCCTTTATCAAGGTAATGAGCTTTACCTTTAACATGTTAACATCTAACCCATAACATCAAGATAATCCTTTAACTTCTTCAGCAGGATTTTTTTCCGTTTTGTATCCGGGGATTCTCCCAGTAGCAAATTTGCAGGTCATGGTGTAACTCCTACCCTTTATGGAAACAGCATTTCTACATTAATGGGAGGCTTCAGTAACAAATTACAAGCTGAGGATTTCAAAGTATTTAGAAAACTTTTTGTTTCCTTTTTCAGTTGAGTACACTATTATTCTATTTTTTTTTAAATAAATACAAAACTTCTTAAAATGGATATGAAAGAGAAAACTACAAGACAGAATATAAGAAGAGATTGCCTACTTGATAAGGTAGGAAGTTCTCTGGCCAAAAGTCAGCATTTATAATTCTGAGTTCTAGGCCCTATTTCTTCCAAAAGTTAAATTTTTCCACACCTGCAAATGCAAATGTACTGGGAGCAGCAGCAAGGCTCCTGTGCAGGAAAAAATATAAACCAAGAGATTCTAGGACAATAGGTAAAACTACGACACGTTTAAAATACTATTATTTCAAGACTCAACTCAAAAATCCCAGCAAAGGAAGAAAACAGGTAAACACATTATCAGAACAAAAAATATACAAACCCCACTAAGTATTACCATAAAATGAAAGCCATTTCTGTAATGGTGAAGAAGAACATAAGAGAATTACAGGGAGGGACAATTGTCCAGCTGCTAAACATAACTTGTAACAAAACCAAGGGCCTCACACCTCTTTGTAATCTCAGTAAGTTAGTGACAAGTTCCCAAATGATCTGAGGGCAAAAAACAAGTAAAACTAAAACACACACAGTGATAATAAGGCACAAAGTAGGCATGTTACTTTACAGCATGTAACAGATCAAAAGCAACCTAATATAGTGATAAATGAAAAGAGGACTGAATTAATTATCTAATCGACTAAAGAAGCCAGCTGTAGAATCTAGAAACGGTCAACAAAGGAACCAGAAGCAAGATCAGGACCAGAAGCAGTTGGGAGGAATGTGGAGGACTGGCCCTGGAAGGTGTCCCCAGGCTAGAAGCAGGGATGGTCTCCACTCAGACTCAAAACAGTTTTCCTTAAGAGGCAATTTTACCCCAAAGGTAGTTAAGTTCTTTTCCTCTTGGGCTCCAATTCCCAAAAGGTACTTTAACGATTTATTTAAATACTAAACAAGTGGGTGGATGATTTCTCAATTACATGTCTGGCATTAAAATACAGGGTGAAGAAACCTGGAACTAAGTAGAGTCTTAAAGGAAGCTATTATTAGTCTGAGTTATCAATGACCTCTAGGTGCTGCTGTAGAAAGCAGGTAGAGCACAGCCCCCAAGGACTTATGAGAGGACAAGCAGCCCCACAGGCCAAGGAAACACGGTGGGGGTGGGGGGGGCGACAATTTGGGAGGGTGAGAGGCAAGACAAAGAGATGTCAACCTCACTAAACTTCAGGATTTCTCTCACCAGTGCCTTCCCCACAGATCAGGGGAATCAATTTCCTAAAACTAGGTATGAATTCAAATTGTAGGCCATTAATAATACCCATTTATTTTCACCTTGAGGATTTGAAGCCAGTGAGAGATTTCCTTCTGCGTAAACACTACTGAACTCTGAAATGCGGAATGTGAATCTCCTTTGGAAAGGATGACTTTCCAGGTCTCACACAACCCTGGGCTGACCCTCTATCAAGGCAGCAAACATTTGTCTACTGGCTATCAATGCTCAGGGCAGGGAGGAGACCACAGAAACTTCAGCTCCAGTGGGGAAAAGGTAGGTAGAAAATTTATACACAAACACACACGCGCGCGCACACACACACACTTGGTTATAACTCAGGGTCAAAGTGTGAAAAATGTAATGTTACAACATGCCCCTGTAGAGTCCATATAGAGCAGACAACAACAAAGGCTTCTCAAAGGTGGCAGCCACCAAACCAAGGTGGTCGCTGAAGGACAAGGAAATGGCCACAGGAAGGGAGAAGGCGGGAAGCTGCTTCAGGCAGGAGGAGGAGGAATCTTCAAGGAATAAGGGGTTATTCCAAGTGGCCAGAGCACAAAAGGCAAAAAACATAGAACATGAAACTAGAAAAGTAGCCTGGAGTGATATTAACGGTGGATGCCCCATCAGGTGATTTATTTTATGCAACTTCAAAAAGGAGGCAAAAAGGACTGAATCATGTAGGTATTGTATGAAAGGGAAAATTCATCTAGAGCTTATGGACAAAAGTAGGTATAAAAAAGTGAGGGTTTTAACAAATAAGAAGACTAGCTAAAAATGGGAAGGAAGGCTAAAATTCAGTAACATGCTTTTAGGAAAGACTGGGGTTTGGAGCCAGGGTGACAGGAATGACCAGTGGGGTTGGGAAACACTACTGAGCTCTTAGCATAGTCATCTTACTCTATATTCCATTTTGAAAAAAATCAAGGTAAGACCACAGGGCCTTTGCTTATGTTGATTTCTCTGCTTAGAGGTTTATGTGCTGGTTCTAATGCAGCTCAGAAAACACTAATGGGCTCAGACCCTCTCATCAGGATCAGATAATCACATGCTTTCATAGTGGTCTCTGTCATTATCCTTATCTCGATTATACTCATCCATTTACTTTTGTGATCTTTAAATTAAAGTTGTTTCTTCACCACCAGGCTATGAGCTCCTAACAGAGTCCTCTATGCCTATATAGCAGGTTTTTATGAAATCTGTGGAAGAAAAGACAGGAAGGAGGTGACTGTCTAGACTGAAGTGAGCAAGGTGTATGGGAATCTAAAATCACAGCCTACAAGGTAGGACTGAAGCAATGAACATAGTCAGCCAGAAGAGAATCCCTGTGGCGAGATGGTGGACTCCAAATATCTGAACAGCTGCTGTTAGTGTGATGGATTAATGGTTCACTGTGTGTTCCCAGGGGGTAAGCAAGACCCAGGATTGATGAGTAAAAGTTCCAGGGAGACAGCTCTCAGCTCAAGGCTGGAAGAGTTTTCATATGACCAGGGAAAATGAATTGTTCCAGGCAGGAACGAGTCCCATCACTAGACACGCTAGGTCAGAAGTGGGTGCACAGCTACTCGGTAAGGCTGTCAAAGGAGACTTGAACCAGAGATGAGCATTTACACTACAGGCGCTTTTAAAGCCCCTAAGGTCCTAACAGGTCCTAACTGCACTCTTCAGGCTGCTGCCCACCTGCGAGGCACTCATTCATTTGCATGTGAAAACCTCCTCCAGCTCCCTCATTGCAGGCAGAGTCCCTTCTACAAGCAAGGGCCCACACTCTCCCTCTTCCTCTGCCCCAGAGGCCTTCTTCCCCCCACCTACTTACTTTAGCTTTCAACACCTTTGCCTAAGCCAGGAAAGCCCTTCCCTTTCTCACTTTTGCTACTCTTAACAAGCTTGTCTGTCACTCCCTGCTCTGCATTCATATCACTTGTCACCACTTATCAAAGAATTAATTTTTCTTTTTCCTTCAATGTTCCCCCCTCCCTGCACCACTGCCCTTCCCAGACAGAAAAGATGAAGAAGGGTCTTTCCCAGAAAACATCCTGTCACAGGCTCAAAGTCCACACACTGTTCTCCCTCAGACCTGCAACAACAGCCATCCATCCACCCAGATAACAACCCAGTTGTATTTCTCAGAGGATGACTTTTGTCTTTACCACCTTGTTCACTGTGCCCTTGGACATACAGGTGAAGAACCATTTCTCTTAAGTGTTCTGCGCATGTTTGCCGCTGTCTGCAGTGATGTGAGCTCATCCACTGAGAGCGAGTGTAGAAATACAGAGTACCCCAGACAGAGTGAGTTCATGGCTGCTGACTGTTGTAATGAAAAAGTGGGACTTGAATTTTGCATCATTTTCACCGTTTCTCTGTGTTGTTAAAATAAGAGTGTTAATTTTTGACATACTGGGGAAAAACAGGTTCATCATTGCAGAAGATCTGAGAAGCACTGCCCTGGGCAGGATGACTTTTCTAAATGAAAGAACACCAAGTCCTCTCCTGTCATGCTAATTAATCCATTAATATGGGGACTAAGTAAGACTGCATGGCCCAGTCCCAACAAGGATGGGAAAGTTAATTTTTCCTTCTGACAGTAATTCATTCCATCTCCCTCACATAATGGGGCTCACCTCAAACTTGAGAGAGAGGAATCCCAAAAAATAAGTGTTAATGTTCCAGAGAGCAGCAACTGCTCTGATTCATGCAATAAGAGCTATTTTGACTCCCAGTATCCTCCCAGCGGGGAGTTTCACCATTTTGCTGCCAAGCCCACTGCCCTTGCTCCTGGGCTCATCAGATCCTACCTACCTTGGGCAGCTGTGAACACAAAAACTCCTAAGTTTTTGCTCACAGGCCAAGGACATGAATATTTTGGCTCCACTAAGCATGATACGTCACTGAAGGCTTAAACTTTGTGTCTGATCACATTATGATCACATATTACGAGCACACACAGTTGTAAGGATCCCAGACAGGAGACAGAGGGACATGCCCAGGAAAACACACAACATACTTGCTCATGGATTTTCAATCAGAAGAGACTGACCAGCTAAGTGAGAATCTGCAACACTGTCTGCTCCCCAGTCCAGCTCCTCCCTGGGCCTAGATGTCACCTCAATTCTTAATGTTTCTATTTCTTAGTGCAGAAAAAGCCTCATTTCATCATGAATCCAATGATGACAAAACCGATATTATAATGTATCAAAGTGGAACAATGGGAATCTGCTTTCCTAAAAGCAGGTGATGCAGAATCTCATTTGTCTTCGAGTTGGTGTATTTGAAGCAAGGCTCCAGTCAAAACCACATAAGAAATGACCAGATAATTGAATGGATCAGTCAAAGTAATGCAATAACACAACCAACTCAGAAATAAGCTAAAACAACCGCATTACTGTAGAGGACAAAACAAAATAAAACCGAAGGCCTACGACATGTACGTCTAATTAGAGTAAAGGGAGAATATCTGCTGGGAATTCTGCTTTGCATAAATTGAGATCTTTACCAATTCTCTGAAATCATGTTTCTAATTAGTACCATTACAGAAAACAAGTGATCTGAAGTGACCCTGGAAGAATAACTGACAGGGCTTTTCAAATCTAGAATGTTCCTTTCCCCTCCCCCTGTCTTTTTTGTTTCCTCACAGTCACTTTGATGTCTGAACCTCTCGGGATAATGCACTCATCAAAATTTTACTTGGGGGGTCAACTTATGGTGTTGCAGGCATCCCCCAGAATCTGCCCCTCACCCAACTCCCATTTCCACCAAAACAAGGGAAAGGTGGCACAGAGCTGGGTAGATATAGCATATTTCAAATTTCTGAGATTTCAATAGTTCCTGACAGAGCTCGCCGCCCCTCGAATAGCACTGCTGAAAACCGCCAGCCGCCACCCTCTAACCAAGTGGTAAACCAGAGTAACTTTCTGGAGGGTCTACCACCTCCAGTTCTTGACTCCCTCTTCGTCCCCATCTCCAGTGGCTTCTCTCCAGAAATAACTAAAAGCCTAAGATCACCCACAGTGAGAAGACAGAGGCATGACACCTACCAGGTGCCTATTTATAGAAAGTGTTAACACTCCTCAAGAAAAGACACTAGAAATCTCCTTGGAAACGCCCAAGCCTGTGTTCCCTTTGGAATTCTAGTCTGCTGATACCGGTGACTACGTAACCACCTTTAAAACAAAACCACAGTGTTGAGGAACTTACGGTTTCCCACCAGGGATTCCTGCCAAGTTTGGCGGGATGGTAGGTACTCTCATGTGAGGGGGAGGATCAAACCCAACCTGGAAACAAAACAAGGCATCATGAGCTCAGTTTACCCAAGGGAGGTGTTCTGTGAATATCTACATGACGTTTCATCAGAAATATATAGACCCCAGAAGCAAAATTAATAGGAACAGGGGGCAGAGAGTTCTTTGCTGGGGGCTGCTGGGGTTACAGTATAGCTGGCAGTCTCTCTGGCTTCTCCCCTGTGAGCGCTCAGAACAGACCCCAGCTGAGAAAATCACGTGCTCTACCTATCACCAAAAGTCACAAGGGGACAAAAATGCCCTCGGTTTCACATCACTGATGTGAAAGGAGACACTTGAGGATTCAGACATTGATTTTTGTTTTCTGCACCTTGATGACCTCATCAAGTCCCTCAGCTGCCCCATGGACTTAAAACTCTCCTGTCCCCCACGGCACTTCCAACCAGTGGCACACAGGGAAAAGACAATGAACTTTTTAGTATCACCTCAAACGACCAGAGGTGATGTTATTAGAAGAGGGGAAAGATACACATGACATACATCCAACAGTCCTTTTTCCTGTTGGAATCAATGATTACACAGCCTTACCCTTCCTGTGCAGTTTTCGACCTTCCTGGTCAAAAATGAGGCAATTTACACAGTGCAGAAGGCTGGGCAAAGAAATCCACCCTAAAGTTTCACAGCCCTTTGGTCTTTCTGCCTGTCAGCTGAGTCACTTCTTACACCTAAGCCATGCTATTGGGTCTGAAGAACCATGCAGGCACAGAAAGAGAAAGTTACACCTTCTCAAATATTTTTTCCTAAGAATTAAAGAAAAAAAAAAAAAAAAACACTCAAGGAAAACGAATGAAAAGGTTTCTGTGAGCTACTTGACTCATTTCATCGCCTTCCAAAAAAAAAAATCTACTTTGGTGGGAGAAAACCAGATGTCCCCTGAACCGCTGAAGCAGCTCCTGAACACTGCCTTTTTCATCCACAAAACAGTAATACAAAAAGCGTTTGGCACTGACTTAATGCAGCAGCATGTTGAAAAAGGCAGTGTGGTGGAAACACAGGGCCTTTGTTCAGGCCCCACCCTGTGCCCCACAGCTTGACTCTTGGGGGCCACCGCCTCCCAAGCCCACCGAGTCAGGCACCTACCATTGGGGATCGCCCGTAGGCCACCACGGCAGCGGCAGCAGCAGCGGCGCTCATCTGGGGGGACATGTTGTGCAGGCTGGCGTAGGCGGCACCAGGGCTGGTCAGCTCCCCGTTCATGCCCGCGTGGGGCACCATCCCGAAGGGTGCGGGGTACGGGCCGGGCACCGCCAGGGGTGTCCTCAGGCCAGCTGCTACAAGGAAGCACAAACCCTCATGACTCAGCTGGCTGTTCAGGTCCAGCCTGACCAAGCACTGCAAGGTCGTTTCTGGTGAAGTTTCTGACAGGCAAGAAGGAGAGAAGCACAGGGATGGCGGGGGGGGGGGGGGGGGGGGGGGGGGGANGGGGGGGGGGGGGGGGGGGGGGGGGGGGGGGGGGGGGGGTAGAAACACCACCTCCAACGCATACACAGGATCCCTTCCTGCCCCAGAGATAAATTTATCTCAAGGAAGAAAAGACCTCAAAGAAGCACTGCCCCAGCATCTCCTCCTTGTATACCTGGCAGCCCTGGGAAACCAGGGGATTCAAGCAGTGTGGCCACACCCAGCTCCCAGAGGACCAACCCAGGCTGCTGGTCTCAGAAGGAGGCTTTCTTGATCAAATCCAGGATTTCTCTTTCAGCCTCAACTTTGCATTTCCTGATACCGATTCCAAACAAAAACCCAATCCTGGATTTATGTAAAACAAGCACAGCTTTAAAAATATCCTGGTGCCTTTTTTCTGTGAGGACAGAGTATTCCCTTTTTTCCCTTTACCAATGAGGAATTAATAATTGAAAGTTATGAGCCTATTCGTGGGCTGGAGTCTCAGTGAAACTCTCCCAATTTCTGCTGCAGGATAGACCACTGATTCCTGAGGGAGCTACCCGCAGAGAACAGCTGACTAAAAGTAAGCGAGAAGCATGCTGGGCTAGTCGGGCTGGCTGTCTTGGTCAATATTAGCAAACTCAGACACACAATGATAGTTTGGTAAGGAGCTTACATTTGGAATAATTATCAGGAACTTTATTGAAGTTCCTAGGATTTGGATTATTTGGAAATAAAAGAAAAGCCCAATGTAAACAGTGGGAGATCGAACGGGGTGCAGCTGCTGAAACCCAAGGACAACATCTGTTTCTTATCATGGCTTTTCAGAGATAAGGAGGAGGGAGGCAAGCAGTGAGTGCATTTCATATTCATGAGGAAATTGCGTCACGAGATGAACAGAGGATGAGTCAAGCCGGGAAAGGGAAAAAGCAAACAAAGCACAATGAGGGAACGCTCTACCCGCTTGGTTCACGAGGGGGTCCATGGCTGGAGGTTTGCCGAGCCCTGGACGGAGGCCTGGAGTCGCACTAGTGCCCGGCGTTGGCATGTCGCTCCGAGGCGTCGGTGTGCTGGATTTCAGAACAGGCGTGCTGGCTTTTTCATGCTGGTATCATTAAACAAATTAAATGAGTATTATTTTTAATCCAAGCCATATTACACAATTTATCACAACAGCAGCTGGGACACTGGGCACCTTCTAGCTACTCCCTCAGCCAATTTTCATAAATCCACACAATGTTGACAGCATTAACTTGTGAGCGAGAAATGTTGACCTTTCCTCTTACTGCCAGAATTAAAACTCCAGCTAGAGACAGAGAACAGGATCACACTTCTTCCTCCGCAGATTTTATTTTAAAAAGTATTTTTCCATCAGCCTTATGGACTTTGGATCTATGCCAAGGTAAGAGCGATGACTACCCAGAGAAGTTACTGGTCACTCAGAAAAAACTTGCCAGAAAGATCTGGGGCGTGGGGATTCTTTTCTAACCCTTTCTTTCAGTAGTAGTGGGACCAAGAGTAATGGTGAGATATCATAGGACCATCAATTTGATGGTGAGCAGCAAGCCAGGGTCTCAGAGGCAAAAGTTCTAGGACAGTCCCATCATTTTGTTTGAGAGATGTGCCTCTTGAGGGATGGTAACTCTTTGGAGATACCTGTCACCAACCACTTGCTTACATAACCAGCATGGACACACCAGTGCAAAGACCTTTGAGAGTCAGGACAGTATCAGGTTTCCAGGGCACCTCTTCCTGCTTCTCAACCTTTCATGTCCTTTAACTCATGATTGCTGCAGAGCTATGGGGCAGCAAAGAACATGGGCTAGAAGGAGACCCCAGCTCTCTCTGGTCATTGTTAAGCTACTTGAGCTTTCTGCATCAGTTAAATGGAATAATGTCTATGTGGCCGGCTTAAGAATTAACTGCAGGGTTGCTATGGCTTGGTTATTGCAAGTTACAAGAAGAAACTTCCACAATGTTTGTTGAATGACTAAAAGCATGAAAGGGCTAGGAGGCACCTGGTTTCTCTGGGTGCTGCCCTGTGAATATCACCATTCTGACCATCAGTCCAGTCACAACACTATAGGATGGGTCATTCTAAAAGCAGATAAAATGGCCAACTTAAGAAAAGAGGATTTCTTAGAACCCAAGAAGTTTCAACTGCTTGCCAACTGGCAACTTCAGGGAGCCTGTGCTAGGAACATGTTCTCCAACTAAGAAGGCAAAGGACATGGAAGCTTGTTCTTCCTAACTGGACCCAAAATAGACAACTGAGGTGGACACAGTAAACACTGGATGGGGATGAAGAGCAGAAAAATAAGACTCGCTTTTAAACACTTAAAAATACAACTCTTAATAAGTAGAGATCCCATGTTTTAAATACACTGGGGGTCGCCTGGACCACAAAGAAAACTAGACTGCTAAAAAGACATGCAATGGGACTTATCACCTACCAAGCTCATTTCTTTGGATTTCAAAGAAGTGGAACTTCCTGAGGAGGCTGTGGAAGCTGGGCTGCTGGAAGCATCTTTCTTTAGCAGACGGTTTTTGTCAATTCCATTTTCCCTGGGTGAGTGAGCAGGGCTTGCTCGAGGAGAAGAAGGGTCCTCAACAGACAAAAGCAAAGTTTTTGTGATTTCACTGATAATGGATGGAGCTTTCTTTCCTACACTCTACTTCAACACTCATTCTTCACATACAAGGGAATGCTGGGAAGTCCTTTAAATTTGAGGGGTGTGCACCCTAACAAAAAATTTGTTATAATTAACAGGATGGTGCTTACAAACACAACCATGATTATCACATAGAAGGGGAAAAAAATGAGGTACAGTCATATTCATCCTCATGCTCAAACACTTTGCCTACAGAGGACAGGAAGGGAGCACCACATGCCCAAATTTGGACTCCAAACTGAGTAAAAAAGCAAAATTTTTTTAAAGAGCTAAAAGGTAGTCAGTCAGGTGATCACTGTTTCATCCATGAACAGCATTCAGTTGTTAATGTACAAAGTTCAAGAGATCAAAATATAGGGGCTCACAAGTCACTCTAAGAAGAAAGTTTGACAGAGAGAATGGTTACCTCATTAGACACATCCACGACTAGGTTATCATCACTTTTGTCACCATCACTGTCCTGGATAAAAGAAATTTTAATGCCATTTATTGAAGAGTTTGAAGCCCAGTTAGATTTCTACATTTCTTTGGAGCAGATCGAAAAGAAGTGACGTCTGTGTGCGCCCTTTCAGATCACAGCCCTGGAAATTAAATCTTCTCCCCCCTTCTCATCTGACCTGGGTTACACAAATCCTCACAGAAATTCTGCTGCAGTAGCACAAGGGCTACACAATCACAATTTGCACACAGGTAACAGCAAGTTGCGAACACTTGGCACACAGCAAGGGCTCAATAAAGGTCTGCGATAACTGAACCTCCCTTGTGATGTGAAATCTCAATGTCCTTGTATCAGTTCCTTTCCTACTGGATTTCAAATTAAGGACACAACTTTACCTCACTGCTTTTAAGGGTAGCCCCTTACTGATGGCCAACCCATCTGGTGTTCACAGACAATTCACAATTATGGAGCAATTATATACTTGACTTAAACCACGTTCCCAGTTACTACAAAATAAAAGCAAACAGAAAACTAAAAACAAACTGGCTACTTGCTGGAATAGAGTACCAAGAGCCAACCTCAAGCTAGGAATAAATCTCCTTAAGGATCAGTTTGGCATATCAGGAGAAGGGGAGGGAGAGGGGACAATGGCATCTGGAGAGCACTAGATTCCTGCAGCAGGGCTTTTACTGTCTTTTCACAAAGCCAGACAGCTTGCTAATTAGATGACACATCAAGGTTGCACTGAGTTTGAAAAAGCTTCAGGTTAAAGGTGTGATCACTCCTACATCAAGGTCAGGGTAGGCTGAAAAATTCTATTTTCTTAGCCAAAGGCATTATGTTCTTCAGTGCAGGGTAGTACAATGGGTATTTGGAAAAAGTAGGCTGTCACAGTGATCCAAATTACTGAAAAGGGCCAGGCCATTAGTTTATTTTATTTATTTTTTAAAGATTTATTTATGCATACAAGAACTGGGGTACAGGCCAGACGTGTGGGGTGTGAGTGGATTCACTAGAGACAGAGCGGGGAGTAGAACAGGCAGATATACTGAAACACACTGAGGGGTACAGCAGGTGAGGCAGGAGAGGTCTGCTTCGCCATGTGGGTCCCCTCCCTGGCTGGCGATTGAACTCATGCTGCAGTGGCTGCAGATGCTTCATAGTGTGGTGCTTAACCCCTTGTGCCACCAGGGAGGCCCTTAGGCCACTAGTTTATGACCAAAACAATCCTTTTAATCATATTGCTGTCAATTAAGAATATACAAATGATGTTTAAGAAGTATTAGTAATAGTGCCAATATCACCCATATTGGCATCTTTTGTAGGCCCAAGACCAGCTAGAAAGTGGACCCTCAACTTAATTTAAATTCAGGTCTTATTTTCTCTAACAGTACCTAGAACATTCTGTGTGAGAGAAACGATTTGCTTTCTTCTATCATGGGTTACTGCATTTAGTCACCGTTACACAGGTACCATGCACTTCACTAGCAACAACATTAAATCGCAACCAACGCAGAGTCTGGGCAGTTCAAAGCAGTGGTCTATTGGAAAACATGTTTCCATGGAATAAAAAACTAACACTAAAGAAAATTTGCTCTCTTTGTAAATGCCACAAAAAAGTTCAAATGTTTCTAGGCATTAAGATCCCAAGTGCGGTAGTAATGAAAAATTATAAGTGAAAAGTGTTCCCTTGTAGGACAAAAAAATGATAAAATAGTAAGTTTAGTGTACAAACTGAATTTGCAAAACAGTTTATTCCAATGGAATTGTGAAGTGAGCAGTCAAATAGTCTATAATTTAAATCTTAGCTTTTTAACTCAAAAATTTCTTTCTGTATATACACTGTCAGAGTACAGTACATACCTATAATCTATAAAGATCTAAAATCTGAGGCTTTTGCCCTAGATTTTCCCATACCATCTCAAGACGTAGACATCAACCACCGATAATATGAGATGTGTATAGGTAACAAAACAGCTATAAGAACTATGGGATTTCACATGACTTATTACTAAAAACATACCAAAGTCCTACGCAGAACAATTCAGAAATGTAGTATCTGCCAATTTCCAAATTTATTCATGTTCTGGACATTCTGACTGATTTACAGCTAGTGACATAAAAGCACCCGCATATGATATTGGCTCTAAGCAAAACCTTACGTTCTAAAAAGGTTTGGGCTAGAACAGGATCATCAAAAACATGGGTTCTGAGGATACGATTCCCGTGCAGTGTGTGCAGTGACTAAAGGACTAACATTCAAGGAAAATATTCAATCTAGGCCCTTGGTTCAGAGATTGCCTCCAAGCTCTGCCACTAACGCTCTGACCTGGGACTAGCTATCTAAAAGCTCTGTGCTTCAATTTCTTTACCTGTAATATAGAGGTGACGGTACCAAATACGCAAGGTTGTTTTGAGAGTTAAAATAATCTGTGTAAAACACACAGTAGCTGGCACTAACCTGAGCTGATGCTTAAGAAATGTTACTCATTGTCAGCTCTAAGCTTGAGCTGGCCAGAGGTGGCAGAGGTCCAGCATGAAAGGCTCCACTAACCTGCACATCTGCCAGGCAGAGGTGGAGCTCTTCCTGCAGAAACAATAGCGAAGAGGCCTAACTCTGTGTTCTATTCTCACTACTCCTGAGTGCACCCATGCAAAAAACCAGATACTCAGGGCACACAGGAAATAGCAACTCTCTTAACTGCAATGTTTATGGTGTCCCAAAACCAGAGCCAGTTGCTTTCGGGCTTGGTTTGCTCTCTTCTTGAACGTAGTTTTAGCAGACACGAGACAAGTCCTCACCCCATTAATCAGTCCTGTGACATCATCTACAGGGTTTGAAAAAGATGCCTCCATCCTTTGTTCCACCACTTTGAACACAGACTTACACCAATAAAGTGCTCTCTGTGGAAATGGATGAACTCTGACTTAAGGCCTAATATGAGCCTGAATCCAATACCAGAACAGCATGCAAAAAGCTACTTTTGTGACACCCAAATTCTTAACCGAGTACTTTAGCAGGATAAACTACCAAATGCACAGGGTTCAGGACAAAACGAAAGAGCAGGCCCTCGTTCAAACACTGAGAACTTGCAACTGGTGAGATAACAGCGTTAAACTAAGGTAAGGCAGGGTCATTGCAGAAGCAGGACTGAACACTGCACAGACCGGACCCCCATGGCGCCCGCCCTGCACGCTAGCATTCCCTCCTGAGTAAGGCAGAAAGCTTAAAATGTAATACTAGGCCTGCAGAAAGATCATTTACAGTCCTAAAAAGAAACAATATCCTACAATGTAGGCATCTATCCTCTTCCAGCATTATGTAAAGAGATATGGAATTATCACTAAGATCTCATAGCACACTTGAATACTCACTCAGAAGGTGAGCAAGCAAGCAAAGAAACATTAACTTCAAGATCTTTATTTACTTACATAGTGGCTGGAGTCCTTATCATCCACCTTTCTTTTTTTGATGTCGTTGGAAAACTCAGGCCCATTTCTGCGTTTATCTGTGCCTCTTAGACTGTCTGGGACCAAGAGGGAATTACTCTGCAAGACAAAAAAAAAAAAAAAAAAAAATCAAAGATTTCTTCCCAGACCTCTTGCTACATGTGAAAACCCAACTTGGATATAAAAGCTGTTATGAAAAAGGGATACCTAGGTGGCCTTTTATTCCATTTAACGCATCTCATCTGGAGACTCTCAAGGCAAATCTTGATAGATGTTTAAACTCTTAAAAGGGGAACCTGACCACGCAATCAAGTTGTGTGCAGGCCCTACTCACTCAAAATGCTCTTGTTCTGTTTACTGTTGCAGAAAGGGGAGCCTGCTACTTATATGTGGATGTGGTTTTCCCTTTCCCACTGTGACTTCTTGATCAGGAATATGAAGCGCTCATGAGCAAAGCTTAGGGTCTGTCTATTAGACATTCTGTGGCTGTAAAGCCAGTGTGTGCCACTCGGTGGGATTAACATCACGGTTTCCTAAAAGGGCAATCACATTTTCCACAGCAACAATGAAGGGACTCTTTTGAATTCTTTTAATTTATTGTTGAAAATAAGAGTGAGTGTTCCTTGCCAACAGCACTGAAATTTAAGATCCAAAGAGAGAACTTTAGTCGGTGAATCTTCAACAGTGAGGCCTATTCCCACACACAAAAGCAGGAATCAGCACTGATCTCTTCCACAAACCAAACAGGACACCGTCCTTTGCTGAGTGTGAACTGCTGACCCAAAGAAAACAGGCGTTTTCTATATTTGGGGGTCACATGACATGTTCTGACATCCCTTCAATTCCAGTCTCCCCCCTGGCTAAAGCATCACAAGGCATTACAATGAGTTCTTTTAAGTGTGGGATTAGCATATGCAAGGAGGCAATTTGTTCAGTGATGTGTTACTGCTTTGAACAAAGCTGAAAGAGCTTTGCAAAAAGCTCAGATAACCCCAATTTCTGAAGATGTTGGAGAACTAAGAAGGGGGTGACTGGGGCCAAAAGACAAGTATTTTACCTTTTTCTGTCATAATTTAAAATAGAGAGGGGGTGGGGGAAAACTTAAAAGTCAGACCACCTCAAATGCTAGGGAATGTGCCAGAAGCAAATATTTTATGAAACATTTTTAAAAAGCCATGGTTCTTCATTCCAGGCCAGCAGAAGAAAGCAACTAGGTGGCTGGCTCTCAAGACTTTCCCAAGCAAACGTGGATCCCAGCACGCAAGTGTTCCTCTCTCAGCTACACGGGGAGGAAATCAAAACGGGGGACTAGAAGGCAATCTGCCTTTTTGCCTACATCAGGGGCTGACTCTGAGTGAGCTGACTTTCGTGTATGACCTTTCAGTGCACACCATGCCAGGACGCTTACATAAAAGACGACTGGAGGGACCAAGGCAATTCAATACAGAGCAGCTCAGAGCAATGTCTCTAGCAGTGTGTGGAACTGAAAGGTGAGCTGCCTGGCTCCCTGAACTTAACACGGTAAATGTCTGCTGAAAACAAACCCGGACCCAAAGCCTGCCAGAGTATGCAGAGACTTAACAAAACTGCCAAGTGCTAACTGGGCCAGGGAGGAGAGCAGCGGCTCGTGCCCAGGTATAAAGAGTGTTCAAATGTACCTGTCTGTGTTCTAGATCTTGATAGCCACAAAGTGTTGAAGAGGGGATACTAGGGCAGGGCTGCATCAAACTCAACTTTACACCTGCTGCGTGCCCAGCAGGAGGCAGCACAGAGTAGGTGTCCATCAGCAATTTAAAAATCTCCCTCCAGTCACATCCTGCTATACCCAGCACTGGGCATCCAACCACTCAACCATTCAAAGACAGCTTTTACTTACTATTATTTTCATTTTTGTGATGTCAAGGGGGAATGCAAACACAAAAGTAAACCACACTTTTATTAGGTACAAGGCAATTTCTGTTAGAATGACAATTCTACAGCTGGACTGTGAGGCTGTCAAGCTTGGAGGCCCTGCCCCTGTGTGTGAGAAGTTACTACTATAATTCCCGCTTGAGCAGCTTCAGTGGGTCTATAATCTGAATGGGCTTTGAAAAGTTCTATAAATTCCCCTAAATTTGGACATGGCTAGTAATTAGCACCCCTGCTTATCTGAATATTGAACCCTTTGAAATGGCAAACTTAGGCAAGTTATAAAACAAAATGTCGTATCAGGTCCCCCACACTATAAAAATGGCTCAAACAAGGTGGCAGCACGTGGAAAGGGATGGGGAGCCACAGGGCAGCCCAGTGCTGAGCTCACTGCAGTCTGAAGCTGGCAGGCTTTCTTCATCAAGGCAGTTCCACCAGAGCCACTCACTTTTACCCTTGTCCCCAGGAACCAAGTTTTCTGTGAGCAATTGCCCCGGGCCACCTGGTGGCCTAGGGGCCTGGCATTGTTACTTTTAAGCTAATAGTTTCAAACTGAAGACCCTTACTGTGAGGAACAGCTTTTTAGGGTTAACTACTGCCTAGGTGGCCCTTGTCTTTGTGTTTCCTTCATCTATGCCCCAGAAGTGCAAGTGACTTCACAGGTGTGTGCACGTGCTATTTTTCCCTTGGTACCATCTTATTTATAGTCCTTATGGCCTGGGGTAGAATACAGTCATCGTATTGCTCGCTATGAACTGTTTTATACATATTTTAAGGATGAAGAGATTATACCTGGAGACTAACTAGATATCCCTTGTCTGCTTTAAAATTTGAGGTTCTATTTTGCTATTTGTTCAATATAAAGTAGGGTAAGATAGAATCACATTTAACATTTAACATTTAGTCCATACTTAAGAGGTAAAAGAATGAAACTAAAGCTGCTACGTTTTAAGTTTTTAAAAAGTGATGCATTCTAGACACTGAAGATAATTCAAATGAAGCCACCGAAGAGGCCAAAGCAATCTTAGAAGACACATTCATCCTCCTTGTCCCTTCCTCCTTTTACGAGGAGGCTATCCGGAGGGGAAGAGATCTGCCTGAAGTCCAGGAGCTCTTCCCTTTAAGTCAGTGTCTTCACTGCCAGAACAGTGGTTTCTAAACTCCATTTATGTACATAGGATACTTGGCCCCAAACATGTGTTACTTAAAAGTCACACTGGCTCTTTAACCTACTGAGCTTCATATTCTAAAGTGACACAGTGATGCCTAATGCTGCAGACATGTTTGCTGTGATCCCTCTAACCAGTCTTCTTATACTCTCTCTCAGATTTACTTGGCTATATGCCACCATACCAAAAATTAGAAGTTTTTAAAAGGCATTTGCAGTCTGCTTTAAGATGAGCTGAAAAAAAAATAAAGCAAGCTGAAAATAGTCTCAAATTCCTGCCTTTCACTCATAAATCCTGCCATTGATAAGCCAAGATTCACACTACAAAAGCACTCAGCACAGACTGACAAGACTGACCTGACATACACAGTGCAGGTTTCATGCAATGTCAGCCTGAGAAACAGGAGTTCCACTTCTGGACCCACTTGCCATCAGACTTCTCTTCCTAGATTCCGTGTTTTTAAGGATTTTTACCTACCAAATAGCACGCACATAAAATTCACTTTTCAAATATTTGCCACAAGCAATAAATGCTTGTGAATCAGAGATTTTTGGGTCAGTATGAGAACGACTTACCACACTGACAGAGAGAATCTAATTCTAGCCAAGAAGCTCGGTATTTTATTCCACCTTTCAGCTGGAAAAATTTAAGTATCTGCCAGGATTTTTCAAACACTGTGATTATTGAGTAGACTTCTGTTAAAAATATCCTAAGGAGGGGTTTCCATACTGTATGTTTTTCTTTGCTTTAAAATTTTGTTAAGTACCAAACAAGATCATCTTATTTACATCTTCTACAAGTACTCAAAACAGGAGCTGTGCAGCCCATGGGAGGTACTGCAAACCTGAGCATACTAAGGTGTGCAAAGGCGTTATAACTTCAAAACAAACTGAAATACTAAATCCAAGATGACTTTCTGCCCCTTAAGTGCTGTACTCACTAAGGGTCAGAGAGCCACACACAACCATTACAGGAGAGTCTTATCTGACAAGTCTCTAAAGAAAAAAAGATTCTTCTTGAATGTTCAGTTACAGAAAGAGGATCTCAAAAAACTCCATTAGCCCAAATGGCATGACCTTCTCTCCATCTGTACATAAACTACACATGAAATGACCAATTGAGGCAGGAACAAACATAACATGCTCCACAAGAAGAGGCCTCTACCTCTTTAAGAAAATCTTCACGAACATAAAATCTCAATGGGCATCTTCACTGACAGGTGCATTATTCACTACAGTTACTAATCTGCTTGGAGGATCGGGTACTACTTGTGTTAAAGATTATGAGAGGTAGTAAAAGGGTTAGTGAGAAAAGAAAAAGTAGCAGCTTTGAAAAGTCAAACCCAGAGCACTGGTGTGAACATTTATGAATACACACACCAGGGCCATCCTGATGGAGTTCACTGGATGCACGTTAACTGAAGCGAGAGTATTTAAACCTAGTAAGTATAAGTGGACAATATGTTCTCTTAAAATAAATAAAAAATTAACACCCAAATGCCACTGAACCATACCTTCAGGTGAGAATGTGTAATGTAAGCAGCAAGTACACTGGACTCAGAGAGCATCCATCAAATCCAAAGACAATGTCAAGATATGGAATGTCTACGACCTTCTATCCTGACCATGTACGACAGTCACATTTCTCTTATAGGTTCTGAATGCCCACTCAAGATTGAGGGAGAGAGATACAGCTGCTTCAGTAGGATGAAAAAGTCATTTCAGTCTTGTTCCTCGAATTCTACTTTTTTCTTTAGCAATTTAACAGTAATGGCTGTTCATGTATACTGAGACATTTTGGAAGGGAAATCCAGAAAATATGAAAGAAAGTTTGAGGAAAGGTTAAACTGTCAGTGCTACCAGAACACTTGTTACAGGTCTTCGTCTATCCTGAGATTTCAAAGTAACTCTCTGCCAACCACGTTTAGAGCCACCAGCAGCAAATCTGCAAGGAAAACCCTCTCACAGATAGAGCAGAAGCGAGGCAGGTTTCCCTAATGCGAAAATAATGCACATTATTCAAATGGATTTCTTTAGCTGCCATGCTGATTCCCCTTGGGAACGTTCTCCTCCCCGCAGGAAAAGTGTTTGTGTCAGAGGTACAGATTGGAAACTCATGACACCTCATTTATCCTCAGTTACACTAAGGCAGTGGGAACCTAATTTGCTAGCACACTCTACACTGACAATTAACTTCTCGGTGAACATTAAAACAATTAGGTAACGACGCAGCCCGTCACATCTGCGTGCCTTCCCCATCTACACCTGGTACCAATTAAGCCATCACCCTGCACTGCACTTTTTGCTGCAGTCCAATTGGTCATTCATGGATTCTGCCTGACATTTCAGCAAATGTATTTTTAATCCACGAAATTAATGGGATCCCCACTTGTCAATGGCAAAAAGTGGAGACGTGCAGAAATGTGCCTACCTGGCAAGCACGTTTCAGCAGGAGGCTGTGAAAGGCGACCGAAGGGTATACACTAATTTTTTAAAACAGTTTCAGTGCAAAAAATGGAAAGAACCAGCATGTTCTTGCACCTCAACCTACGAACCCCCCAATGAGGGATGCAGAGAGGTGACTCAGTGGGGGAGGTTCTCAGCAGGGAACACAGAAGATAGGAGCTGCAGCTCTAGGGCTGAAAGAGGTGGTAGGCCACAGGATACTTTGGGCATGACTGTACATCTGAGCTTGCCCTCCCACCTGCCTTCTCCAAGTAAAGCCAAGTAAAACAAACTTAGAAGCTGACAATACAATTATTTTTAAATCATTTTTAAATGACCCCATGGCATCTGAGGGCCTTATTCTCATAATCAGAACTTTGGTCACAGCAAAAATTAAATGTGTGCATCAAACCTTTTTTAAAAAGCATGTCAGTTGCTGTTACTGTTGCTCTTCATTCTCCTAGGAGATACTTTCTAATGCAAGAAAAGGCCCTGAAACTGAAGCGCTGGTTTAGGACTTGACTGTCCTCCTTGGACATCTGAAGGTGCTGCCTTTCACTTCTGCACATCTGAAAGCTGGAGACAGTTTGTTGCTTCTTACGCTTCAGAGGGAAAGATGAAAATGATGAGGGGACCACAAAGAAAACAGAAAAACCTGCTCTAAATGATGGGCATTACATTTTCTAATTGCAGGACACCAACTGAAGACTAAACATGATTTTGGAGAGAGAAAATATTCTCCACCTGCTTTTCAGTTTTTTAGAGAAAGGGGGCTTCTCACTGAATTGAGAGAAAACCTGAGCATTTTCCAGTTAGACACAGGTCCCTATCTACCTGGTGGTCATGGCACCACAATAAACACCTGGCAGAAAACCACAGGTTCACCCATATCACAGTAGTGACACCCATTTCCCCAGGGGAATCTATGTTTTTTAAGCACAGTCATAAAGTCTGCTAAAAGGTCTTCAGAAAACTCAGAATTTTCTGGGCCTAAATACTGAAATTTTGCAGGACTCATCTCACTTTTATCTTTTGTTTATAAAGCAACTCCTTGACATGAGTCAGGTAAAGGAAGATACTTTCCTGAACATTTAGGTGAAAGCACCCTTATCCTAGGCCTAGTTTACCTCTGATGCATTTGAATACCATGAGACCGACCAAGTTCATAGGAGGCTGGGGTCAGCTTCACAGGCCTGACATACCTATAAGCATCAGTAATGATACCGTGTTGCTTCTATCACCCCTCCTCCTCCTTGGTCCTGAAGAGTCATTGGAAATTAATGTGATACTCAAAAACACAAATTTTCAGAAACAAACGGACAGTAGTTTCCAAAGTAAGCCTCATGTCATTTCCTCCTTGTCTTCTATCTTAGTGTTGAGTGTCTTTTTTGAGAAAAATTGAAGTGACAGGCCAATTTACTAGTCAAGCAGACCAGCTAGAGAAAACAAAACAAAGACATAACCTTATATTAAATCAAGTAGTAGCTATCATAAGTACTTTAGTAAGTACTAAGCATGAGTCCTTGTTAACTTTAAAAGTCAGTTATAGGGGTCCTTCAAAAAGACAGCATCTAAATCTTTATCTCCGTTAACTATCACCAGAAGCATGCAACCTCCTTGAGCTTAGAGTTTTACTGATAAAATGAAGGCCACACCATTGTGATCTCTAAGGCAGACAGTGCCTAGACTTTCCGGGGCTAAGAATCCCTCTTGAGAGTTTGATGAAAACATGATTTCTCCCCAGAATCATCTAAAAGAGCATGGACTCACAACATAAACAATTGCATATAATCTCTGAGGGGTTCGAGGAGCTTCTGAGACCCACCCATGAATTAATAAATACACAAATCTTTTCTTCCCTGGACTATTTCAAAGATAACCCCCTAATTTCCTCCCTTTTCTAAATGTTATAAATAATGATCATATGGGTTCAGTAATTCTGTGTTTTTCATTCAACAAATTATCATGACATTAAAAGACATCACTGCAAACAGCAGCAAATATCTGCAGTAGCTTGTACAACGCTTGGCATATAGTTTAAGTGTTCAGTAAATATTTGTTAAAGCAATCAGTATTTAAACACATCCAATATTTTCATACAGGGCATATAACCTTCCCTTGTAAATTCCCTAATTCCAGGCATTTCAAGCAACTTACTTAAAAGATAACATCCCCCCCAAAAACTTTAATACAATTCATTTGTAAATTAACAATTAACTGAAACATCTTCATTATAGAAGATGTCAAGGTCTTTGTCCTCACGTCTTGCTTCTTGGCTCAATATTAACACTCTAGGTTTATGTTATAAAAATGTTTTGGAAGTTGGAAAAACAGTAGTCAAATCTTAAGTTGAAAACAGCAAAGTAAACTTCTTAAAAGTTTCTAGCTTCATCCTTCCCCCCTTTAAGAAAATAAAAATAATACCGATCATATGTCCACTCTTAAACTTTTTCCCCTGGGTTTTACATTAAAACTCATTGTTTTCCTAATGAATTAACTAAATTAAAGCTAAAACTAGCAAATGGAACAATTCTGTCACCAAAAAAAAAATTACAAACCACTTTCAGACTCACACAGATTAAAATCCATGCATACCCATACCCATGTAGACCTCTGGGTCTACTCTTAAGTCCTTGATTTTTACACTTGATATAAAGTGTATCTGCTCAGCCTGGAAAAAAAAGGGGGAGGGAGGGGCAGGAAAAAGTAAGGTGATATATCAGCCTGCAATTTTTCATTACATAGTCTTATTTATGGCAGAGATTCTCATTGATCTAAGGACCCCAGAGATTCCCAGACCCTTACAATCTTTTGGGAGTCTCCGAGGGCAGATTTTCTTCCTATTCTTCAACCGAAACAATGTACAGCAACAGACAATACGCAAACTAATGAAAATTGATTATCCTCTTTGAAGTCCAGCATTAAATAATTTGCTAACATCAAAGTCACTCTTCCAACTGCATCTTTGAGGAGTTATTTTTCATTCCTGCTATTTACGTTAACATTATCAAGTGAAGTAGCTGAGTGTTTGAAAAATTTGTCTAATCCAGAAAAATTTCAAAATATGTAATCCACATAACCCACGTTGAGCTCACCAATAATACAGTTTAAGGACGAAAAGATCATGACACCTGCGATCTGAACACTGCTCAGCTGTTCTTAACCAGTCGGAGCAAAACCAAAACAGCCGCACAGAGCAATCAACTGACTTTCTGCCCAGTCAAATTCGACTCCATCATTCAAACCACTGTATTAAAAAGGTAAATGCTATAATATTTAGGCATTAGTAATACACATCATCTTGTTAACCCACTACTTCTCATACTCACTCCCACATAAAGTTTGAATAACTAGTTTATTTCACATTACTGCAGCAAAGTCCCACTCATATGGACAGTGAACAAATTAAACTTTTCAGTTACAATACAGGGCAGTTTTCTGATTTTATTTTGTGGTCATCATCATTACCATCAAGCTTTTTGCAGTATTAGGCAGGAAAAACACACACATATACACTTATTCTCAAATTTGCATTGAAATTAAGACTTGTCAAAAATTTAATGTGAAAAGACATGCAATCACATACTTTATATTATAAAGTTGTAAGTTGTAAGGAAAAAGTCATGATGTATTTTTGCTTGAAAAACACAGGAGAAATAAGTCATGACTTTTCCCAACAACCCAGTATTTTATAAACTGGCTTATGCAATGGCCCCATCACATTTTGACTTGAGTTCACTGATTGCTAACTCAACATGTGGCTTTAAAACAACTCTAAGCTGCCTAAAAGTTAACAAGCATTTTGTACAACTCTTTTAAAGAGACCACTCATCTACCCTCACTTCCCTGTGCTTTTATTTTCAGCCAAAAATACAAAAAGGAGGGTAAGAAACACTCAGAAATACAGGTGCATGGAGTTATGGAAACTCCTCTACCAGTCTGAGTATGCAGACCTCTCCTCACTCTGGTAACTGTTCCTTCAGAGAGGTGCCACCATGATCTCCTCCCACGAATGTCTAGAACTGGAAGTTTCTAGTCTTATACCTCCCTATACTTTTTTGCTTTCTTCAGTTCTTTGAGGAAGGGCTTGTGATGTGTGTGCCTCTACATCTCGAACTACAGAAACATTTCCTGCACCACCTGACATATAGAAAGCAACCAATTACAGTGATTTAAGGTGCAACAGTAATAGAACAAAATGTCAAAAGTCACATCCCAAACTAAACTAAGTTCAATAAATGAAAACACACCGCAGACTAAAAGACATGGGCATTTCTAATCACTTCCTGCCATCTCTGTTCTCTGGTCTAGAATTAGAGTTTTTAACTTGACACTATTCAGTGAACTTGGCAGAAAAGATGGCGATCTACAGGGACATAGAAGCAGCAACACAGAAAGGTCACCCCCATAAATCAAAGTCAGTTTACTGAAGGCTGTACTTGAGAGTAGGATACTTTATCCCTGGCTATAGTTTTTCCTGTCCCCTTCCCCTCCCAACATTTTCAAGAGAAAACTTAAAATACAAAAACTTTTAAACCAGTTGCCCATCATTCACCAAAACCCATCCCCCCACAATGCATCCTGCACTATAAAGATATGTCACAAACAGAATTTTTTAAAAAGCTACAATTTTACATAGATAGGTAAAAAGAAAAAAAAAAACCAAAACACTGAACTTCCCAAACTGAAAAGATTTATCGAAATCATAGCCAAAAAGTGTCAGAATGATGTAAAAGGTTGGTATCCCATTTTTGTTAAACCAAAGGGAGGATTGGAGGCAAAACTGTAGGTTACCCTAGTTGGAAAGGGGTCAATTTCTCACTCCATTTGTTCCACAATACAAGAAACAAACTTCTGGCACGTCTTCCCACAGCTCAGGTCCGTGGACAGATCCCACATACATTATGTAAAATGGGTAAGACTTAGGCTGGTGGGTAGATGAACACAGTAAGAAGAGAGACCAGGCTGCTGAAAATTTCCTTGTTTTAAGAGTTCACTCTGGTGCCCAGTATTCAATCTAAACTTTAAGTTCAAGTTCATACTCGAAGGACAATTATGAAAAGAAATGGATGTGGAAGCCTAGCAACTAGGAAGCGTTTGCAGAGGATAATGAACGGTTTAGGTAGAAATAACACATTACTAACCAATTTCACACTTGGAATGTGACCTCTTGCCTATAAAACTGATTTAAGGTAAAAATGAGTACTCTCTTACTCTAGACAACCTGGACTTAGGATACAACGATAAATATATTTTTTAAGTGGATCTGGGGCACACAGAGATCAAGGTATATTTCTTTGTGAGTAACCATAGCAAAGAGCTTTACCTCTAGATCATGTCTCTCTCATCTAATTAACATTTTATAGAAAAGACGGGAGGGAAACAAAATACCAGGAAGACGTGTTCCTATTTTTAAAAAAGATAAAGTCCAGGTCACTGAACGATGGAGACCGTGCGTCCGTGCCTGCGTTCTAGAAGCGGCTTGGGGTTGGGGCCGGGGGTGCATGTGTTCACGTGCGGCTGGCGTTCAAGTACTTACCGTGCCTGGTTCTCTGTCTGCTCCCGAGGTTACCAAGAAACGCACAGACATGCCCGTTCAGACACAGAGGCAAGAACAGAAATAAAAAAAAGGGGGGAATAATTAGAACACAAGCCCCAAACAGTTTTAAAAATGGCTTTTATTTATATAAGTCATTGCACATTCCTAATACAGTGATTTCCTGAAAATTACAGTATTTTGTAAACATAAGATTTACAGTTTAACCATACACAAAACCTATTTTTTTATTTCTTGACAGAATAAATTACTTTTCTTCAAAAAATTAGTCAAGTGCAATTTTGCCCAATATTTAATGCATACTAGAATTAAAGCCTATGAAACTAAGTAGTAACAGATGCAATTATCAAACCTTTCATTTGAACACATTCACTTTCAAATTTAACTTCTCATTTCGCCCCATTTAACAACATTACTTTCTTTGAAAATTACCCAATTAAGCAGTTAACAGTTTTCCATAATATGGTACAGGCCACTGGCATTAACTAGGCAGCTGCCAGGATGTCAAGATGCCTGCAATCTAAAGAGATCGAGGAATCTACAGATGCCCACGTTAAATCCTGGAAACTTCCAGGGTGAACTGTGTTTCAGTGGCCAAGCTTTGCGACAGTTCCTCTTAGCTCATTGTTTGCTCTGTTTGGGTTGGGGCTTTCTTTAGCGGTGCACACAAGTTTGCAGCACTGTATGAACATTAGGACAAAGTCCTAATCTGGCTTGCCCGGCCTCTCACCTCTGTGGTGCTCTGCATCATGGTGCTTCTTGTCATCTTTTATTGCCAAGTGAGACTGCCCACTCAGAGCACTGGACAGTGCCAGGAGGCCAGCACTGCCCCCGAGGGGTGGGATTCCAGGCGGTTGAAGTCCTGAAGGGTGAGGCGTTAGGGGAACTGGGGGTCCATGGCCATGAGAAAGATGCTGAGCTTGCAACTGCTGCTGCTGTTGGTGGTGGTGGTGAGGAGGAAGAGGAGGAAAACAGGGAGGTAGCAGGAGTGATGGTGATGGTGGCGACAGAAGCAGCGTGGGGTGGGGGGAAGAAGTGACATGACAGGATGGAGGAAACAGAACAGGTGGTTCAACACACACACACACAAAAGAAACAATGAGACAGAGGGAGAAGGGGAAAAATGTGATTAGTGTTTTCAGTTCATCAAAAGCTTTCATCTACTCAGTTACAGCTCCCCATCTTCCCCAAATATAGTCCTCAGCTCTGCACTGTCATTTTTTGGCATAATGCACCCCTGAGAGAACAGCTGTTTGTTATTGACGAGCCTGGTGGAGTTAGCAAGCACTCGCCTCACACGTTATTTCCATCTCTGTGCACCCCCAAGGATGAAATCCAGTAAAGTCACTGGATCTGATATGCCATAGATCTGAGACTTATCCTGATTTCAGAAACTTGGAAACAGGGAAGGCACAGGTGTGTGTTGTGTACAAAACAAACAGTCACTACCCCGGAAGTAGTGAGCAGTGAGGTGGTGCCACTTCATTCTGATGTTCTTGCCTTAACTTGCTACAGTTGTATGAGACAAAAGCAAAATCATATTATTTTTAACAAAACTCAGAACTAGCTTCTCTTATGCCCCTCCCAGTCTTCACCCAGGTACTATACGTCCTTACTTCATCAAGTCCTTGCTGAGCTGTAAGGAAATGCCACAGTCCCATTTCACAGAAGCAAGCAAGGCACAATGTATGGACTAAGTTTTGAGGTTGGGAGGGGACGGGGAGTAGCAGTCTGGACCTGACACATCAGAGATTTCGGGGGTCTTGCTGTGATAGTTGAAGGAACCTCAAGAGATAGTGTGCTTCTCCCTTGCTCTCTCCTGAGTGCCTTGCCCCAAAGCCACCCCACTCCTGTCACAGAGGGAAACAGCAAGACCTAGAGAAGCCAAGACCCCCGTGGGAGGGCAACCATGGTAACCCAAGTCCCTGTTCCCAAACGCCTATGCCTCTGCTTAACCCACTTCAGAAGTTATAAATCTGTTCACGTTGAAAAGCACTGCTGTCTGCATATGTATCTAGGAGCGTGATGTACAAAATGAAAAAGTATCCAAGAAATGAACCCTGCACTGTTGGTACTGCTGCATTTCAGCTGTCCAAAATAAAACTCGTTTTTGATGAGACAGTAAAAACAGTGAAGCTCAGCTTCTAAGGTGGAATGGTAAAACATTCTTAAGATTCAGATTTGTGCTCAGTTTCCTGGGACTCAATTACTCATTTATTTACTACTCCCCTGCGTGTACTGAATATAGCTTATTGTCACGCCAGATCCTCAGTAACTTCCACCTGACCACTGATCTTTAATTGAATCTGAACCGTGGTTCTCACCCTCATGAACAAGAAAAAACAGCACCTTAAAACCAGAAATTGATTTCTACAGTTATTTTACAGTAAATTTTCAACCGCTTCTAGCATCTTTAGAGAAGTCTTTATGAGTCCAAACCGTCCCTCTCAACTCCCACTCCTTCCCAAAGAGAGCAGAGTTCTAACCCAAGGGAAGGCAGAGGGACGAGGTCAGCGCAGGCAGCACTAGCAGTATTCCTGGAAAGTATTTAGAAACTATGCATTCACCACCTGCGATTATAACAATTTCTTTACTCATAAAATCACCTTCCTGTCATCTCAAAGACACTAATTCTTGCTCTGTCACCTTTTAAGAGCTGGGCAATGGCAAGACATAAAACTGAGGAAGCTGGCAGAGGCGTCACGGTCCACTAGGCATGCTCATTAGCACTTAATTAGGAACTAGACACCTGCCATAAGAAATGTGCTGCGAGAAGGATGAGGAACATGTCTGCCCTACCAGCAATTACTATCATTACGGGGAGAGTAAGAGCTGTGTCCGGCTGCTGGGGAAGCGCAGCGAAGCATGCACAAGCACGCGCAGCGGGGCAATTAAGCGCGGCACTGATTAAAGGAAGATGAGAGGGGCTAAGCAGAGGGGAAGGGATTTAACTACAGGGTGGAGGATACTACCCTATCTTCCCTCCCTGCCCCCTCCAATCCCCCAAAATTCAGAATGGAGTCACCAAAAGATGATCTCAGAGGTGGGATTTTAAGTGAGAACAAAGGCATACTCAGGCAGTATTTGGATACACAAGGAGGAAGTAGAGATTTTCTGCTCAACCCAAGTTTGTTTTTAGAGGTGAACTGAAAAGCACTCCCTAATATGGTACTGAAAGGAAAGATTGACTTAAATAATAAAGGGGAGCTTTGTCACAGCTGTGCAGCAGACCCACATGGTTAAACCCCACATTTAGGCTAATAACTATCAACAGGGGTAGCCAGCAGCCTAACTGCCATGGGCAACTCCCCCTCACACCCCTACTCTGACTACAGGCCCCTTGCAGAAACAGCTCACTGTCTGCGACTAGAGATAGTTGGATTCTTCCATCCTTAGCTTGTCATCTTGAAGAAGACTACTTTTTTTTTTAAAAGCAAACATGCTATCCAACACAAAGGAGTACTGGGTAGGAAGAGGATGGATCACAGCTGTTGAGGACGATGCAGACCCAGCAGAGTCCACTGCCTGATATTCTCCTCCCTTATCCTGCCATTCCCAGCTCTCAGGTGATGCTTTCACATCCTTTATCTGGCCTCAACTCGGAGCACACCTGAGCAGGGAGGGGGGGTCATCAGACTCCCGTTTCACAGGTAAGAGGAAAGGATGACAAACTTTTGGGTCCTTAGAACAGCATTTCCCTTTGGATCCCCTAGAACAGGGCCCAGCCACCCAGTCATGTTCACAGGGAGTTACAGATGGAGTGCTCCTGAGTATGGGGAAACAGGAAGGTGATTCACCAAAGACCTCCCATCTTTCTCTCTCTCTACAGGTACGTGATGCTCTCGAGGGTCTGGAGCTTGTACTGGACATTGCCCACCAGACAGTCTTCCATAGAGAAGCCCATCTTTAGCGTGCAGCCCTACTGGCAGTGGCAGACAGTAATTTCCTTGGTTTAATTAGGGCTCAGGAATGCCCCCCATTCAGCCCCCACCTCCCAATATACTATCCTTACATCTGCGCCTGAGGCGCTCTGTTGTACCAGCTCTCTTCCACAGAAGATTGTGGAGAACATTCAAGTTTAAACAGGTGACTCTGGCCGCTCTCAGGGGTTAAAAAAACAACTTAGGAAGTGTTGTTTCTACATCATTTATTGAAAGGAAAGAGGGCCTACATCCAGGAGAGTAAAACAGTGAACTCCAAAAGGTCAGCACAACCGCCCACGTATCCTTGGAAGGACATTGTCTCTCAACAAGGCCGACCTGAGACAACCTAGCACTTGTCACCTTCACCAAAAGGAAAGAGTAATTCGGAACGGAAGTGACACTGACATTGCTATAAAGTCAGCAAAACCTCAGACCATCCAATGGCTTCGTGTACTACAGAATTCACAAGCACCAATCCTCCCTAGTCCAAGCCCACACATCTCATCGGAACCCATAAACTGTTTTTCAACAACTAAATTTTTTAAGGCAATACTTACAAATTGATACATAACAAGCAAAAGGGTTTTTTTAATTAAGCGATCAAAAAAGGTACTTTTGATGAACAATGCAGTTTTTAGCAATATAGTTGGTTTTTCAGGTTATTTATCTACATAGGTGATTCTCAAACAATTTGGACACCTCCTTTCCCCACCCAGGAACACTTGGAAAGACCTGCAGATATTTATGACTGTCACAGTTGGTAAGTGGTGTAGACCACTGTTATCAGTGAGTGGACTGAGGCCAGAGATGTTGTTCACCAAACTACCAAACACAGTACAGCCCCACCTCAGAGAATTACTAAGCCCAAAATGTCAACAGTGCTGGGCTTATGAAATTTTGGTCTAGAACGGAGTTGGTATTCTGTCCCATTACATTAGAAATCATGTTCTTAGAAATGAACATCCTTTAGATGTTCATGTACATTAGAAATTATTGTTTATAAAATAAAGATTCTTCAATTGTTCACTGTCCCTTCATCACCATTACATTCACCTTGTCACAACTGAAAAAAGTGAGCATCTAATTTCCTGAGCTGACTACCCTAACAATTTCAAAATAAAACAACTGAAAATTCCCTATCTTACCTTAAGACCAAATTAGTGGGTACCAGAGGAGAAGGGAGCAGGGTGGGTAAATCAGGCGCAAGTGTCAACTATATGGTGAAGGACTGAATTGTACTTTTAGTGGAGAATTTAATGTGATTTAGTCAGCAATGACTTACAAATGATGCACACATTAAACTTACACAAACTTATAATGCAATGCTACTGCCATTAAAAACTATATATTTTATGAAGCAAATGGGGAAAGTTACACCAGGAATGTTTAAACATACTAGTGTGCTGGTCCCTCAGATGGGATTACAAGGAGGTCTGGGTGGAGGGATAAGAAGATAAATGCACTTACTCTTACCCAAACAATTTGAATAGGCTGGGAGTGAGACAAGAAAAACAAACACCAAACTCTGAGTTAATGATACTGAAAACCCACAAGGAATAAAGTAACTTCATCCATGTCAAACAACAGCCACCCATTTAGAATTTTAATTCACATATTACCTAGTGCAGGTTGGGCCAATTATGTTACTCTAATGAAACTGACTTAGCTGTCCACGTTCAGCGCTGTAAGGGCAGAGTAGTTTCTACACTTTCGTTTCAAAACAGGCATGGCATGTGGTTTGTCACCACAGAGATGCCCATGCAACTGGAAAGGATAAGAAGTATGAAAATGAAGGCCAACACCTCAACGTCCTCAGACGGTAACCTAAGTTCCTTATCACCAATCACTAAATCCACTTGATTTTCTGAAATGTAACCCACTTTACCACCTCAGCAAAAACTATGACACACAGATCACAAACTGAACCCAAGCAGAACTAAAACCATGCCCCAAAATAGCATCTCTAGTGCTAAAAGCATGACAGTAAGTGGCATTTATAGCACCTTGTATTTAAACACTGTTTAAGGGGAGAGAGATGTGAAAAGTAGCATTTGTTGACAGTTCACTCCAATCAATTCTTTGATTTTGACTATTTCTCTGTTCTGTAAAATACTCAGTTTTTATCTTGGGAGAGTGCAGTAAAAGAAAATTGGTATGCTACAGTAAACAAGTCGGAAAGTGGGGAAGAACTAGCCATCTGGCAGCAGAAACATCAAGGACAGCTGCGTTATCTGAAAACCTGGCATTAAATGAATGGCCTCTTGCCTGAAGAGGGGCAAGGGTGATAAACAGGCAGACACTGCTTAGTGGGCCCAAGAATTCTCAAGCCACTTGAAGACAATAAAAAATAATATAACAGTCCACTGAAAAGCCCTAGATCGAAAGACAGGAGTACACAGGCAATGACACCTGAAGGCAAAAATGAATGGCCTATCAGCAGTTAGACACCAGGATGAAGGCCTAAAATTCTCAACAGGCTCTGAACTCATCTTTACTCTTTCTGTATTTCAGCTCACACACCCAGGCCAACTCATCCCACATCATCACTCTGACTTGCTGGTCCACTGGCTCTGGATGACTATTGTGATTGTGACGAAGATCAGCACCTGGGGGGCCTAAAGGACTGAATGAGAACAAGTTTTAAACACCAAAAGCAGATCGACTTCTAAATCACATGAGGTTTGATGAAATGCAGCTGAACATCGATGGACAGCAAAGGAACACTTATCAAAAACCGCAACAGGATAGCACCTTGCACTCACAAGGATGGCTAGAATCAAAACGACAGATGATAGAGAAGCTGTAGAGACACTGGAATTCTCTTTGCCTACTTTGGAAAATAGCCTGGCAGTTGCTCAAAAAGTTAAACAAAGTTAACATACAACCCAAGAGTGATTCCATGAGAAAACCTGTCCACACAAAACTGCACATGAATTTTCATAGCAGCATGATTCACAATAGCCAAGAAGTAGAAACAAGCTAAAAGTCCACGGTGATGAATGGATAAACAAATGTGGTGTACTGACACAAAGGGATATTATTTGTCTCCACAAAGGATTGAAGCACAGGCTATAACATGAATAAACTTCAGTAACATTTTGCTATGTGAAAGGAGCCAGGTACAAAAGGACACATGTCATGATTCCATTTACCTGAAAAGTTCAGAAAGGCAAATCCTTACCGACAGGAAGATAGGTGGCTGCAGGGGGTGCGGGGATGGGAGGAGGGCAAGAAGAATGACTGCTCGTGGATATGGGGTTTCTTTTGGGAATGATGAGAACGTTCTGAAATCAGATAGTGGTGATGGTTGCACAAGCTTATGAAATTAACTGAAAATCACTAAGTCGTATATCTTAAAAGAGTGAATTTTATGCTATCTTAAATGATAGGGAAGCCAAACCCTCTGTCAGAGACTTACCTGCGTGTACTCGCAGTAAAAAGTAACTTAACCAAGGAGAAATAGGATGCATTAAAAAAAGTTCTTTGTTCCTTCCCTTCGAATAACTGATTTTTAAAAAGGCCGGACAGGGAGCTCCGTGGCAGCACTAGGGGTAAAGCACCACACTATGGAGCTACCCGCAGCCACTGCAGCACAAGTTCAATCCCCCACCAGGGAGGTGACCCACATGGTGCAGCAGACCTCTCCTGCCTCACCTGCTACTCCCCGTAGCAGTGTAGTCAGTCGATTCACCCGCTCTGTCTCTGGTGACTCTACTTACCTCCTGCATCTCTGGCCTACACCCCAATTCTTGTATGAATAAATAAATAAATCTTAAAAAAAAAAAAAAAGGCTGGACAATGGCAATTTAAGAGGAGGGTATGACTAAGTATAAAGTCACTAGAGCTATTGTAAAAGATCCACGCTTATTGTAGCCATCACTTTTTCTTCTTGGTACCAGGCCACGCATTACTCTCCAAGGGTGAATTTGTTTTATAAAGCAACTTACAGCTGGGTTATTGATGGGCTTTCCAGGGATTAACTGCATACTCATAAGAATAAGAGGCTAACTTCATCCTCTTAAACTTCACACATCACAATCCCATAGATAGCTGACAGCTACAGCTGGAGGAGAAAAATAATCCAACATTTTGCTAATCCTTAAACCAATCATCTCATGTAACAATGGGGAGCCCTTTTGGTCTACAACTCAATCTCTCAAGGACAGAAACGGTCCTTCTACAGACACATAGGAGTTTGCATTCATAGCCATCCCATACACAAACGCAGCTATTGTCAGACATTACAAATGACCCTAGGACTTTTTATGTCACACTATGTTCTTTTAAAGTGTGGAGAATTATAGATTTGCCTAGGAAATAGGAAAGTACACAGCTGGCCAATGACCGAAGCCCCCTAGGACTAACAGAAGTAGTAACTGATGCCAAGTCCATGAAGTCCACATTGCTGTGGGAAACCACCCACATTTCCGTACACCCGAAAGCACGACAGGAGCTATCAGATACCTGGCCTTTTCGGGTACAGGACAGTCTACACTGCTCATCTGGCCACCCCTTCTAAGCCTCTCTCCTTCCACTTGTACAGCCATGACCCCTGCACCCTCTCAACCTGCTCCCCCTTCCTCTCTGAGTTAAGAGGTTCACCAAGCCTTGTCCTCAGTTTTGCTTCTGGACTCTCTGCATCTGTTCCTGAAATTTAACTTTCCTCCTTACTTTGGAACTTCTAACTGTGTTCATCAAAAAGTTAAGTGGCAGTGGATTTTTTACTACTGTTCCTTATTAGAAGTGATTCATGCATGACAACTTCATGGCAGGAGCAGAGTATCTGGCTAAGTCTAATCTCAAACACGATGTACCTTTGACCATGAGAAGAAAACAACGAGGTGATGCAGTGCCTGGCAAGCACCCTTCACTGAGGCTTGGTGGCCTGGGCCCACAGAACTGCTACCAGCACTGAGAGGAACCGTGCAGACAGAACTGCAGTTCAGGCAGCCAGGACCACAGGCTGGGTGAATAGGGCCAGCCAAGGTCTGAGCGTCACAAAATCCAGGCAAAGGAAACAGTATTTCCCCACATATAGATGGGGACACTGAAGGAGGAGAACTGACTGAACAAGGTCACAAAGTCAAATGTGGTGACACAAGTGCCCTGCTCAAGTCCCTCCCATCTTGGGCCCACTTTGTCCAAGGTAAGAGTGCCCACACTCTTAAAAAGGTGAGCATGAACAGCAGGCACTTGCTTAGAAACTGAAATAATGAATGCAACTGTTTTCCTTGCTTTACAGAAGGTGTGGAAATATGGCTGAGAAGGACAAGGGGACTTCCTGGGGTGAAGGAAACAACCCGGACCCTAAGAGGATGGGACTGTGTTACAGTGCGTGCATCTGGCACAGTGACCAAGCCCATCATGAAGCCATACATTCAAGATTTGGGCATCGCACTAGTATGGATTAGATGCCAATTCAAACAAAGTGTGTGTACAGGTATGTATGTATCTGTAGGACCATATGGACAGAATATGTATATGCTATCTAACATGTGGTGTAAACCTAAGTAAAAGATAATTATTTAGTATTCCAATCGCAACTAAAATAAGTCATTCTGTATCAGAGATGGGCAAAGACAGCCATTAAATCCAAACTCCCCAGTGGGGAGTGGCCCTGAAGAGTCTTTCAATCAACTTTCCTTGTCTTCAGGTGGCTATTAGCTTTCCCACAAAGTGTTACCTCATTTAATAATCCGAGTTGTTTAACAGAATTTCAAATTTCAAAAAAATCTGAAGAAAGCTCTTTAAGTTGTGAAGGCTATCCTTATGCAAAAAAAAAAAAAAAAAAAAAAGTCAGGGGCTCAAATGAACAAGTTCCTTTCCCACAATGAACCTGTTTGTTTCCTTAAGCACAAGAGCTGTGTGTCAAACCAAGCAAAGCCTGTGCCTATTAAGATCTCTGCATCATTAAATACTTTATCATCACGAGAAAATAACATTTAACAGCGAAAGCGCTTATAAAAAGCAAAATTCAAAAAGTAAGGTTGCAATTATTCTCTCAACAAAGAGGGAGAAAACAGACCTCTCTTCCTCCTAAAAGAATATCCACAGATGAAAGTTCAGTTGACCTAGAAGCCTGGTGTCCTTGAGAAGACTGAACTTTTTCCAGGTTTGCTATAGAGAAATATCTTTAGCTCTGTCAAACAAGCAGTAAGCTCCTTGATTGTACCTTAAAGGGAATGAGAATGTTTCGGCTCATTTGCATTTTAAAGGGTACTCTTTCACGATCTTTCACACTTGTAATAGATGTCTAAACCGTTAAATTACTATTTCTTTTCTTAGCCTGAAAGTCGATGCAGACGAAGAGCATGGCCTCTCCCATTGTTCTTTACCCTAAGTCGGTCCCTGAACAATACTGACAGCTGCTATCAAACCGGGCTGCATTTACTCTGCGCGCAGCTGCTGCTTGTAGGAACAGACAGCCTCCTGGTGCCTCCTCCCCTCTGGGGAGACAGGTTGACACACTGCATGTTCAATGAAGGGGTGCAAAGGTCCACTGAATTGTCAACCCAATTTTATGCTACTTTGATTTTGCAGGACGCACACAATTCCTTCTGAGCAAAAAGCAAGCATATGCTAGAGCATGAGACTTAGGGATAATTATCAATCACAACAAACTTCATAAGAGTCTTCGGACAATAAATTAAAACAACAATCCAAAAATTACAATTATAAAAACTGCACATGCTAATCCGGTGAAGACACACAACTGGCCTTAAGGCTTACGCTGCGCCCAAACTCACTGACTTGGGCTATTGTTGCTAGCTATCAGGGCTAATCTGCCTTTATAATCTCAACATGTTTCCTGGACCAGAGCCATTCATAAAATTAGCCATTCATCTGCCCTTCTAAAACGACATGGGAGCTTCATTTTCTGATTCAACTCAAAATGAGTACTACCTGTAAACATCTAGTTAACTCACAATTCTCCTTTCTGAAATACAGGACTCGGCAGTTGTCTTCAAGAACTTTAAAGTATGAGTTTTACCATTAAGAAATGATATGTAAAAATTTAGAGCCTATCAGAAAACAAACATGTTCCACAAAGTTTAACTGGGTACTTGAGAACTGTTTTGCATATGTTTTCCTTTAATCAAAACAGGCTTTTCTATCCTCATTCATTTGGGCTAAAAAATTCTGTGCTCTAGTTACAAGTACAATTTGCTATTAGTCTTTGCTAATCAAACACGGTACATGCAAAAGTACCAGTGAATATTTGATTTGATCTCTGAAATAAAGCAATTCATTACACAAGAAAAGGGTACAGAAGGCAGCAGACAAATGCAGATGTAATTGTGTTTTTTGTTGAATGTGATTAGAGAGCCCACTAAGTAACAGTCAAAAATGTGATAGTGGGGTGGGGGAGAAACAACGGCTGGGTCTGGGGGGAAGAGGAGGGGAGAACTGTTTATGCAGAGCTAAGCTGTCAAGTGTAATAAAGCAGCTTGAATAAAATTTAAGCTGAAAATCCACTGAAGCTCCCCATTTCAGAGAGGAAAAAGCTATTAAAAGGAAATGAAGGTCACCCTCCCAGTTTATTTCACCTAATTGACTGCCAATAGCTTACCACAGGCAACCCGACTGCAGATCTGCAATTGAGAAACTGATGAAAGGAGAGTTTTCAAGCTGAGGCTCATTCTTTAATCCTCCTTGGCTCTTATGTTTTTTCTCCATCTCCAGTTGGGATGTAATTTTAAACCCTGATGGATTAACTGGTTCCATTGTCTGTGGCCGTCATTGGACTATGGCACCCTTAATCCGTACAGCAGCATGTCTAATTATCATTACAAAGTGTCTGAGGGAACTATAAAGACCAGCAGGGCATCTTCTCACAAGCAATTAACATAAATTGATAAATGAGTGATTTGAATCTGCTCAAGGCACTCACATATGAATAAAATCAGAAAGGACAGTCCCTTGTTTCAGCTACTTCTTCGTTTAGTCTGGAGGGCCAGGACACATGAGAAATGTCCTGGATCCTGCACTGGGGGGGATGAACTCATGCAGGGGATGGACCGCACAGTTCACCGGGCTCATTAATGCAGAGCAAAATGACTTGTGATTGACAATCAGTTGCCAGCAAGGAACACTAACTGAACTCAACACAGGAAAGCAGAAATCTGGTGAAAGGCCAGAGTGCACTAGGGCAGACAATTATCACGTCTTCCACATTCTTTCTATTGGGGTGCCACTTAAAAATGCATGAAAGGGACAAGAAAGAGAAAGAGCAAAGAGTTATATAGGTTCTAATACCCTAGGAAAGCAAAAGGCACAGGCAAAGATAACTAAATGAAATAATTCTAAGACCTGTTTTGAACTCTCTGTGATCTAAAGTTAGAAGACAGAAGAGTAAGGAATACTGGGATACAGAATATAATTTAGAGCTCTCACTTGACTAATGGAGCAAGGGTGGTTTTAAGTGTTGCAAGACATCTTTTTTTCATGTTAAAAAATAAATTTGTTTTTCTTTCCCTCCTAGAAAATGTTTCTCTAATCATTTATGCTCATTTCTTTCCCCTACATACTTCAGCGTGCTCAAGCTCCCCTCCCCACTTAGCAAAGAGGTCAACTATTAGCTACACTACATTACATATATAATATACAGATCAAGGCATCAAATGAATAAGAAATGAAAGCTGGTTATACACACTGTAGGAGGTAGACCTGGTAGGCCACGTACCCCGATGATAGCATTCAACTCCGCCATGGTCACCTGCTTGGCTCGTTCTACAGCCTGGGCCACCTGTTGTTGATGCTTTGAAAACAAAGAATAAGTGTCAGTGAGGTGACCTGGAGCGCCATCGCATCTCCCAACAGAAACTATGAAAGTGAAATATCATGTGTCACGCAGACTGAAGTGTGAGGATTTAAACACGACGTTTCTACCACACATTAATTCACAGAGCACATATACATTCGGAAAAGGAAACCAGAGAATGGTGCTTCCCTTGATTTCTAATCAATACCAGTCACCACTTAACTGCTGATGGGAATTTTAGGTTCAGAATGATAGAAAGTCAGAAAGGACATCAAGAATGGTAACCTGTGACTTCCGAAAATAAACAGCACAGCATTTAGACTAGAACCCTGTTCTGAAAGAGTCTGGTAATGCCAAGTTTTATAGCAGGTAGTCTACTGCCCTTTGAAAACTTATGTTCTGGTATTTAAAATTTAAACGGTAAATTTGCAATCATTTCTCTGGTCAACAAATCCAAGCCCATTAGTAATTTTTGCAAGCTAGGGGAAATCCTCTCCTTCACTTGGCCTTTAGGATTTTTCAGCCTTGATAGGGGAAAGGAAGCAACCACCTCCCATGCCCCCATCGGCTCACTCCTTAGTTCAAATGCTTGTAAGTAGCTCTGCACATTTCCCAGCTCAATCCACAAACAAAAACAAAACTACATGTTTGCTGTGGGCAGGTTGAGACTACAGCAGAAATCAGGATTACCAAAGTTTAACAAAAAACTAGATTCAAGAGGCAAAAAAAATCTAAATTGTAACACCAAGCAACTGTTATAAGCTCAAAAAGGCTGCTGTATAAATAGCAGAGATGACAGAATCAGCAAGGAGCAGGAGATGCCAACTACAAGACACCAGTATTCCAACAATCAGCCCCATAAGCAACTCTCCCTACCTCAAAGCTATATGTATCTTGTACACATGTAAAGCACAGTTTAGCATTTATGAGTTAGCACCCAAGAGTAAAGGCAACTTTAGGACATAACTAAATACAATGGTTATGAGTCAGCTCCACAGAGTACTCAAAGAGCTCTTCCCTCTCCAAGAGGTTAAGGTTAGACCACTATGGCTTTGTAACTTAATAAAATGGTTTGTGTATGTATATGACTCTGTAATATGTAATACCAACATTTATTTATTGTTGAGAGTTATAGCATCCATGCCCTTCATGGAAAGCATTAAGTCAACCTGTCTTGATGTACCAGAACAAATGAAATCTCTGCTTCACGGTCAAGTCAACACTGATAGAACCAGTTTTTATATGCGCGGTATGAAAAGCTCTTTACAAAAAAGGACACCTGAATCACCAACAGCTACCAAACTTATACTGCTCCTCACCAAAAGCAAAAGCTTTATGTTTGATAGTCATTTTGCAGTCTTCCACAGGAAAAACTATATTTGAGGTTGAGCTATTGTCACCATTTCTACAGTGTGCCCTCAGATTTGTGAGATGGAATAGCAGGGGTTTGCGCACTTCAGCTGTAACAGATGTTCTTCACACTTGTTCCTTGTGATAAAATTAACATCTTAAAACTAGCTAATTTGCAAACAGAGAAGCAACATAATTGCACTTTAACAGCTGAACAGTTTTACTTACTTCCTGAGACAGAAATGGGATGACTTGTGCACAAATCGTATTCAATCTCTTGGCGATTTCGGTCTATAAAGACAAAGCCATATAAATGTTTAGTATACTTCATAATCAGTTCAGAAAGATAAAACTTCATACCCAACACTTTAGCCCTCCACTACCTTACTCATGAGGGCATTTAACTGCTTTCCCAGGCTTTGTAACTAATATTTATCTTGAGATAAACAGTAGATATTAATCCCACTTGCAAAGTAAGACATAATCGCACGCTTTATTGGTTACTTCAATAAGAGATAATGGGTAGTTTAATTGAGTTGGAAGATCTACATGGTTTAAGGCTATATGATTATTTAACCTGGTGATTGTAAACCCCTTCATATACTTTACTCGATTATGCTAGATTGTGGCACATTTATGTAGTGACAGCAAGTTCACTTAAACTGGTGACAGGAACCAATGGGACAGAAGTATCTAGCTTTCTAGAACAGGCTGAAAATGAGCAGAAAGGGGCCCACAGATCTTCCTCTTACTTGCTCAAATTATTGCAGAATTGAAACAACTGTGCATTTTACTGTTAGTAGCCTTCACAAGACTCAATTTTTCAAGGAAACGTGACTGAAAAAAGAATTCAAGTCCAGCGTGACAGTCAAGTCACAAGTTCTGGGTAACTGTAAATTTCACCACAATTCAGCATCAAATGCAAAGATCTAACAAAAATGGGTCCTAAATCATCACAGGCTGTTTTCAAGTAAGCAGGGAAGGCCTCTGCTCAGCAACATGTCCACAGCAGTCCTGCTGGCTCAAGGGACAAATGGGCAAGGGATAAAGCACACCATGCTTACTAACTAGGGTGGGGGCCACCACCCAATCCATCTCTAATACCCTCCAGCAATGCAAAGCAGCTCAGCTTTCTGATTTTGAACAACCAGTTCTGCTTTAAAAAAAAAAATCACCTAGAGTCCCAGCACTGACTTTATTTCATCATTTTCTGTCAATGCTTAGTAATGCCGCCTCTGTTTACTAAATTAGGCAATGAAAGGGATCACAAGGAGAAGAAAATTATGAAGAACACAGTTCATGGCCTTGAGTAACAGATAATGGAGAAAGTAAGATAAAGAAGAAACCTCAGAAATTGTATGAGCAAACACATTTTTTAAAAAGAGCTGCCTTTTGTCCTATGACATGATTCCAGTTAACTGAGCGACAAGACCTTTTATAGGGCTGGAATTCAGCCAACCTAACTCAATTCTCCCTGACCACCAATGAGATAGGGTTACAGACCAAGTCTTGGAAGAACAAGAACATAGTGGAAGGGGAAGTGACTGGTATAGAGAACAACCCCATGACCTTGCTTTAACCAGTGAAGCAAACATCTATGCAAAAAAGATGCAGCTGTACCAGGTGCAGAAAGAGAATTGGGTAAGCCCCACCCAGTTCATTTGATCACAGTCACCCTCTCAAGGTAATTCAAGGTCAAGGCTCTCCTCGAAAGCATGGGCAAGCTTTTCCCTTTCCTTTGCAACAGGGTTCTGTATTACACAGCTGGGTATTTGTGAGGGAACAGGCACGGCCTCTGTGGCTCCCAGACAGGTGCTTGCTCCCTACTTCCTACCTACCACGTACTCCAGCAGCATTCTGTACTTCGTCCTTCCCCAAACTCACACTTTAGGTTTTCCAATTTCAAAAATGATATATTTTTAAAAGATATAGCTCACTTTGAGCACACACATGGTTGTATGTGTAGAAACACTAAAGTTAAAATTGCAAGTCCACTGCCTGGGACAAGCATGGGTAACCCCTGGGAGGCTGTGGGAAGACCCACTGTAGGCTCTCATTAGACGTGTGCAGAAGAGAAGAGAAGAGATACACTTTACTACCAAGGGGGATGTCCCTTTTGTGTACTACTTTTCTGTAATTTGTGATTTCAAAAATGTGCAATGGACAATCTCCCGCTCAATAAATACAGATGTGAATAAGCATGCCACCAATAGAGCCTGCAACCAAGGACAGTGGTGTTTAAACCCTGCTGCTATCAGTGGATAGTCAGGCTTCATCTAATTTTCCACAATTATAAACTCGGTCGATTAAGCCTCTAGAAGGAGTTCCTAGAAGTGAGATCACTGGGTCAAAGGGTATGCATAGTTTAAATTGCAATATGTGCTGATAAAATGCCCGACAGGGCAACTTGTCAGTTTACATGACCGCCAGTTACGAGGTGCTTGCTCTCCTGAGCCAGGGTACATACTGGGCTTTGTTGGTGTTTTAAAAACAAACAAAACTTGTATCTGATTTAAAAGCGGCCTCATTTTTTATCGTATTATCTGGATCCATCCTAAAGTTAAACACCTTTTCACATATTTACTGGTATATAATTTTACACTCCATTTATCCATTAGTATTTATTTATGGGGGGAGGGTTACAACAAGTATTAAATATTTTCCCGGCTCAAACTTGCTTAATATGGTCTTTTTTTTTGCAGATTAACTTTAATTTTTGAGGTGGTCAAACTAAAGAATGTTCTTCCTATGTTCCTGGCCTTTGGATCAGGATTACAACACCTCAAGATTACAAAAGCCATTCTAAATATCCTTTTAATGCTACTATGACTGTACTGTACCTTTATATTTCATTACTTGATCTAAATGGAATTTATTTTGGTTTAAGAAGAAAATATCATTTCTTAAAATAATAATTACATGTGTTATTACATAGTGTTCTTCAAGGTAGATTCAAGCATGGTCAGACAATTATTAAGACAACTTCTGAACAGAATGAACTCACACCTTTAATGATGTTAAGGTAATCAAAACTGAAATTCAAGTACTATAGGTTAAGACAACGTGAAATGGGTTAGATTAAGACTAAAATACAAGAAAATTAAAGGTCAAAACTCAAACTGACGATTAAACATCAAAAGTCCTCCATGTGTCCTGGGAGTTCTAAAAAAAAAAACAAAAACAAAAAACCTTGGGGGAAAAAAAACAAAAACAGAAGAGCAAAAGGGGAAGATCTTATCCTCTTCCCTCTGCCAAGTCTCTAAGGCCTAACCTCAAATCATCCTGACAAAAATGAGCTTGATCTTGAACCTAAAGTAAGCCTAAAGTTCAAGTCTCACCTCTGGTTTATCTTCAAATTCTCCAGGTTGCCCCAGAATCTCCTCAAATAACGCTATTTCATCCAACTGCCTTTCACTATAACGTTGATAAAGAAAACCACCCTGACCTCCATTGAAGGAAGTGTTTATTGACATTATTGGAGGACCTGCTTTCCACTACAAGTCAGTCCATTACATTTAAAGCTGCAACGTTTCAAGAATCTACGGGCAGGGTTACATGAGGACTTCCTGGGCAAGATAACAGAAGGACCGACACCTCCTGCAGCATGGAAAGATGAGGAGTTTTCTGGACAGAGCTTATGAATTCTGAAACATCCATCATGCCAAGAGGTCTTACACGTTTCTCCTTTCCTTTAAAATAGACTGGATGGGGCCCTCCCTGGTGGAACAAGGGGGTAAAGCAAAGCACTATGAAGCTATCTGCAGTCACTGCAGCATGAGTTCAATCCCTGGCCAGGGAGATGACTCACATGGCATAGCAGACCTCTCCTGTCTCTCCCACTGCTCCCTTGAGCAGTGTATTCAGTAGATCCACATTCTCTGGTGATTCCTCTCACGCCCTGCACCTCTGGCTTGTACCCTAGTTCTTGTATGCATAAATAAATAAATCTTTAACAAATAAAATAGACTGGATGGCAGCATAAAAAGAAGAGAATTCTTTAGTATTATTTTTGCTTCAACACAGGGTGCTGAGGTAAGGCTTTTAATGTAGCACAAATTATCAAGTTATACTGTTTTTCATCCACACTTCTATTCTTGACCACAAGAGTTTGCAAACAGGTTAAAATGGATATTTGACCCTGCTTAATAAGCAGATTTATTAGGAAAGTTCTAAACCTTTTTAGACTGCCCTGTACCTCTTCCAAAGGCTAGACAACTCCAGTGAAAAAAACTGGAAGCTAAGTGTACTTTCCATTCAGAGATCATTTTCCTGCCCAAAGCTGAAGATAATCGGTTCTGCTAAGTCATAACATTTATAAATAAACTTTCCTTGTGTCTGTATTTTGGACACTATAAACCAAGATGTAAGGAAACATTAAGTCAGTGTTCAAACATTACCATCAAATCAGATGTGCACAGAAAACCCTGAGTGCCCAGAAACTTAGCCAGTCTCAGGCCACTTCAGAGACAGCAACTATTCACTGGGGCAGAAGAAAGCGGGAGTCCAAATTACCCTCCCAGAACCCTTTTAGACTCCCGGTCAATGCTAGCTGTCCCCAATGATTAGCTGATAACAGTTGGCCCTCATAATCCAAAAACTTGCTTTTGCATCTCAACAAACTAGAACCTGGTATCCTCAATTAAGTCATTTTAACCATCATGTACTCTTATCACCAATTTACTTCAGCCTTTATCACAGTCAAGTAAGCTAATATGGAAAGGACAGCTGTTATTACCAACTGCTATCTGATCCTGACCCTCCAGGGCTTACCTCAAATCCACTCAGAAGCTGTCCTTCCTCACAACACCAACAAACTCGTCTAGGCCTCCCATAGCATTTGTAAGGTCCTCCACAGCATTTACTTTCAATTGGTACACTAAGCCTGTGTGTTTAAAATCACATCTTACATAAAGCTTCTGTACAGTTTCGTATCAACATAAAAAGGGAAGCAAGAAAATAAGAGTTCTACCAATGATTGACTGAGCTGAAAGGGAATCTTTATGCACCCTAAATTTAATGACCAAGATGCAACCAGACAAATCATTACTACTGCTGTTAGGATAAGGCTGGTTACAGAAAGAAATCACATCTTAGTAGTTACAAAATTCAAGTACCTGTATATTCAACTGAGTCAAGTATGGTCAAATACTTCAAAGGCCAGTAATGAATCAAACCCTGCTGTATTTTGCAGGACTCATAAACTAAAGACATGCCCAAACCTAAGAGTTTTAGAATTTTATGATTACTAAAGCCTCAGCTCTACACATTTTCATACTACTTACACCTCGCTTAATTATAAGACTTAAGAGTCTCCTCCCCAATGTCTGCCCACTTCTCCACTACACTCACAGGAAGATATAATGAGTGCTGTTTGAAGCTCAAAACAGGGTGAGGTCTACTTAAGAGTAATTGTCATGGGTCTCAGAGCAATTCACTGGCATCCTGCCCAAAGTCAGCTTAGGGAGGGGAAACTCTACCACCATTAAATTGCAAATTGATGGATCATTAAAATATATATATATATATATATATTGCTTATACTGAGGTCTGGCAAACTGATCTGCTTTCCTTGAACCAAGCAGAAACCAAAGAGTAAAAAAAAAAAAAGTGTGTCCATAAGAAGTGTAACAGCAAAGAACATGAAAACAAAGCACTCACAAGGAGATAATCTCTAAATCCCATCTGAAGTTTCTGAATCTGCAAAGTGACAACTGTAAGTACCTACAAAAAACTGTTCAACCCCACCAACAGCCAAACAAAATGAAGGTAGTGGTAAGGTAGGTGCAAGGTAAATGGAAAAGATCAGGTTTTTCCGCCCTCCCACAATTAAGGTCAACGATAGACACCTGCAGTCCTTCACGCATGTTTGATGGCGGCACCTGGAGTAGGGTGTGGGCATGTGTAGGTGGGCACACCAATGCCAAAAGACTGGGCATATAAGGACTGTGTCATGGGGATGCCACGAGTAGCAGTGGCAGTGGTAGAGCAGAGGTACGGGAGACCGGAGAGAGTGAAGATTTGCCAAAGGCTAGGAGGCCTGCCAGCCTCCTGGCCCCCACCTGCCTTGTACCTGGTCGCCTCTGATGCAGAAAGATTAAAAGCCTGAAAATGCCACTCAGGGCTCCAGGACTCCTCCTTTACCCTCTGTCTGGATCATAGAGAACCTATCCCATGCCCTCCTGCCCCTACAGTAGGTCTGTACCAGCTAAATTATTTTACAAAAAAGAAAAACCTGAATAAAATCCAAAAACGATGAATGCTCCAGGAAACTGGACTAATCATACATTACTGGTGACAGCGGAAACTGGTACAGTCATCTTGGAAAGCAATTGGGCAATGTGTTTCAAGAGCATGATATTACTCAAACCCTTTGGTAGTTTCCTGTAGCAAAGAATTTATCCTAAGGAAACAGTTCAAATGAAAAGCATCCTATGCACAAAACTGTTCGCTGCAGCGCTAGTTTCAGAGTGAAAAAAGTCAGGTAAAGATAACAGCAGAGATCAACACATCACAATCATCTGCGAAGTTTCTGAAGAACAAAAAAAACAAAAAACCACAAAACAAAAAAACTGAACGTTTGCCCTTCTGACAAATCAGCCGTAATACCAAGTGAGCGGTTAACTACACCATGCCAACCCAAAGGCACGGCCAGTAACCATTAAAGTCGTATTTATGATAATGATGCTTAAATGGCCAACACATTTACTAGATGAAGCAGAAGGGAGGAGCAACAAAGATGGGGTGTTAGCACGCCTGTATTTTGTAAAAACATATGCATGTGTCCCAAACTGTAAATTGAAATAAAAACCTTGACAGAATGCTGGGATGGTAGGGTTATCGGTGACTTGTGTTCTCCTCCAGTGGCCTTGTGACAGCCACTCGTAATGGCACTCGTATTAGAGCAGGACAGGAGAAGAGTGGCCAGGCCCACTGTGTCTGCGATGGACAGCAGCACTGAGTCACAAACACTGGCAAGCCCTGAAATCCTCTGGATCATAAAGCAAGGTGAGAAGCCACATTCTCAGCTTAATCCTTTCCCCAGCAAGTAGGAAACTGGGACATACGAGAAACAAAGCTGATAACTCAGTCCTGTTCTGCAAAGCAATATGGCCCAGACAGGACGGCAGCAAGCTCAGGGTTATCTCATCCCTCGGCCAACAACTGTAGCACAAGAAGTGGCTGTAGTCTGTTAGTGACAGGGCCCCGGGCCCTTGGTGCTCAGGCACAAGTGCTCTGCCCAGCTGAGTAGCTGTTTTCAAAGAGACCTTGATTATAAATTGCAAACCTTAAATAAACAAGTCATAGCCAATCTGCACTTCAGTCCTTTCTCCTTCCCAGGCAGAGAAAATTAGTGTACTGGCTCTCACATCAGAGAACCGGGCCCACAGGCAAGAGCAAAATCCACAAAAACATATCCACCATGGCATCTCTGTTTCCTGAGGATGACATCAGCTAACCCTAGGGAAAATCCAAGGTGTGTGAATAAAAACCATGACCCAAAATGATATATACACATGCAGCAAATAACCTTCCAATACTCATCCTCTCCTTTATGGGGGTGGAGGGTCTAGAGACCTTCAAAACATCCGTTAGTCACCAACCATCTCCCATCACGGCATCTCGTTTCACCAATACACTCATGAAAAGGTCGTTTTATTTTGAATTCTGACACATCAGAGCAGCTCTCTGTTTAAACTATTATGTGGATAAAACGACTCAGCACGTGTTGGAGAAATTCAAATGGAAAGAGTTTGGGGCATCTTTAAGTTAAGGCTCTACTGGGTGATCCTGTTACCAGTGGGTCTCAAACTGAAGCGTGCACTGGCATCACCAGAAAGGCTTGTTCAAACATAAAATCACTGGATTCCACTCCCAGAGTGGGGCCCTAATTCAAAAGATCTGGGGCCCAAGTAGCTGCATTTCTAACAGGTGGTCTACAGCTGCCCAGTGGCCACACCTCAAGACCTTGGCCTCTGATTAGCCACACAAGCGCTGAGCGCAAGTCAAGTCCGCTTATACCTACTGTCTAATCGCATGAACGCTGGTCCTGTGAGAACGGACTGAAAGGTTAACTTTCCTGGGGGTCAGAAACAAGTTAGCCAGCAGGGGAGACCTGCCTCTCTCCAAAGTCTTGCCACAACCCCCATGGCTGTTTCACACACACTGTTTCCCGAACAAGACTGAAGAAAACAGACAAACCAGGGATGGATGAACACATTTGCCTACTGTGGGAAACCTCAAATAATATATATTCAAATGATTCCACCCATGGCAGTGTGATCCTGCCCCGTCTTAAACCCTATGATTAAAACAAAACAAAAAGTACCAGATGACAGAAATCCTTTAGTGGCTCAATTAATCAGAACAGAAGTCACCAATTACTGGCAGATAATAACTTTTATGTTCCATCTTTCTCTCATTTGGCAACTCCAACAGTGTTCTAAACCTGAGCTCTTTCCAACTGGGCTCAGACTCTCCTTTCACTGCTCATCTTCACACACACAGCTTCTTTGAAAACAAGGAGGGGTTAAAAGAAAGAAGTGGTGGGGGTAGGGGGGGAACCTGCTGAAGGCTGGCAGGGCGGAGATAGCAACACTAATTGCTCCCATTCTCTGGCTTCTCACAAGGCAGATTGCAGGGGCCTGCATCTAGGGAGAAAGCTCTCTGTATCTTCGTGGCAGCTCTCAGCAGAGCAACTCAAGTGCCCTTAATTGTTTATGTTCTTAATGCAGAGCCTCTTGAATCCATTCATTTTTAATAGCAGGCTTGAGTGTGGGGCCCATCAAAGAATGACAAAGCAACTCTATTCATTGGTTCTGTTCCTACAATGATGGTCTTTTGATTTATTTGCAAATGACAAGCTTGGCAGGCCCCACTTGAGGGACGCCCTCATTTTTTTTTTTTTTTTAAGAACTCAGTTGCATTTTCCAAGATGAAGTTGAGTCTGAAATGCTGTGTATTTGTGTAAATTTTCCCCCTTCAGTTCCTTCTAATTAATGACTTAAATGTTTTGACCCAACTGTTGCCAAGCAGAGCATTTGGGCTTTCATTTGTCATTTTGGTAAAGATGCATCCTTGACAAAGCATCGCAGCTGTTTCAGGACCTACATAACACATTTCCATTATTCAGAAACCCTTGTTAGGAGTTCAGAAAGTACCGTTCACATGAAATCATGCTGAATTGTCCGTGATGGAAGACTTTCAGTGACCTTAAAAGAAAAGGCACTTTGATGGGCCATTAGAGGTTTTTAACAAGCTCAGTGGGATGGATCACAGGCCACCATTAAGTTATCAGCTACTACTGAATCCTTACACAGGGAGTGCTTAGAAAGCAACACCTCCAGGTGACCCACATGGCGTGGCAGACCTCTCCTGCCTTGCCCGCTGCTCCCCTCAGCAGTGTATTTCAGTCAATCTGCCTGTTCTGCTCCCCACTCTGTCTCGTGGACCCTCGCACTTCTGGCCTGTACCCCTGTTCTCATATCAATAAAAAAATAAATCTTTAAAAAAAAAAAGAAAGCAACACCTCCGGGAACACACCCCAGCCAACCAACACCTTTCACTGTCTTCACAGGTCTGAGTCATTAGGCAGCTCGTGAGAAATTAGGTAACATCATACAGTAGCAGGATCAGTGGGAGGAAGTCAACTACACTGCCATGGCGTGAAGGCTAAATGTACGATTACAAAAATAAAACAGGCCTCCTTTGTAAAGGCCAAGCAGCACAAGACATGCAAAATTCAAGTTACCTCTGAAAACTGGGTCATGAAAAGTTTTTCTCAAGATTTGTAAAACTATTTTCCTCCCAATAAAACTGAAAACATTTCTTTTTAATTACAGCTACCTTTTAGGGCTGTATGACCAGTCTTTGGCTGGCCCTAGGTTCTCTTAACAGGACCTGTGCACCTGCTATCATGATAACCACCCAGGGCAAGCCTGATCTGTAGCTTTAGCATTTTCATCACCCCTCACCACGTCTTCATCACTAGATAAGCGGTTTGGGATAACTGTTTCCCTAGCAGGCTGGAATCTTTGCCAATACAGCTGGAGGGAGAGGAATTTCCTGCCTGGCGTGACCATGGCCCAGGGGTTTCCCGAGTTTATTTCAGCTACAACTGAATGCCCCCACAACCAAATGACAGTTCCACTTCTCTTCCAGAGCGACTTCTCAGGGGAGCAGCTACTCCACTAGGAGAACCTTGCCACTGATGTCATGTGGCATGCTAGCAGGATGGCCACAAATTACAAGTTGCTAAGCCCTCTCCCCCAAAGTCATGAAAGCCACAAACTCAGTCTGGTCAGGAAGCCCCACCTCTAAGCCTCCAGCTCTCCCCCAGCTGAGCTGCTGGCAAGGTGGCCCTTTGGCAAGAGAAGGCAAGGGTCCTGGCCTTCCCGTTTGGAACCTGGGATTCTCTTTTCAATCAACCTCTTGTGTCCAGAAACCTGCAATTTACCCTCTGGGTAGCCAGAGACAGATCTTATGGGCAGGAGCTTTATTGCCCACTGATACTGGAATCTGCCTCATCCTTGGGAACAGTGCACTGTGATCCCAGCAAGTGTGTGTGTGTGGGGGGGGGGGGCGGCACTGGGAGGGGGCAGGTGCATCAAAGGTTGGGAGCCACCAAGGTACAAAAAGAACTTTGTACAATGAAGCCAAAGCAGTTCAAAAAAATTATTTTCTCAAAAGCATTTTAGATCATTATTAAAAGGAATCTGGGATACTGACAAACACCTCCAAAGTATAACCTTTTGGAAAAGCATTTAAAGGTATTTAGAAGATGCTAAGTACAAGGCTTCAGATGAGAGACTTCACTGGTGTATTGAAGAGTTACAGACTATTAACTTAGCTACTCAGGTGGAGGCAAACCGAGCAGCACTTCTCTGAAAAAAAACACAAGATCACTGCATCCCATCATAATCTACGGAGAACTCTAACGGTGAGAAAAATAACCACCATTCCTCCAAGTTAACAATCAAGCTACTTTGCTATGAACCTGAAGTAGTGATAATTATTGTCTGTGATAATTTATTCAGTCATATGAATTAAAACATTATGTAATTAAAGATACATCAAGGGACAGTCCCAAGTCCCCTTATGAGTTTCCTTATACCCATCATGTCAATCTACAGTTTTTAAATAATCCAGTGTTATAGTAAATTGTCTAAGATATTGTGAGGGAAACATTAGTAAGGGAAAAACTACTGAGGGTCCTCTCCATTTATAAACTTGGAGACACCAGAAGTTACCATTCCTAAATCACCAGTTATTTTGCAAGTGGACAAATCAATATGTGCTTGTGTGTTTTTAAAATGCATCCTAGATAGTCTTCCATTAATTATGTGGGTTCAGGACATGTCAATTCTCGTTTCCCAGAGCACCAGAAACCAAATTTAACCCCCGTATTGTTACACTGGTCTGCACTCATGCGTGGTTCCCACAGGGCTAGGCTGGCTCAATAATGCTGAACTTCTTCTGGAAGAACAGAATAGACTTCCTGCCATTTGGACTGTGAAACACAGTAATCCACCAGGGAATAAAGGTCAATGTTGCACTTTTGGTCATTACTGAATCATTTGAGATGATCTGTGGTGAGGATGAGAGGAAAATCGAAGGCTGTGAGGACGCTGCAAATGGCTTGACCTCAGACCAATTTTCATCTCCATCTGTCTAATAGACATGTGGATAAAAAGCCCTCCCTCCTTCTGGCCCACTCGGCTGTTTTCAAATCCACGGCAAAAGCCAGGAACCAGTTAAACAATACATTAATAAGGGGAAATGAACCTTCTAAGCCCCAGACTGACACTTATTCAGGTTTTAGGTCATCAGCTAAAGTCTGCAATTTTCAGGTTTGCAAGCAGGACTGCAAAGTAAAATTCTAACTAACACGAGGAATCATCTGCAGTGCAGGGGCATGTGCCAAAATCTCCTTATTTGTACATGCAAATACATGCACACTTACACCTCCACCCCCCACCAAAAGACATCCACACAATTTCTATTACGCCTGCTAACACACACACAAAGGGGACAGCAGTTCCAAAAACTGCATGCTGCTGAGAAAGAAATCTTTTTCTTCAAGTGGCCAATTAATGCTGCTTAACCATTATTAAGGCATTTCAATCCTTAAATACAAAATATTCCTGGGAACCCAGAGCCTAATTATCATTTAAGCCATGGAATAAATGTTAATATCCTTGACTTTATACTAATTCCCTCCTTTACTGGTTTGGTAGAGCTACTTTAAGGTAATGTTGCACCATATATAAGTTGAGCCCCCCACTCCAGTCTATCAATGTCAAACAACATCGTGTCAAGCTCAGATTCAATTCAGGTAAGTGCAACTGCCAAATTTTCTTGTTCCCAGACGGGCTTTAAGATTATTTTATTGCTTAAAATTTAATTTGTTCCAACTCGTGTCTCCATGACAACGTTGGCTAACCCTGCAAATCATTTGGGTAATTGGATATCTTATCTTTCTATTGCTCTCAAATCTAATGATCCTGCTAGAATTGTAACAGCCAATCAAATTCACAGTCCTCCTGAGTAATAGACTTGGAAGAGTAGCCACATTCATCTCCTCTCCACAGCCATATTAACCAATATGCAACAAACAGGAGACCCTGGTCCTCAAACTATACTCCAAACTATAAATGGTGTCAATACCAATATCCTCACAGTGCAAAGTCCACTCAGAAGCCCCTTGCCTTTTAGACTGCTTTCATTTGAGAAGCAACAACTCGTATCCAATTCATTCATATCAACCTTGAGTCATTTTAGCACTGATGGAACCTGACACTGACAAAAAAACTCTACCAACTAACGACAAAAACAAAAACAAAGCCTGAATCAAAAAGCATGGCTCCTTTTGGAGTATTTGACTTTGTGTCAAAGTGAGGACCAGAACAATGACTGCCCAAGGTTACAGTAGTATGCTGACACTGCTTTCCCTGAGTTCTTTAAGTGGGTAAGCCACTGAAAAGTGAGTCAAGAAATATAAATGGACAGTTTTAACAACCAGCTCCAAAATCACTACCCATTACAGAAAAACGTATACTCAAAATCTGATACCCCCTCCCATCTACTTCATTTAATTCGTAAGTATCATGGCACCCAGCGCAGTCAATTATATAATCAAGATTTCTTGTAAAACTCAAGTTGGTAGTTCCCCTCTTGAGTTAGTGGTGTGATTTTGGCCTCTGGCTAGCTAAAAAAGTACAGAAGTTGGATACATTTCAGTGGTCCAATTCCAATCTTCTTGGTAGCTGTGCAAGGAGATTGACTCTGCAGGAGCTCATGGCCCAGGGCCTGTATGAGAGCCAGCTGACTTACAAATGGAAAAGGCTGCGGAGCCCAGGCCAACTGGCAGACTATGTGGTTGTCAAGAACCTCAAACTTCCCCAAAGACTCAGGACATCAGGGTCACTTCTCAAGCCAAACAGAGTCAGCAACATGGAGTTTCTACACATACCCATGTTATCAGGCGGCGGAGCACCCACCTTAGCAGGCGGTGGAGCTTTTATTAAGCAATTGTGAGAGCAGGTACTGGGCAAGATTGGTCTGAACTGTGCTCTCCTTTATGCCAAATACTTAACAAAAAGGTATTCTACACAAGAAGTTTCTACTGCATCATGCTTGGCAGTAGGAATGAATAGTCTAAACTTCCAGTAATGCATGTCTAATCCCAGTAACCCTTCTATTCTCCTTTGTGCAAGTTTATTTTTTTGGCTCCCCCAGGAATTTGCACATAAGCAGGAGCCATGAATGTGACAGTCTACAAAACTCCCAACCCCACGGAGTACAAGAGAAGTGTAACACAATTACTCTATTCAAATTTTTGCACAGCTCTTTACAAGTAACCATAGGCAAAACTTTTCATATACCTTTTCAAGGCATATGCACAGGTCTCAAAGGAACTTCTTTGTCGAACCAAGTAACAACAGCTTGTAATTTTGCACCACCACCCCTTTTCAGGATAACAAATTCTCACTTCAAATTCAGAGTTGGATTTTTCACATTATATTAAAAAGAAAAATGAAAACACTTTCCCCTCCTTTATTCCGTCAAGACTCACTTCGATAAAATGAACCAAATCTCTGTTGTTCATCCATCCCCTTATACAAAAAAACTCAACACAACTTTATTCTCACTGGTAGTTGTATTAACTACTCAAGGCTCTGGTCTTCCAAGGACACATTTTGCTGTTTGGCCTCAATAAGGCATTTTAATTCCCCTAAATGCTGCAGACAATAGAGGGGTTACAAATAGGACCTTTATTTACCACACACACACACACACACAAATTCCCTTTTGAGCCTAAAAATAAATGCTTCTGATCTCAGGATACAAATAAAACTTTGTCGTGAAGAAAATAATATAATGTGAACCATCTAGATTAGTGAGGAAGGAAGCTGGGCTTGGAAAGATGGGCGCATAGCCAAGAATTCCAGCAACAAGGTACAGTTTGAAATAGATCAATAATAAAATTTAAGAACAGTCATGCTTTACATGCCCAAGTGCTAGGCACCAAAGTCCCTGCTACTGCATACAGAATCCTGGTGTTATCCCCTATTCCTTCCAGCCGCTTTCTCTTTTGAAAGATGGAACAATTAATATCCATGTAAAGGGGGTTGGAGAAGCTTCTGCAGCACAATTCCTGGGGCACGTGGGAGGGCAAGGGACGGGGCTCTGACTTACTTTAAAGTCTGGCATGAGCTTCTGCTACAATAAACCCAAGATGACTGCTGAAAGCCAAAGAGCTGCAAAAGGCAACTGAGAACTGAGTGGGCACTGGTAACTTCAGGATTCAAGGGAGATCCAGCCTGGTGGTCCATCCGTTCCTTTCTTCTCTTCACACCAGACCAAGATGCAGATCAATGGTAAGACCCCCCCTTCCCAAACCAAAAGCAACCTTTTTTATTTTCACTCACTAATCCATAGAAACCTTTCAAATGGCACAAATAAAGGCAGCTGCATTTTGTTCTCTAAATCAATTTTCTTCCTAGCCATCAACTAGATGTACCCGCACAGAGAAAGAACAGCCCTTCCCTTCTAATTCAAAAATCCATACTGCCATTGCCCTTGCAAACTGCTAAACAAGCAGTATCGGCAAGTCACTTGTGTTCTGTAATATATTTACTGCAAATCCCAATGGCTCGCCTCCTAATGCAGTTTTCTATTGTGTCTGTGCGTGTCAATACGCTGGCTGGTCACCTTACTTGTAAGAGGCTCTGACCGACTGTTTGCTCAAGGCATCAAGAGAGTGAGGATGAGGGACAAAAGCTGCTGCATTGCTGCAGGTCCCAGGCCTTGGGAAGCCTCCTCCCTCCACATGCAGAGGTCTCAAACAGGTTTTGTTTTCTGGTACTTCACACCCTAGTAGGCCAAAGCGAACTTAAATTCCCCAATGGGACAATTTCCACCCACACAAAGTTCAAAGTCTGGGTCCACTTTGCACAATTATTTCCTGGTTACCTACCTACCCAGAGTAAACTATTTGCCCCAGTAAACATGGTGATCACATCTTAAAGGTACATGATAAAGGGCCAAAATGTAGAAGAACTTGGGGAGGGAAGTCGCCTCTTCTTTAAAATACAAATTGGTTTTCAGGTGACACCTGACAAAGAAACCTTATCATATAAAGGTGAGCCACCTATACAGCCATGCTAATGACATAAAGGATAGGTATGGGAGGAAAATAGTTTAAAATGTTCTATCAGTAGGTAAAAAGGAGGCTGCAGGTCAGTCAGAATATAGATATCTACTGTGGCAAACCAAGAATTAACGACAAATATAAAAACTACCTAACCCTACAATTTCTCTAAAAAGAATGCTATGAACTCCTTTTTAAGTATCAAACCACTACCCAAATGAGGCCGTGGAGGAAAAAAATTAAAATCACACATACTAAAATGGAATTCTTAAAACATACTTGCAGAAAATTCTTCATTCACATTATCAGTCTAAAAGCCTGGCCCCGTAACAAAACTGTCAAGTTTTTCCAAAGTATTTATTTATTTGCAGTGGGGCAAAAGTTCTCTATAAGATAGATAACAGGCAGATATTGCAGAATGTTAATTTACAGACTCCTTGTATGATACAGGTGGGTATAACATGTGTGTTCACTGTGTATTTCTTCTTCCTTTCCTATATATTTGAAGGTCTTCATAATGAAATGTCGGAAGGCAAAGGGACTATAAAGACTATCCATCAACGGGGCCTCCCTGGTGACCTAAGGGTTAAGTCTCATTGCTATCACTGTTATGGTCAGAGTTTGATCCCTGGCCAGGGAGCTGACCCACATGGCACAGCAGACCTCTCCTGTCTTGCCCATTGCTCCCCTCAGCAGTGTATTTCAGCAGATCCGCCTGTTGTGTTCCCCACTCTGTCTCTGGTGAATCCTCTCACCCCACCCTCCACACCTCTGGCGTATACCCCAGTTCTTATATGCAAAAATAAAATCTTTAAAAAAAGACTTTCAGTAAATAATCCATGAGTACAGTCATTATTCAGAAACGTGGTGACTAGGTCAAATGTAATACCTTGGAGAAAGCTTCTAATGCAACTTATCCAAAGGGCATGAGTGGCTGCGGTTGTCCCTAGAGGAAGCGGCAGCTCCAGGCAGTCATGTGTGTGCATCCTCAATTCAACTGAAGCCAGGCCTCCATGACACACTACTTTGTTGTCTCTCTTTTTCCAGTACAAACACAAATATATCACTATCACTAAAATCCGTATGAAGAAACCATAGTAGATAATCTGACCACAAATCACTTTTCCAAAAGAAAAACTAGGCAAAAGCGGTTAGGTCAAATTGTTAGAACTCAACTGAAATCTGTCCATAAAAGTCCAGTGAAATGTACGGGGTTTCATTTTGTGTTTTTAGCAAGATGGATCCCCACAGGTACTTCTGATTCAGGTTTTTAATCTAGGTTCCACGGACCTGGCTACAGTGTGTACTACAACAATTTTTTTACCAAGTAGTTCCACCTAATTTTCACATGGGTTCAGGATCTGAAACAGTTACAGCCTCTCAGAGGATACTACATAAATAGCACATTAGCCACCCTACTTAACAAGAGCCTACTCTGTAGAATTCACTGGCAAGGAGGAGATGCATTTCAAACTCAAGCTTCAAGCAGACTGAAACCAAGCTGGGGTAGTAAAAGAGGCATGTGAACAGCAGTAAGAACAGAAAACAGCAAAAGTGACGTGACAGTCTCATCTAAGGGCAGCCATGGAAGGCCTGAAGCAACAGGTAGCGCTGCTACTCGAACTGGACCTTGAAGGGTGCTGAGGAAGGCCATGTGAACTTGGGCAAAAAGCCTGGACTCTTTATAAACAGGAAAACACAAAACCTATTTATCCACGAAGGAGAGATCAATTTGGCTGGATGAAAATGACCTGAAGGAAAGAGAAAGAAACTTGCAACTTGCATGATTTAAGAAAAAAATGGTTTCTCAAGTTGTTTGCAGAGGGGACAGCAATTAGAGCAGACACAGAAGGCGTGAGAGACAGGCAAAGAGGAAGGAGCGGGAATTACCAGACACACAGTGAAGGCCAAAAGATGGGGGCTCATGAAGATGCTTTGCATTTACTATCTTAATGATGGTTGTTTTCCAGGATTACAGGCAGTGCTGGCTGGTTTAAAATGTACGACAGGTAGACCTTGGGTCTCCTTGGGGCTACACAGAAGTCACTGAGGTGCCCTAAGAATATGACAACTTTTATTTTAACCCCTACACTTAAAATTTCCCTCTATTGAAGACATACATAATATGCTAATGTCATAACTTACAAATGTGTAAGTAACAACTCTGCTGATGTTTTCAAAGTGACTACTGTCAGGTTGCACAAAATACCACTGACTGACTAGCTCAGTAAAGGCACTAATAGAAAACCTCGTCTAGAACCTCATGTATTTCAGCAGTTTAACAAATTGCATGAATCGGAAACCAAATTCAAAGGCACCTTACATTCTTAAACACGAATGATTCCACCCTACTCATCAACTTAATAATGAACACCTGATAAATGTCTATTAGTACTTGGGAAACAGTTGTACATCCAACTCTACCCCTTCCAGCATAAAACTGTGGTATATACACCAACCACTGCTTTTTCTCTATTTGGAAAATTAAAAAAAATTAGTTCAACAAACAGAAGTCTCTTCATTTCCCCTCCCCTCCCAAAATGTTATTATACCCAAAATAACCTTTCCTTCCTTATACACAAATGTATTTTACCCTACCCTTTTCCTGCTAACATATTTGGTGGTCAAGGAATGACTAAACATGGGTGTCTGGGTTGTTGTGATGGACATCTGAGGAGGTGTGATCCTATTCCTCTGAATCATACACAATATTGTAAAACAATGTCAGCTCAATAAACTGATTATAAAAAAGACTAACAAACAATACTGTAAGAAATTGAGAATTTGTTATGCCTAGTAAGAAAATATGGGAGTAAGGTGTAAACCGTGTGTTTACAATTATGATTTTATGTTACTTCAAATCCCGTAAACAGAACTAAACTTTGTAAAAACTGAAATGCAGAATGAAATACAGAGCTGTGTGAAATCACAGGTTGTCTGATGAAGTTTTGTATCAGCATTTCTTGGGAGTTTCATAAAAAGTGTTTTAGTGACTGGGTGGTCCACAAACAATTCTGAAAATATCACTGCTCTGCAAACAACTTGAGAAACCATTTTTTTTTTCTTAAATCAAGCAAGTTGCAATAAATGAATTCTCATTTTATGTTAAAATTTCAATGCAAATTGTTTTTCACTTTTCAGATTATACCGTGCCTTACAAGAAAATTAGAAAATCTCTACCACCCAAGTACCCACACCTACACCTACACACACACACACTCTATTTTAAACACTAAGCTATATTCATGAAGTCATGTGCATTTTTTACCATACAGTATTTAACAATCCCATTAATGTGAACTATTTTGAAGGCTTAATAAATGCCTCAATCTTGTCAAGTAAGCCAACAGCTGTCTAAAATTTAATTACAAACATTATGATTAATATCCCATATTAAAGATACTAGGTCTGAGAACTTAATTTTTTTAAAATCTAAAGCAACAGTAAATAACAAGGATGAAGGCAAGTGGCAACTGAGTCAATCAAAACCTTAAAAGCAGTCCAGTCAGTTTCTTTCATTCCTCCGATATGACTCATTTCTGGAGACCAAAGAAGTGAACAAATAATCAGGTCTACAGAACCTTGAACTGGTTCCATGAGGCAATAGCTATACTTTCAGTTTAACGACTACACAAGATGACTTAATCGAATCTTAGCTAAAGGAACAGATTTCCGGATTTCTTAATAAACACTATTTGGAAAAACATCTTAAGTCCTCTGGAAAAACTCAACTGACATAAACAAGGTATAGGGCTGAGCAGGGACACGAGGTCAGCGTGGAAAGACAACCACGCTCTTGAAGATGAATCAGACTTTAGAAGCTGCCTAGCTTTCACGGAGAGGAAAACCACATCCAAGTAACCTGTTAGTGACTCATTAACAACCGAAGTCCCTAAGTTAGACATCTCGAACAAATGTACACAGAGAAATCCACAGATAGGGACCTCCCTGGTTGTTAAGGCGCAGCACTAAGAAACTATTAGCATTCACTGTAGTGTGAATTTGAGCCCCGGCCAGGGAGGGGACCCACATGGTGCAGCAGACCTCTCCTGCCTCACCCACTGCTCCCCTCAGCTGTGTATTTCAGTAGATCCGCCTGTTCTGTTCCCCACTGTCTTTGGTGAATCTTCTCACCTCCCATAACAGCTGGCCTGCACTCCAGTTCTTATATGTATAATAAATCTTTTAAAAAAAGAGAAATCCACAAATACCAGCAGCTCCCAAGGAACATCCCAAGATGTTCTACCTCTCCTCTGTCCAGAGAGGCAAAGGGAGGGTGAGTTGAGGGAGACACTTATCCCACTCTCACCTGGCCTTGCCTCACCCTAATCCTGACACTGTCGGGGCGCATCTTTATACAAAATTTGCTATTTTGTTCCTCCTTAGAGATTTTTGGCATTAATTTTGAATTTTAAAAATATCCCTTAGCTTGAGGACTGTTTTGGACATTCCCTTAAATTCTGTGCCCAAGACCTCACCCTTGTCCAAGCCATGGAGACAAACGCGTAACTAGCTCTATTGATGAAGGGTCAGGTAGGACAGGTAAAGTAACAAGGAATTTATCCTATAAAGGCTCATCCTGCACTTTGTAATCTACACACCAAACATACTGGGAATTTATCTCTTTTAACTTACGCTTGTACACACAGGCCAGGCTCATAGCACTTAATGAAGCTGGGGACCACCCCAAGCTTGATGACAGTTACCCACTTTGTATTACAAGGCTACTAACACCTGGTATAGCTTAACTCTAAGCACCTATACTCCAGCTAGTCATTTCCCATTCTGATATTTGGACTTAGAAAAAAATCCTCACAGTGAGAAACTAGACAGAAAACATACATGATTAAAAAACAGGAAAGTCAAATCTGCAAATTATAGAGGCAGATCTAAGGAACTGACCCACATGTGAATCCCTAACAGTTCTATCTACATACTTTAAAAATACTATTGGAAAACTATTTTCATATAAACCTTAGCACATACATGAAGGGCCTCCCTGGGTTGCAGTGGTTTAAGTCTCAGAGCTATCAAGCTATTACCAGCAACTGTGGCCTGAGCTGGAGCCCCAGCCAGCGAGGTGACCCACACCCACACAGGTGACCTCTGCTGCCTCGCCCCCTGCTCCCCTCAGCAGTGTATTTCATTAAACCCTCCTGTTCTGCTCCCCACTGTCTCTGGTGAATCCTCTTACCCCCACGCCCCACCCTCTGGCCTACACTCCAGTTCTTCTATGAATAAATATAAATCTTTTTTTAAAATAAATAAAGCATATATCAAAACTGTGAAAGCAGTTTCCCCCAATAAGAGTGAAACATTGTGCAGAGTCTGGAAATATTAAACTCTTCTCTGGTTTTACTCTTCTCCTCTCCTTCCCCACCCAGGACCAGAGTTGCAGAATGCATTGCTTTTCTCGCAAAGCTTGTTCTGTCATTTATTTTTCAAATTCGTCACCCCAAGTGCTCATTCTGCCTGCTTTATAGAAGAACACAGGCAGAGGAAAAGTGACTGATCAAACTCAATACATCTCTGATCTTCAACCCCTAGTCCGGACAAAAGTTTGCTTCGGTTCTTGGATGTATTTTAGCCTACCGACACTACTACTCAACTACAACTTTCTTCCTATCCATGGCCTCCACAGACCAGTCAATATGCTGATTTCCCTAACTCTCATTAGCTACTAGCCCCACCATGTCATATATTGTGAAGTTAGCCCACATAGAGAGCAAGCGTGGAGAGACATGAAGACAGTGCCAGAAGACTTCGTCACTACACGGAGGCCCAAGTGTGATTCAATCTCTGCCTTCACCGTCTCAATGGCAGCAGGTTGGGCACAAGGAAGCAGCACTGAAGTGGAGGCCCGGGAGGACCCAAATCTGAGCTTCAACAAATAGTTGGCCTTGACAAGTCCCAGAGTCTGAACACAGATGCATAGCTGCAACCCACAGCTGCTGACAAAGCAAACACCTCCCAATCCACTTTACTGGGTGAGGCAAATCACTTTTGAAAATTGTTAAATGCTGTATAAATTCAGCCATGAATGACAACGTATGTCTGGCTTCATCAGAGTGCTGAAAAGGTACACAAGCAGGCAAATAAGTCCTACGTATGCATTTACTGTGCATCTTGTCCCCAAAAATAAGAAATGAGAGACTACGGAGCCACAAGACAGGGAAAGAGAAAAGGTAAAGAACACACTGCCAAACACACTAGGCAGAGTCCTTCCAACAACCAGACTCACAATAATCTGCTATTTCTAATGTACCCTAACACTCTGGGGTATCAAAACTGTTTTTTGAGAAACCTCCACACCTTGTGTATAGAGGTATCAAGAGTTTATCATGTGCTAGGAGAGAGATGGGCAGACAGAGATCTAAGGAAGATTCAAAGGAAAAAAGTCTTAATGCTATGATTAAAGATATAAGTATCCATTACATTCCCTATTCCATGGGCTTTTTAGTAACCAGGCACAAATGGAAACAGGGAAAGCAGGGGGAGGCTTATCAGGAAACCTTGACACAACATAAACACGACCGCGGGCACCAAACCAAGAAAGGAAACCACAATTACACCATTCTTGATTTGGATGCACTTCCAGACAGAAAAGTCAGTGGTGAGATTTGACAGTGAAATCTCTAAAAGCTACTCCTTCAACAAACCCGCTGAAAGGTGGAAAGGGAGAACGGTCATCACACTGGAGACAAATCTTAACATTACAGCTCTCTCTGAGGAAAGTTTCCCCATCACTGCATTTTTTCAGTAACAAAGATGTTGTCAGAAATGACAATTTTTTTGTGTCCCCTGATGATGCCTTCCTAGCATTTGGTTATAAGCCATAAAGAAGGACTAATTTCAGCCTGTCAGGAGTCTTGCTAATGCCCAGTTTCCCCCTAGAGAGAATTCCTGTCAAATCTAATGAGAGCTCCGAAGGCCCTCTCTACAATATAATGAGCACTTAGGCCACGCTGGTGATCAGGCGGCAAAAAGCATCAATTTGAGCCTGGCTACACCCTGGGGGCCAGACGTCACCAATTTTAATAAGAATTATGATTACTGGCTGCACCAAATGCCTCCTCAGAACTTATTATTAATGTGTGACATTCAAAAGGATGTTTTTCAAATGTAAGGCCACTTTCTCCTGAATTATAGCACTGCTTTGCACACCACTCTAGTTAACGGTCTGTCAGCACTTACAATATAAACTAAATTTCAGGGAGCTTAAATACCCTACTATGAAGAACATGACATCTCTCGGCTTTTCACCTTTTTCGTATTATTGAGCCAATTATACACAGCATTTTATTAATGCATACAACCCACAGATGGACAGTGTATACCCACAAATGCTGACAGAACACAGAAATTCATTAGAAGACTATTTTCCCGCCATGAGGGCTCCTGACCTTCTTTGCCCCTTCTTCCTCCTTCCTGTGCAATAAAGAACAAGCAGATCACTCTGCCGTGTAACCTAAAGGCTCCCAGAAGAATGACACACCTCCTCTAGCTCCCCAGTAAATCCAACACCAGCATACAACATAACACAGGAGGCATTCCGTTGTAAAAGATTAAGAGAAGTTACTAAATCCTTGGTGTTTATGAGTCAAAATAAAAACTCAAGTCTCCTCTTACTCTTCCACAACATTTGATAGCAAAAAACGTGCCATGAAGGTATATTAAAAAAAGTGGTAGATTAGAACTTCTAGACCAAGTTAACTTGCATAATTCATTTAAATGACCAAGATCTTCTAGTCCAATGACTAATAAGTTGCAATTGCCCTAATCAGGCACTAGTCATTTAAACACACAAAAACAAAGACACAAACCCCTTGTAAACTAGAATACCAACTTTGCTAATCAGAATTAAAAAAAAACCAGCATTTCTAAAGGCCCAATTATATTAATGAAAGGCCTCGAACTTAACTATCCTTCCAAACACATATCTAAGAACAGATCTAATGTACACGATGACAACTTAACATTATGAAATCTATGATGAATTAAAAATCAAAGAGTGAAGAGTTACAAAAGCAGAATTCAACTCTGAAACACACTTGCTTAATGAAAAGTCTTTGAATATAAGGAAGATCTGAAGGCTGAACTAATCAATTTCTCCACTGTGCCCCAGCCGGTCAGCCATGCTCTTTAATTTAATGAAACAAGAGTTTGAGATGAAATAGCACATATACATCAAGTAAGAATTGTATTGTTGCACTTTGAAATGTGTCCAACTGTGCAACTTCATCTGATGATAATTTTTTAAGAGGCAATCGATTTCTAAAAGACTTATTGTACCAGCGTCTTGATGAAAAAGTGAATGTCAGCATATCTCCAGAATACTTACACCCTGCCATTAATGCTTTCTTTGGCAGACAATGACTACTCAATCGAGGGTCCTCTGGGCTGAGCAATCATTTAGCTTTTCTTCTCTTATGAGGTCCTTAGTGCCTTGTTCCAGCTCAATACTCTTTTTATACACCATTATAGTAGCCATAAGTGTGAATTTTATGGGAACTTGCAAACTCATAGTCATAGCGAGAGCTTTTCCAGTCACTAATCTTTTCATGCTTTTAAAACCACTAGGACTGAAGCAACTCCCAACATATGCTGGCCATAAAAGGATGTTTTTTTCACTTCCAAACCTTTATCAACTGAAAATTTTTACGAAAAGATGTTTGCTAATAAGCCACTAATCCTGAGTGTGGCTTTATGTAGTCCCAAGGCACAAAGAAAACTCCAGTTAGTCATATACCTTGCTTAACCTTATTAAAGAAACTCCTCGATATCCTGTTTTCTCCCACAATTCCACACTTGTTTCCAAACCAGCACAAAAGCATAGCAATTCTGAACTAATGAACTCTACAGGCTCCCCAGATCTTTCAAGTGGGGAATAAATCTATCCAAGAGGAAAAGTCAACTCAGGTTCTCAATTCCTCTCTGCCCATCAACTGGCTAGTTGGCATTTCCAGAGTACCTCTCCTCTAGTTATTTAAATAACCTCTGCTGCAGAACACTGCCACCAATTCCCAGGAAGGAAAATCAATGCAGAAAAATGGCGTACCAATCCCCCCACTACTGAGGACAAAGTATCAGAAAATCAGGACTGGCTTCTCATTTCACCTTGAGATTTAACTGAAGCTTACCTGTTTATGCATTTCTATGTTTAATCCATATGACATTTCATAATACTGTAAGAAAAAAAATCAAGTATTTCATTAACTCATCTTGCATAATGCTAAATACACATATCTGCTAATAAAAAAAAAGTCTCAACTTTGATACCTACCATCACATAGTGCCTCTGCATTTCTGTCTTTTCACTTGCCAGTTTCTCACATTCCAATTTAAGGCTACAAAAGCAAAACAGGCACTTAATGTAAACATTATGTCACTTGTTTTAACATCTGCCTCACATATTTGCACTTCAAGAAAAAAAACAGACCAATTTGGAAAAGCTACATATATCTAGATAAGCACTCAAAAGCTTTATCCTTGAATTCTGTAGGGAAAAGGAAAAGCAGTACCAAGCAAGTATCCATTCAGCTACTATTTCTTCCTTCTTGATGGCTACCTGCTCAAATGTCATGAAGGAAAATTCTGTGGAAACCCTCTGATCTACCAAAAGGCTGATTTGTCTTTGGGGTCATTTGTCACTCCCACTTCCCTGAAATCAAGATTGTTTTCCTGAACTCCACCAAAAACTGGCCCTTGCACAATCTTCAGTCTCAGGCATAGGCTGTGTCATCTTTGCCAACTCAAACAGTCTCTAGTTTTGAAAAATGTACCTATAAAGTTACTTCTACAATTGTTGATCCCTTTTAAAAACTTTGGTTTTTAAACCTCTGCCAAAATATGTCAAGTAGCTACTGCAATAAGTAGGTTAAGTCCTTTCTTCTTGGTAAACACAGTGTGGGTAGGTAGGCCTCAAGCTCTAGAGATTTTTATCTTCAATTAGACAAAAGGTCAATAATCAGAAAGCCTCTGACAAAATAGGGAAATTCACACCCAAACAACAGTGTGATTTTTTTCCTAAGCATAACAATAAGAAAGACTATCATGTTACAGTTATATCTTAGCTCTAGTCACTTCAAGGAACAACTAAAATTTCTGGCAAGTCCACTATGGACAGGTGCTTTACAAATACTTTTCACTTATAAATCTTTCGAAGTAGGTCTCACTAGATGAAGAAACTAAAGCTGAGATGAATGAGATGAAACCCTGTCCTATCCAAACTATCCCAGAATGACACCAAAGCTCTCCCATATGCACTAACCAACCCCCTCATCACCACCAACGATGGGCACAGCTAAAAGCATCTAGCCTTCCATAATGGACTTTGCCTCAGACAATCCAAATCTAGAATGGCAAAGAGCTATTTCAACACTGGCTTTGCCCCCCAGAAACCACCCTCAGGGCGGGGGTATCGATGGACCTAAGGTTTCAACTCAGCCTGTTGCAAAATAAATAAAGTGCAAATATTGACGGTTCTCATGCATCAACCAAATACGCGAAAAGAGACTCCATCTAACAGCAGCAACGGGCAAAAGGGAAACAATGGGAGGAGGAGGAGACAAGAAAGAGGCAGCCCGCGAAGAGCAAGGAAAGGGGGTACGGTGAATGACAGGTCTTAACTGCGACTCCACACGCCACCGCCTGGACGCTACTACTAAGTACAACCGCCACCACCGGGTTGGGTGACAAGGGGCACGGGGCTGCCAGGGCCACCGACCACTGGCCCGGCGCGACTGGTCACGCACCTGTGATACTGCGCTTGCAGGAACTGGAATTCCTCTTTAATCCGGTCCAGGGACTCCGGGATAGTGAACTTGAAGGGTTGGCCTGCAGCCTGGTGCGGCGTCTGGGGGCGACCAGTGAGAGGGACCAAGGGACCGGGATGCGGCAGATGGAAATAGACCGTAAATGCGAGTAAGAAGTGGGTGGGGCATAAACAAAAAACAAAAGTTAGAAGAGATGGAGAACCCAGCAGCCACCTCGAGTTTGCACTTCACTCTGGGAAGGGGAAAAGCGAACCCTCTCCGGCCTCCAGCTTCTAAAGAGGTTCAAAACCTCTTTCTGCCTCTAGGTCGGGTCGCAGCAAGTGCACTCGGGTCACACAGCTGGAGGAGTGCAGACTCCCTAGTGACCTGGGACGACGAAGCCAGACTAGTATCTCCGTCGTCACCCCCTCCCCCACAGGGGTGATAATAACCCGGGACCACGTAGGAAAAACAACTCCCAAACATTCCCAGTTCCCAGAGTCGCCCGGGCCACCGCCAGGCGCGCCGGAACGGGGGTCGCATTGACATGTAAATAGGCCAGACGAGAAACAAAGGGGGTGGGGGGAGCCCAGCCAGCCTCAGGAAAGGGGGAGGATGTGGCTGCGGGAGAGAAACCCCAACCTCCCCAGGCGCCCCCGTCCGTCCAGTCTAGACGTCAAACAGGAGGCGGCCAGGAGACGAGGAAAATTGAGAGTTCCAGCCCACTCCCCACGGACGGGAGGAGGGGCAGGGGGCAAGGGACCTTCCCCGCCCAGCATCCTCGGAGGCGAAGGTTCGTCCGAGCTTAGTTAGTGGCACCCGTCTCCTAGGGCCGGGAAGAACGCCTCCCCATCACCACCACCTCCACCACCCGGCCCCCCTCCCCACCCAGCCATCCAGCCGCGCCTCACCGGGTGCCGACTCTGCGGGAACATCGCTCTGGCGGCAGCCGCAGCTCTGTTCCCGGGGAACTCAATTCTCCGCTCAATTTCCAACTTTAATCCCGCCGAGGAAAATTAAGCCGGGAAGCCAAGCAAAAAGACCGGAGCACGGGGGGCGCGCTGGCCACGCACGCAGGCGCGCTGGGCAACGCGCACCGGCCACTGGGCGCCGGGCGGCTCCTGGTCCCGCCGGTGCGGGCTCCGGCGCTCAGGGCCACATTACGGGCACCCTGGGCCCGGCTGCACCCAGAAACTGCGCGGCGTCGCCGGAGCCCAGAAACAGGGCGCGGGGGCTGCACTCCTACCCGAGGGTCTCGGCCTCCCAGGCGGGGAGATGGGAGCGCGGTGATTCCGGCCGCGCTCCCCTCGGAGATCCGCGTGCGCGGCACCCGTCCAGGGCAAACAAATCCAGGCGCTGCTTTCCTTCGCTCTTCTCCCGGTTCGCCTCCTCGCCGGGTTTTCCCTGCGGCGCCCCAGGCGGGCGAGGGGCAGGTGGAGAGGCACCCCCAGCTAAACCCACACTAACAAACCGGCGACGTTCGGGGTCGAACCACCACGGGTCGGGCTGAGCCTTCCGTCAGCAACTCGCCGGCGCCCGGAGGCGGCGAAGTGTGAGGTCCCGGCCTCGCCGAACGCTCAGCGCCCGGCACTCCGCAGCCTCAATCCAGACTGGAGCGCGCGGGATGACGACGAGGCAAGGAAAGTGCGGAGGACGCGCCGGGAGGCGGCTCGGCACGCCCCGGGCGACAGGCACTCGGTGTTCTCCGCGGTTGCACAAACCCTCCGAGCTGGACAGCACTACTCCGCGGAGGGCAGTCCCACCGCCGCTCGCCGCTCCGCGAGCCCGGGGCGCATCCGGGAGACGAGCCCCGCGCGCACTCGCTCCGCACCACCGGTCCGGCAGCTCCGGACCCTTCCTCCGAGCCCCTTCCACGCTCCTCTGGCTTTCCTTCCCTTCGTCTACCGCTCTGCAAAGGGCGCTCCAGCCCGCGGCAAAGTTCTGTCACGACCCGGGAGACGACATCCACGAGATGCTGGGGAGGAGTCCACTCCGCCGATCGGCCTCCCGCCTCCGCGGGCAAACTCCGCGGACGAGTCCGGAGGCGTCGCTGCGCGCCGGAGGAGGTCCGGGCAGGGGGCGCAGGTCCCGCCCGGCCGGGCGAGGGTGGGGGTGGTGCAGTCGGCAGTCTAGAGGACAGGGACTCGGTACCCGCCGCTGCCGCTGCTGCTCCTACAGCCGCCGCCGCCGCCGCCCGCGCCTCTCGCGCCGGTTACATTAACACGCGGTTTCACACTCCGGAGCTCACCAGCGCCGGCCCCGCCCAGCCTCGCGCGGGCGGAGGGCGCGAGTGCGGAACCGGCGGGGGACGTGGGCCTGGCGGGAGGGAGGGGCAGAGAGGAGGCTGGCGGCGGCCAATCGCGGACGCAGCACCCAACGTGGGGCGCTGACGCGACGCCTGCCTGGAACCTATGACCGCACAGCACTGGACGGGTCGTCCCTCCCCTCCTCCTTCCCCTCCCACCTCTCTCGCTTCCATCTCCGCCATCTCCCCCGTCTCCCCTCCTTCCCCGCTTCCCCCTCCTCCGCCTGCCGCGTCCTCCCGGGCTCGGGGAGGAACCGTTCCAGGAGGAGCCGCGGGACGCCGAAACCAACCAATGGGCAGCGGCGAGACGCGGAGATTGGCACTGTGGCTGGGAAGGTCGGTGGGAAGGAGAGCAGCAGGGCCGGGCTGTCAATCAAAGTAACGTGGGGCAGGCGAGCGCGCGCGCGGCCGCGCGCCAGCGGGAGGAACCGGCGAGCGTGCAGCCGCGGAAGCGAGGGGCTAGAGTTTGCAAAAATCCCGGCCACTTGTTCACTTTCCCCTTTAATGAAAATCCTCAAATCTCAAAGAAAGTAGCTCTTAGCCTAACGGCGTAGTTTCTTAAGGGAATGAAGGAGGAAAGGGGGGAGAACTTTTTGGTAGTTGGAGCCAAACGCGTCTTTCGTTGCGGTCCCTTGTTGGATGCTACTCTCGAAAGTGAGGTTACATTCAAAATTTTCTCGGAGGTTTGTTTTTCTCCGAGCTGCCTTTTCGCAGCTGCAGGAGACGTGCACTGTGCACTTGGTGGAGAATGCATATATGGACACCGATTTGCTTGGCGTAGGTAACAGCCTCCCAAAACCAGACTTTTAATACCTGGTGCCCACTTGCACCCACGGTGGTAGGTTTTGGGCTTCACTAGTCAATTTCAAACCACTTTGCTAGACGATCGGCCCGCCTACGTTTGGCGGGAAGGCTACCCGAGGATCTGCCAGGGTGAGGTACGCGTGCCTCAGTCGTAGATGCGATGCTTTGCCCCCGCCACTAAATCTCGGGTGCGTGTCTTCAGAGTCCCGACTTTGCTCTATTTGGGACTCGGGGGCGACTGAGAGTTGTAGGGTCCTCTGAGCAACAGGATCGCGAGTCTGTTCCAATTCCTGGAAACAAAGGGAGACAATGGAATAACCAGCGTTGAGACCTGAAAAACCTGCCCTGCCTACCCCACTCCCACGGTTCGGGTGCTAGTCTGGGGCTGGGCTAGATGGGAAGGTTTGCGTGAAAGACGTGGCCGAGTTCTTGTGAGTTGAAATTGACTTAAAAGGGATTTTGGCATTTTTTTTTAAAAGGAACATATTGTGTAAGTCTCCAGTTTATTGCTATTTCTCTAAATACACATAGCAGAAAACCTTCCATATCACCGCATCGATACTTTTTGTTTAAAAAAATAAAGCAGTTCAGCTGAGCTATTTCCACATGACTGGTGAGTGAATAATCTGTTTTTAGCCAAAGGGTGAAGGAATGCATTCACCAGTGACTCCTGAGAAAGACGTATCTTTGACAAGCATTCATATGCTGGAACCTACTTAACAAGTTTTTGTATTAATAACCCCCATGTTTCTATTATTTTACTTTCAAGAGAGCTTTACAGTAAAGCATTTATTTAAACAGAAATGCATTTTATTCGAAGATTTGCTTTTCCAGAGATCTTTCTCTTAAAATATGAATGGAGTCATTTTAGATAATACATTTCACTGTTGGAGTTGTTTTTAAATATGTATGATATTGATTTGTCTATAATTGCATCAATCCCAAATATCAATTATAAATGAAAAATTAAAGGAGCGATTTTAGCCATTCTGCACAAGGCCATAGTAAATTCTTAAACAAGTTGGCATTATGGCTTTGCAGTGTTCTCATTAAGTGGGGTTGGGGAGAAGGTTGTATTATTCATTTTGCTAACATGAAGACTGAAAAGAGAGAAGCACTGTGCCTCTTTCCTTGGTTAAATATGGTGACAAGAGCAGGCTTGCACCACTTACAGGGCTTTTTGAAGTCATGATCCATAGAATACTAAGCTTTGTCTTTTGGCAACCTGTGGTGCTCAAACTCTTCATCTAGTGTTGTGCCACTTATTTCAGTCTGTGGTCAGTTCATCCCATAATCAGCTCCAGGACTGTGTAGAAAGTGCCTCAGATGCTACAAAGATGCCTGTGCATGCTGGGTCATCTGGGGAAAATGAGACTTTTCCCTGGCTTACCCAGACTTTATTTTGATTTACTGGCATATGCTGGCCATTAAGCTTAAACAGAGAAATTAAAATGGTGCATTTTGAGACAGGAACAAGTGTCACTCTCTTCTCTCCTTTCTTCATCCTCTTGTAAACCACTCTATTTTTTAACTTTTATTGAAACAACATTGGTGTATAACATTATGAAGTACAGCATTACGTTTATAACATCAGGAGTATAGCATTATTAATGTGACATCAAACACCTTGTCTTTAAAATTTTTCCAACAAAGCTGTACACAGCAAACAAGTCTGCTCACCAGATTTCCCAGTTTGCCTTGAGTCAAAACTGAAAATTCTCTTTTTCTAGTGTTTCCTAACCATTAGAGTTTGAAACGCAGGCCTTCTGATTTCTTTATAATGTAGTGTCTGGAAGGGGAAAAAAAAGAATGATTTTTAAATTGGAAGACCTTTAATTATGTGCAGAAAGGTGGCCAGTTTTCTGTGCTCTTTCTCCTATAGCACATCCTTGAGAGGGGGGCAGGCTGGGCCCTGTTTCAAGGTCATAGTTTCTCTGTGATTGTCATGCTGTAATAATTATACTACACAAAACTCTCATCAAACTGCATTACAAATGATGGTGTTTAAACAATCAAGTAGCTTTAATCTTATGTTTTAAATAAATAATATATGCACAGATTGCCTACAGCCTATTTAAAAGAAAATAGTCCTCATGAAATCTATAATTTTGGCTTCTATTTAAAGTCTTGTTAACCATACTCTTCTTTAAGTTTAACATATTCATATGTTGATGATGTTTTTACATGAAATAATATTAAGTACTCAGCTTCCAAAGGAAATTGTCCCTGGAAAAAAGTTCCCTTTTTATCCTCAGCAAAAGAAACAAGAAGATTGCCAGATTGCTTATTTTTTCATTGATGCATATATGGATATATTTTCATTCATACGTAGCTGATTATCAAGTGTTCAGCTTACCAACGGCATAAATAATTGCAGAAATTCGTTTTTGTATATAGTATAGGTACGAGGCACAATAAAGCATGGATACTGGTTATAGAAATTTTATATCTTTTAAGTCTATTACTTTTTCATTTGAAATAAATAATGCCAACTTTTAAAAGAACACTTATCATTTTCATTTTCTTTTAGCTAAGTGTTATTGCTTATACATTAACTCGTTTTAACTGAGGGTCTGGACTGCAAACGTCAAGTCCAGAAAGAAATTTTTCCAGCATTGCTTTTTACTCTTTCTCCCCTACCCTTTTACAAGAGAAAGGGGCAGGATGAGTTGGGGGGAGGGGAAAGGGATGGGAAAACAGAGTTTAAAAAAATCAGTAGCAGATCCATACAGCAGTAAAACCTCAAATAAAATTCCATCCAAAGAATCTCTTGCGGTTTCACACAATATGGTAAAATTAGAGATTGCAGGAAACCAACTAAATTAAACTGGGAGCATTTGAAGAGAAACGAGTAGATTTTATGAAAATGACACATTGACTGACCAGTATACTTTTTTATCAACAATTTCTTTGTTAAGATGCAGATCAAAAGAACCTGCATATGTTTTCATTTTGTTCTAACTAGAAAATTACATCCAGATGTTTAATAGGCATTTGGTTGGTTTTTCAGCATTGATTAGATATGTTGGTTCTGTTTGCTTACAAGTGTAGCCGGATCATTAGCTAATGCAAAGAAATGTTTGCTGTGAGTTGCTAATTAGGGTTTTTGGAAACCCTCCATGCTCAAGAACAATTTGTACGGTGGCCAGAAGAACTTGTGGGACTTGGAGAAGTTGTTTTCCCTTCTCTGTCAGGGTGGGAAGAAGCAGACAGCTCCAGTTCCCTAATCTCGCTTTGCCTAGGGGGATTGCGATGCTCTCCCTGAGGATTAGCGTGCAAATAAATTAGGAAGAGACCACACAGGCACTCCCAAACACAGGAGATAAATGTGCTCTTTCTGGAACCACCACCATCCTGTCTTAGGGGGTGGAGAGAAGTGGAACATCTAAAATGCTGAACATTAACATGTGGAAGATGCTTGGTGCTAATGTTATCAAATACAGCCTTTTTAAGTATACTTTAGAGACAGATGGGAAAGCCCTTTATGATAAACGAGTGTACTTGAATTCATTACTGTAGTACTTATAATTAAAAATATCTCCTTTGCAATTTCAGTACTTTTACAGGATACAAGAGACCAAGCTTGGGAAAGGGAAGGCTGGGAAGAGTGAAAGGAGGAATTCTGGAGCCTCTGATGAGCCTGGGAGGATATGCAGCGTTTACTTTCACAGACCACCCATTTGTTTACTTTGTTAAGGCCCCAACACTTGTAGGAGATTAGCCATTCATATGGTATTCAAATAAACTGAGAAATTTGACATAACCCTGGGTAAATGTCTTAGCTGGCTAATCACATTTTTTTAACTGCTCAATTGTCCTTGGCCTGCAGAAGAACACCACCTTAGTCAGGACCAAACTTTGTTTTAATAACTGTATTTCTCTAGAGATACTGATTCTAGAGAATCAGTCCAAACTAGGCTGTGTATTTAAGCCATCACAGAAGTGCAGATAAAAATCCCATTGTACCACTGTCTGTTTGTATCTTTTCACATATATAGGACACTCCTATGTGTTAATGTAAACTGAATCATTTGGGGTTTTCAAATCAATAGCATGGATTCAAGATTAGTTTTCCTTGCAATAATTCAAGCAGAGGACCTTTCTGTCAGAACTTTCCAAGTCCACTAGGACGATGCCCTTGAAAAGCAATGACAGAATTTGGGGGAGCGAGATCAGACACTTCCTGGAGCTCAGACCATAATAATGGGCCTATTGAAGTTAATACCCCCTCCTTTTACACCCATTCCAAAGTCTGATAAAAGTTGAGATAATACACTTTTTAAAATTCTCTCCATTTAGCATTTAGCTTTACAGAAGATAAAGGGCATCTGATAGACAAAAGAAAAAAAGTAGTTAAGGAACACCTTTGAAGCCCTGTCCTGTAAATTTGCATAACAAGAGCAGACCCTGGTCCCTTGTTCTCTCTAATGACACACCTTGCTGCAGACCTGGACCTGCTAGTGTCATTTACATAGCTTTTCTTTCTGAGGATTTCCTTGAAGGGTTAAAGCCTGAGTTCTGCTAGATCTCAGTATTCTTCATAGTTGAAGGCACTTGAGCTAGGAACTGAACATGGCTAGAAGGCTAGTGTATATTCCTGATACACACTTTCTAGAATGGAAAGCCTTGGCTTGGACAAACAAGTTAAGTGAAAGAGAGAATATTGGGAGATTCCACAAGACAACTGGCCTGGCTTCCTTAAAAAAATCAATAATGTTTAAGAGTGTGGGGGTAAGGGAAGGAAGCAGTTCTATTCCTTAAAAATAAAGACATGATGGGAGGCCTCCCTGCTGGCTCAGAGGGTTGAGCCCTGCACTGTCAAGCATCCACTGCACAGCAGCGTGAGGTTCCATCCCCAGCCACGGAGGGGACCCACATGGCGAAGCAGTCCTTTCCTGCCTCGCAGCTGCTGCCTTCAGCAGTGTGTTTCAGTTAGTCTGCCTGTTCTGCTCCCCGCTCTGTGATTCCTCTCACCTCCTGTGACTCTGGCTTATACTCCAGCTCTTGTATGCATAAATAAATCTTTTCTAAAAATAAATAAATAAAGACATGATGAAAATGCAATGTTTAATCTTTCTTGGCTCCTGGTTCTAAATAAGTAAATATCAAAGACTAGGAAAGATTTTCTAATGCAGTTTTAATGTGGACTGGATATTAGGTAACATGGATTTCTGGTTAATTTTTTTTTAATGTGATAATATCATACAGGAGGATGTTACTCTGAGAATATACATGGTGTGACATTATTTTCAAATGGTGTGTGGAGAAAAAGCAATTAGACAAAAAGTTTACAAGTTACAGAATTTGGGAATCTATACTACACATTTTGCTATTCTTTCAACTTTTCTCTATGTTTGAAATATTTCATGTTACAAAGTCAGGGAAAACAACTTTATTTTCATTGCCCACATCTTTTTTATTCCATGGGTTAAGTGAAAATTCCCTTTCTAGTTAAAAAATTGGCTTATAAATAGTTCTAGTTTAGAAGAGTATCCAAAAAATGTGATCTTATTTTTTTCCAACTTTTAGAAAGTCTATCATACCAATAACCAAAGTATCACTCAGTGCTTATTTTCTGAATCTTTTAGTTAATAACTTGTGTTGTTTTAATTTTGTTTGCTTTTTTCCTGCAGTGTCAAATGTCCACTAGTTACCAATTAATATAAAATGGAAATCTATTTTTTTAAATGAAGGCATCACATTAGCAATCCTCAAATAGACCATTTTGTGAGCCATCAAATCAGAATCACCAGAAAATCTACAGATCAAGAACAAGGCAAATAAATTCAATTTTAATTTATTAATTCCCCATATATATATTTGTTCTGCTGGCTTTTCTGTCACTTGAACCTAGCAGTGAAATTTATAAATTATTTGCTTGATTTTGAAATTCCCCCAGTATTTTGAAATACAAAGGTGAAACAGATTATGGCTGTGTTCTCAACTTTAAATATTAATCCTGCAAAGGAATAAAAATGGCACTAGATCTTGGACACTGATGTTATGCTCCTATAGAATCACAGAGGTATATATTTATGATGTGCTAATAAATAAGTAGCTTTCTAGAAAATTTGTGAAAAGTGACAAACATCTGAGTTGACAGTTGCGAGGCCCCACCCATCATTTTATTTTTTTCTTTAATGGAAGATATTTAGCATGTTTTGTTTTTCCTATCACCATTATGTTTATTAAAAGGAAAAATCCCTGTGACAGTGGCAGATCCTAGTTGTGTGAACAGATTAAATCTACAAATTCCAATGAAAAACTTGAGTGTATTAAAGGGAAGCAAACATGAAAATATAAGAAAAGCAGGCTTTTCCACACACACTGACTAAACAGTCCATCCAATATTTCCAATCACCTCTACATAAGCAATGATTATGTAAAAATGAAAAAATAAAAATACTTCATCGTGACAGAAAAAGCCCCAAGGGGACAGAGTTACCATCCTGGTTTCCCCCATTCACAGCCTCCACACTTCAGAAGAACTGGCAAGCTACAATTGGCACTTGAAAAAGTGTTATAAAACACTGACAAGTATTAGAGAAATGTTGATTAATGTAAACAGCCGCAAGGAATAATACCTTTCTTTAAAAATCTGCTTCAATTAGCATTTCTATGGTGACAGGTATCTTCAGGTTACTCTAGGGACTGTTTCAAGAAGTTATTTGCCTTCGCTGGAAAGAAGGGATGTATCTTATTTAACAGCCTTAATTCCTGAAACTTTGAAAAAAGAAATTGGTAGGTTAAAAAGTCAACAGACCTTCTAAAGGAAGAAAATTCTGACACATGGAAGCACCTGGGGGGTATTATATAAGTGACATGTCAGCCCCACAAAGACAAAGAACAGAATTCCACTTGCTTTAGGTAGATTCACAGACACAGAAGGTAGAAAAAATAGAGCCAGCCAGGAACTGGGGGAAGGGCGAAAGGGGGTTTTGCAAGTTGGACATCTGTGTCTGCGTGGTGGTGGTGCCACAACAGTGTGAATGGGTTCGTGACACTGAGCTGTATGCTTCAAAACGGTTAGGCTGATAAATTTATACCGCTGTGTGTTACCATTTTGTGAACGTCAATAGGATTCCCTTATCAGTCATGCACAGCTTTCTGGTGGATTCTCATCCTATGTCCTAAAATTGTACATACCTTTGTATACTTACTGAGCACCGACTGTGCGTCAGACCTGTTTTAAGTGCTCTCCTTATTTGTATTACCTTTTTGACCCCCAATCATTTATATTAGGTCTGTACTGTTATCAGCTCTATTTTACTAACAGGAAATCTGAGGGTGAGTCTTTTCCTAGAGGCATGGGTGGGGGCACTGGGTTCGCTGGGCACTCCAGGGCACTGGCTGGCATCCATTAGACATAGCTGAGTACTTAGTTACCCACACAGTGCCATTTCTCACTCTGTTCTCACTAGCACACATCCCTCACTGATCTACTGATAGGAAACCATTTGATACATATCTGCCCACAAGCCTGGTAGGATTTCTCTTGGTGCTTGTGAGGTGAGGTAGGTACTTTCAGAGGTAGGTACTTTGTATTCCTGTGGCGCTAACAGGCCACCTCTGGCTCTGAATTGTATCCACCAGCACAGAAATGCAGTCACCTTCAGTTGTGTAGGTATCTGGTCATATCCAGTCCATACCCCAAATTGAAACTTAGCAAATAAAGATGTGCTGTAGTCACCTGAAGCTGAAGAATGAGGGCAATTGCAAGCCTTAATATCAAGTAGGGCACAGCAAAGCAAGTGCCCTGATTTACAACTTTGCTAATGATCACTTCAAATAAAAGTAAAGCAGGGAGACATAGATGGTTATACAGCATTATAATATATTATATATATAATTATAATGTAATATATAGTGTTATAATTAATGCTGGTAACAGTGTTAACCTGGTAACAGTAGACAAGTATCCTGTGTTCTGATAATTTGTCTGGAAACATTTGGCTTGTTGAACATAAAGGGATCTCCAAAACCCTCTTAAAATTATTGTATTCCAAAGACCTTTGAATATGAACCAAGGCAAGATATATATTTTTAACATCTCAGTCTAGATCTCTTTTATACACACACACACACACACAGAGACCCAGAGTGGTACAACAAAATGGTAGACTCAGAGATAGTGGGTCCTGAAATGGAATTCCTACCTGATTCACTTATTTACAATTCTTACTATATTATCTTAGCCCCTTACTATGTGATCGAACAATATGACATTTCAAAGAGCTATCGTTTCCTCACCTGTAAAACCAGGATAAAAAGCACAGGTCTGTTCAGGTGGTTGCTTGGACACCAACAGTTAGCTGAAATACCATCATGTAATACCTAACCTGTACTTGGTCCTGAAAAACCTTTTCGCTTTCCCCTTTTTGCCTGGGCCTTGAACAAGATACCCTAAATCATCGGAAGCTGGGTAAGTACCTTTACTGCTACTCTGCATCCTGGAAAGTCAGATGGTGTACAGATTACACAAGTGTGTCCTGTGGGACTGTAGTTATGCCCATGGCCTAATAGTCTGGGGCCCAAGAAGATTATCATTATGATGAGCAGAATAAATCAATCTTCAGAAAAGGCAGGAGGCATACCTTAAATGTCATCCCATTTGCCACCCATTCATACTCCAAAAAAAAAAAAAAACCAAACACACGCACCCCACAACAGTGGTATATTTATCTTTTTGGAAGTAAAATGCACTATGGGATGGAAGGGCTATAGAAGCAAATGATAACACACACCATAGTTATTGTTGGTTGCTGAATGCCCTATGTTACCCATTTAGATAATACCAAAAAAAAAAAAAAAAATGTGGCTAGCCAGTGAGAGGTTAATGGATTAGGTCTCAAACAAGCTCTTCTTGAATGCCATGCCATCTCACCCAAGGAACATGAAGTTGTATATTGGAAAGACCTTCAGAAACACATCCAGACATTAGGGAGTCAATTAGATATTAGCTGAACCTTTGCTAGGAGTGTCATCTGGTCTAGGATTTCTTTTGAACTAGGAAATTCCACTTTCCTTCTGGAGACTTTTGTTTCACATCATCTATTTTATTAGCGATGGCCGAGGTCTCTCAAATCTATGAATAAGGTTTAGTGAGAATTGATGAGCCCTGGCTAAATAAGAATCGTAATGGCTGTGGGTTGCTATTATGTGGTAGAAGTCAAACTCAATTATCTTTAAATTCAACAATTCTCTGTCTACCAAGAGACTCTTTAGGACCTCTTCTACGTGTCTGTCTTCATTTGAAATCAGGCCTACTGTAGAAAGACGAAAAAAGTAGAAATACAAAACGTTCATTTAGGAAGTGAGCAAAAAAGAGAAGGCATTTTTCTCTCTAGATAGTGCTTTTTCTAGTAAGGAAAAATTAAACCATCAAATAAATAATTTCAGCTACTCAGATCAGGCTTAAAAAAGCACTCATGATTTATAAAAGACAGTATGCTTAATGTTGCTGTCTACACAGGCAAATTCTATCAGCTTTTGCATCCCTATTTCTCGCTTCCCCCACGGCAGCTATTTAAGGAAAAATTCTATTTGGGAAGCTAGAACAAAGCCTATCTTTATGCTGTGAACAGTGTAGCAGTCCCAGGGTTGGAGGAGGGAAGAGGAAGGAATAATGAACAAGGAGAAGGTGGTATTTAGTTCTTAAATTTCACACAATAAGAATTCCTTCAGTGTCAAATGGGAAGGCATATGGAGAATTTGCAGTATGTCAAGTGCTATCTAAAGTCTTCAAACAAATCCTTCCAAATATACCCTTCCTCTTCAATAAGCATGTTCACATAATAACATGTTAGCAGGCATTACGACCAACATGGACCAGAAGGTCTGTGGTTGTACTCGACTAGAATTGGGAAATTCTTTTCTAGGAATGAAATAGTCTCATTTCCATCATCCTTTTGAGTTGAATATAGCAGCCAAGATGGTATGGAGGAAAAAAATGGGAGGTGGGGAGTGCTGGTTGTGGGTGGAAGAGATTAACATTGCGAATTTTTATTTCCAGTGCAATGATAACCTAAAATGTTCCTTACGTGAACTGTATTGTTTATATTTCTTTAAAAATATTCTGACAGAGTAATGCAGTCTCGAGAGATACCGAGTAAGAATCTCTAACTTTAATTTCCCTTAGTTTAGCACAGTTGTCTATATAGAAAGCAAAGGCAACTGTTTTCCATATGTAAAAGGTATCAGTAGGTTAACAGCCTCTTCAAATACTGGCTTTTAGGACCTCCCCCCACCCCCACTCCCTACCTCCAATATACAATTTCTCTGTAATTTGTTAGTGATACCCTCTACCCCTTTTAAGTGAATGCAAATTCTATGAAGTGTGTTTTCCTGGCCACAATAACTTGTAGGGACTGATGCCTACTTGTGACTCCCCAGCTGTAGACCCTCTCTCCATCTACAATGAATGCATTCATTCACCTAGGAAATGAACATTTTTTTAATCCCTTGCTCATTAAGACTTAACTATCCTGTGTCTCATTTGAAGGGTGGTTCATACAAGTTTTGAAGCATAAGCCACCCTGATGACAAGTTATTGACCAATAGGTTTATTTGGATCTACCAAAAATATAAATTCTTTTCTAAGCATCAAGGACAGGAGAAATGATATAAAAGTAATCCTCTTATTATATGCTAGAGAGCCTAGCATATAACTGGTAAATAAAAACATACACTGTAAATGATGAATAATTATAAACTCTGACAGTACATGCTAAACATCTATTACATGCAATGAGCCCTGTAAGAATTAGTGCAGCATGTGTCTGAGATGACATCATGAGGCCTTCAGTTGCTCCCCTGGGGACTCAGAATCTTCCAGGTAGTGCTGAGCTTCATGCTCCGCTCTTGGTCAGGCACAACCAAATACTGCAGTATTTCATCGTCTCAAATAAATAGAGACTAATTTTACTATTAGACTATGCCACGTATCTATGTTGTCTTCATATAAAAGACCATACATACAGCTTCGTGTCAAAGAATTGCTACTGAGCCGGGCTGAGGCAGTTGTTGCTAAGCTTTTCCAATAGTTTTTATTTTCTAGTCATTAATTCTTTCCAAACTCTCACTGGCACTAAAATTGTAAAAGTTTATAGAATGAAAGTGTTAAAGATCTATTCATCAATTTAACTTGGACAGCACTTGTTTGAAAATGAGGGCAAGGAAGACTATCATCATTCAATTTTAGGAATAAATTACTTTGGTCTAGCCTCTGAGACACTAGGATGCCCTGAACATAGTTTGGGGACCATTTTCACACACTATAGCTATAATCAGGGGACTTTCAGGTATGGTAGGTTGTTGAAGGAGGTACCTTCTGGCACCTGTATAGCCATCCTCCTCCTCATTTTCTAATCATTCCTAAGTTCACTGTTCTAGGACTTGAAATATGGATTCATTTATTCTTCACAATGATGGTGAAGTCAGTACTATTATCGTCTCCTGTGATTTGGCTAATTTTATGAGTCAGCCTGACTGGGCTAAGGGATACCCAGATAGCTGCGTTAATGGCTTGCCCAGATCTCACAGCGTGTGAAAAGCAGAGTCACATGGCAGTCACCAGGATGCCTGCCCAGTTTCAGGTAGATGACTGAATACCTTCCTGAACACAGGCGTAATCCCTGGGTGTAACTGAAGTCCAGGTAGGAGATGTTAGGAGCTCCTGTTACCCAGGAGCATCAGAAGAGTCTTAAAAGGATTTCTCTCTTTTTTTTTTTTTTAAAGATTTATTTATTTATGCACACAAGCACTGGGGTACAGGTCAGAGATATGGGAGGGGGGTGAGAGGATTCACCACAGAGAGTGGGGAGCAGAACAGGCAGATCAACGGAAGTACACTGCTGAGGGGAGCAG
>JAGFMF010011384.1:2080333-2138094 GCA_019455555.1 Galemys pyrenaicus
TGGGTCCCCCGCCTGGCTGGCAGCAGGGCTCGAACTCGTGCTGCAGTGGCTGCGGTTTGCTTCATAGTGCGTTGCTTAACCCACTGCGCCACCAGGGAGGCCCTCTCTCTTTTTTTTTTAAAGATCTATTTATGCATATAAGAATTGGGGTACAGGCCAGAGGTGTGGGGGGTGAGAGGATTCACCACAGACAGAGTGAGGAGCAGAACAGGCACACTGCCTGAAATACACTGTTGAGGGGAGCAGCGGGCGAGGTTGCACCATGTGGGTCACCTCCCTGGCCGGGGGATCGAACTCGTGCTGAAGTGGCTGTGGATGCCTCATAGTGCAATGCTTAACTCCTTGCGCCACCAGGGAGGCCCTGGAAGGGATTTCTCTTGAGATCGGGATGGCAGCAGCCACACAGCAGTGGCTCATTTTTGTACAGGTACAGGACCTGTCCAATTGAACAACAGCTGCTCTGATTCTAACCTGACATTTTTTCTTCACTTCCAGTCCTTAAGGAAATTGAAAGAGCTTGTAGCAAAATTTATCCTAAAGGCCTTTGGGGTTCTTTGAGAAATACTTTAGATCGAGTTTGGGTGGACATTTTACCACCGGAAGGGGAGAGTACATATGGTTGGAGAAGGTGCCTGGTAGAACTTCTTGAAGAGGGTATTTCAACTCCCTCTCATCACCAGTGGCCATGCCAGAAGACTCCTTTTAGCCCTCACACTTTTGCCTCTTCCTACCACTTCTTGACTATCCTCCTCACTAGCTTTCGAAAGTCCACTATGCACATTTTGGTGGGTACTATTACTGCTCATTAAAGTTGAGAAACCAAGTTCCATCTTTTTCATTTTCACTTCCTGCTATCCTAATGGGCCAGGCTAACCTTCCTGGGATACCCTGAGCATGCTTAGACTAAAGAGGTGAACCAAAGTGGGACACCTTACTGAGGAGTCTGGGTCCTTGCCCCCTTCTGTCTACAAATGAACTGTGATGCACTGATTGGGAGAGGAGGTAAGAGTGGGAGCTACTTATGGCACCTACCCAGCTAGTTCTTCCTTCCCTACGTGGCTCTTGTTCAGAGGGTGTCTGCTCTCTCTTGCCAGCAAAGATCCCTGGAGGACTACAGTGGCTGAAAGGAGTGATGTGTCAAACTCTTCCCTGAACTTCTAATATCAGGAGGACCATGTAGATAGTGCTACTGCTTTAATATTTGTAACTGACATGAGCTGGAGAGGCAAAGGAATATAGTCCCAGCAGAGTCCAACAAAAGACTGGTTGTACCTTTGTCAATATTGAATCAAGAGCCCATAAAATATTTCATCTTCTCTAATCCAATAATCCCACTGCTGGCAATGTATCCTGAGGAAACAGTTCAAAGACAAGATAATTATAAGTATACCTGGGGCCCAGATCATAGTTTCTAAATGCTATTATCCCATAAAAGATATCAGAGCTCCTTGGAGAACTAGCTGTTTCAGATCTGGGGTGAGGAAACCTACTGTTGTCAGATAGTAAATGGTATTTAGAGGCTGAATAGCTTTGGGTGGGAAGATAGCAAATTCTGCTTTTGGTTGAGTCTGAGGATGTTCAACTAGAGATTACTAGAAAGATACTGGACAGATGTGGGTGTGGATGGAAATCCGCGTGTACATGTAGATTGAGACATAGGCAGTGCAGATGGATAAGAGGACCCAATCATTCCTTGATCACTTTGCAGAAATATTCTCTCAGATGCTTGGTTAAAATGATTATTTCTGGATCCTACTCATAGAGTAGACAATTGCATTTTAAAGATGTTCCCCATATCATTTTTAAAGGTTTTATTTATTTATGCATACAAGAACTGGGGTACAGGCCAGAGGTATGGGGTGTGTATTAGAGAGGATTCACCAGAGACAGAGTGGTAAACAGAAAAGGCAGATCCTCTGAAACACACTGCTGATAAGAGCAGTAGGCAAGACAGGAGAGGTCTGCTGTGCATGAGGGTCAGCTTCCTGGCCGGGGATCAAACTTGTGCTGCAGTAGCTGTGGATGCTTCATTGTATGGTGCTTATCCCCTTGAGCCACCAGGGAGGCCCCCCATGTCATGTGGGTCACCTCCTACATGTCTAGGAATTATTTATTTAAAGAATTGTGAAAAGGCAAGGAGCCATAATAGGAAACTGAGAAGGATTACAGAGGTGTGAGAAGTAAGGTAATCCTGGTGAATACGGTACCACATAAGCAAGACAGGGTACTCACTACAAAGTGCTGCTGAGAGGGCAGAGCGATGGTGGGAACATAATGTGAAAGGGAAACCATAATATACAGAAGAACACATGCACACCTGATCACAAGCTGAAGTACTTCATAAGCATAAAAACAAAATGAAACAAAGTATTGCCAGTTTTGACTACATGGATCTAAAAAAAAAAAATCATAGACACACAAAAACTAAAATAAGAAATAGGGTGATCTTGTAGCATGTATGATCCAGTAAAGTAATATCACTTTTATAATCTGGTCTGAAAACTATGACTATCCTAGTAGAAAAATGAGCAAACGCAGGAATAGGCAATTCACAAAAGGAATACAATTGACAATGTCTTTGAAGAAACGTATATGAAATACATATAAGTTTTTTAGACTCCACATATAAGTGACATCATACTGTATTTGTCATTATCTGGCTTATTTCACATAGTATAGTATAAAAATGGCCCAAATGCCATTTTATATTCCTCAAATCAGTAAATATTTTTATCCAGAAAGCATAGTAACAATTTGGGGCAAAGGGAATCAGAGAAATTAGCAAGATTACTCACTGTTAGTAGAAAGGTATTTGGTACAACTTTTCTGAAAGGTTTTTGAAGTATGAAAAATTTTAAATATTTCCACCCTTCAAAAGCAATTCTTCTAGGAACTTACCGTTTACATTTATGTAAAAGGTGATCCTTCTAGTATTATCGGTGCTATCAACAAACTATTATAGACACAACTCGAATGCCCAGCCACAATAATTTGATTCTATAATCAGTTGATTATAGAAGTCATATAATGCCAAGTTTTCTAAAGCCTTTACGAAAACACGCTTGAGCAATAGGATCCCAAATCTGGGCACCAAGCAGTAAGGGAAGTGAACAATGTAATTTGTATATGAAATGGAGATATGCAGAAAAGGAGACAATTTGACTTTTCTTTTAGTTCTACCACTAAAAATAATTTTAAAAGAGTGCAAGTGAAATTACAGCCACTGATAATCTCAGGTGTAGGACGACAGGGGTTGCAGGGAAAGGAAGAGTACAGGCCCTGTCCCTGGGATCTGTTAATCCTCCTCTCTGAGCAGCTGAACACACTAAGCTATTTGCTGTCCACCCTATTTGCTGTCCACCCATTTACAACCTTTGCATTAGAACATTAGCAAGGGGCCTCCGTAGTGGCACAAGGGGTTATGTACCACGCCATGAAGTACCACAGCTGCTACAGCACAAGTCTGATCCCTGCCCACAGAGGTGATCCACATGGCGCAGCAGACCTCTCCTGTCTTACCCACTGTTCCCCTCAGCAGTGTATTTCAGTAGATCTGCCTGTTCTGCTCCCTACTCTGTCTCTGGTGAACCCTCTTACCTCCCGCGCCTCTGGCCTGTACCCCAGTTCTTGTATAAATAAAATCTTAAAAAAAAAACAACAAAAACATTAGCATGAAAATGTTTATAGTGGTTAAGTGGGAAAAAAGTATGTTATATAATCACATACTTAGTATATCTTAGTGTGACGTACTTAGTGTATCACAGTGTGATATTAATGTGGGTAATACTGTTGTATATACAGCTTTAACATACACAGAGAAAGAAGACTGGAAGGCAGTAAGTCAGACTGTGGCTGTGTGGAAGTCTTATGATCACAGGTTGCCTTAACTTTTCTTGTTAATATCCTCAGCATTGTGAATATTTTCCATGACAAATTCATGAACATTACTTTTTAAAATAACCAACTAAAGTTTATTTTGAAAATAGCTTGACTCAGTTTTGACCCTCAGAAAGGATGTTCTTGAAAAGCTCACTTGGAGACCTTTCTGGCAATAGTATTGTCAGTTCTTGATCTAGAGCCAGGTGTGGTAACCTGGTTATTTATTATTAATATTATTATTTATTGCTTTATTATTTTGTAAATGTTCACTGACTTTTGTGCTCCTCACATTGCCAGGGACGTAATGGAAGTGTGACTGATTCAGGGAGAGCTTACCCATTCTAAGTTTTGAAAAGTTTCATTTTTTCATCGTTACAGTTGTTAAAGATGACTGTATAAGTATATATCATCTAGAGACCTGGAAGCGCTATTAGTTTAAATAGTACAAATCCATGTGCTTTACTTCAATTGTTGAAATGGGTTGAAAGCTGTGAAAAAGTTCTGTTCACACAGGTACATGAGCAATCTTAGCCACTGATAAGTTGGCTGTTTGCCCCTGAGCTTGAGAACAGTGGCATACACTTTGGAAGTCAGGCCAACAAATCTCAGGAACGCAAATAGAGAGTTGGAAACCTGTGAAAGCTTTTATTCCCTTCACAGACTTATATAGCAAAATGGATTGCTTTGCAATTGTGAAGGGGGAATAAAGAATAGAGATGAAAAGAAGAAAAGAATGTGTTGGCTTTGTCTGCCAGTGGTTTGACAATAGGGTGATTTTTTTTTTTTTTTTTTTTTGATACAAAGTGGGATCTTAATGGGCGCTCACAGTTGGCTTAGGCAGACTCGAAAGCTCCTCTTGTCAGGCAGCAACCTAGATAGAAGGCCCCATTGTTTTCCACATTTGAAGCTATCATTCTTGCCTTGCCTTTATTCTTTCTTTTGGATCTTTTGGTGTTTGCTTAATCAGAATATTTTAATCCCTAATGTGGTGACTTGGTGTAATTTATCTCATTAAACCTCTCCTATTTTCTTCTGTTTACATGACTAATATTATTGTGTTTTATAGAGCTTAAACCAACAAGCTACTCCTTTGTCCCATTGTTTCAGCTGTAGGCCAAAAATCAATAAACGAAGTTTTATCTTTCAGATCTTGTACCTCAACTACTTGTCATTCAGTTTGTATAGATTGCATGAAGAGCATGTTCCTTTGAAAACAAAGCAAAGATTCATTTTTATGACCTAAAAACAAACAATTACCTTTCTGGAAAAGTCCTGTTCATCTCTTTTTATGAGTATAGACTGGCAAAGACTCAACTTACAAGGGGGAGAAAACAGCATATACTTCCTTGTGGGTTGAAAGCCCAAAGTCCCCTAGCAATAATGCCCAGCTCCCTTACTTGTACTTCTTCCTTAAAATATAGAATACCCTAGAATCTGAGAATCTGATCACTGAAAGGCACCCAGTGAGGTTAGTTCTTCCAAACCCCTGCCCTACGGCAAGACCAGAGGCAAGACACATAGAGCCAGACAACAGAGACTCAATCTTGTTTTTAAATGCATAGGAAGGAGATCCTTTTTGAACTAGTCACCTATTTGAAATATGATGTCATTTCAAAAAATCCCATTTCTAAAAACTTTTTCTTTTCCAAATCGGAAATAACCCCATAATCGTCTTGTGAAATCAACAACTTATTGAATTATAACTTCTTATGACAGTGACTCTCAAGCTTTAGTGTAGTACATCAGAAGCTTCTGGGGGTCTTATTGAAAACACAGAGCACTGGCCCTTCCCCCAGAATTCCTGATAACAGAGATGGGGGAAGGTTTGAGCTCATGGATTTCTACCAAACTGATGCTATTGGAATAGCACCCCACTGTGAGACCTGATAATATAAGACCCAGGGACTGGAACTCTAAGGAGATCTATAAAGATAATTAAGAAGCAGAAAAGAGTGTATTAGCACCTAGTTAGACAAATTAGCCACCATATGGAAAGTGGAGCCAAACAAGTGAACTTCTACATAGAAGCTACTCAATGCCTACCAACTAAGTGCTTTGCTGTCACAGCTTCCAATGGAGGAGACTGACAATGAACTGTAGTTTTAGATTGTTAACCATTAACACAGGGGACTGTGTGAGCATAGGAAAAGAGCTCAGCATTCAGGTTAAGTGGGGAAGAAGCCAGGAAATCATCCTGCAGAACAGAAAGTCTAAGGAGTATTTTCTGAGTTGATTCTTAAAGAAGAGAAGGTGTCCATGAGAGGGATGTGGAGTTTTCATCAAACAGCAAGTCACTGAGTTTTCTCAAAGGGGAGAAAAGCAAAGGAACCAGTAATGATAGAACTGCAGAGGAATGTAGGTACTAGATCATGAAGGAATGCTAGAGTGGGTTTAAGGAGTCTGGCAACATAGATATACCTTATTTTATGGTACTTCACAGGTATATTTTTTACAAGACCCTCCACCATTAATAAATTGACCACTGAAGGCTCAGTTGATAGCTATCATTTTTTAGAGATAGTTTTTTTTAAAAAAACTTTTATTTGCACTTATTTTATGCTGCATTTATTCCTGGACCTTGAGTTTTAGTTTCTTTAGTTTCTTCTGGGATATCTTTTTCTTTTGGTAACCTTCTCTTCTGGTTTAGAATTCTCCACCATTTCCAGTAAGAATCATCTCAAGGTGGGCTTCCCTGGTGGTGCAAGGGTTTAAGGCTCAAGACTATGAGACATCTGCAGCCATTGCAGCATGAGTTAAATCCCCGGCCAAGAAGGGGACCCACATGGCACAGCAGACCTCTCCTGTCTTGCCCGTTGCTCCCCTCAGCAGTGTATTTTAGTATATATGCCTGTTCTGCTCCCCACTCTGTCTCTAATGAATCCTCTCACCCTCTCCCCACATACCTCTGGCCTGTGCCCCAGTTTTTGTATGCATAAATAAATAAATTCTTTTTAAAAAAATAAGAATTAAGAAAGAATCATCTCAAGGTGGCAGGGAGAGCTCATGAATAGGGCCTGCTGTGAACTTTGTAAATTCTGCACCCTATCTGGGTGGTGGTGGTGGGTGGGGGGGGGGGGAGGTTGTTCACCTGGATGTGCTGAGTGGTCAGAAAGTCTACATTTAAATCCTTCAGTTCAGTATTACTCTCTGCATTTTAAGCACATGCAGTAAAAATTCAGCACTTGTTGGGTCACCAGCCCTGAGTCCAGCCCTGCTGTTTGACCTGGGCACACTTACCAACCCCCGACATTATAGGAGGGAAAGGCACCAACCTCAACATTATAAGGGCAGAAGGGCACATGTTGCTGTGAAGTGACATCTTCCACCTACTTGGTGGCTTTTTGGATACGGCTACTCTGCATGACCTCGGCAGTTTCCCAAGTGTTCTTAAAATGAGCACAGAGATTTGAATCTCTGGATTTGCATAATTTTGTAGGGTTCTCCAGGTCAAGTGAATAGCTAGCAAACCATTTTTAGAGATTACCTCGTCACACTTTTAGAAGAGGAAAAAGTGTGGCTACTGGGAGAACACCAATGAAGTATTTCTAAATTAAGGCATGTACTTGTTTTTCTAGAGATAGTGCTATGGCAGGCTTGGCATATGCAGTATAGTATAAACATATCTGACATGCACTGGGAGACCAAGAAATTCATGCAATTCACTATTGACACATTCACTTTATTGTAATGATCTGGAACCAAACCTGCACTGTCTCCAAGATGTGCCTATATTCTCTTTGACTTAGGAAACATTTCCTCTGTACCACTTGTCACCAAACTGGGTGAAACACGGGAGCCTCTGTTTCACCTTATGCCAACAAACCCATTCAGAAAATTCAGCAAGCATTCCGAGTTCAATAGTTACTAGTGATTTGAAGTTATACTTTGAGAGTGGGGCATATTGAAGCTACCAAAGTCTTTTTCTAATATCCTGCTGTCCTCTGGCCTTCTGACTCTTCCTTCTGACTAAGGAGCCCACAATTTCCCTTTCCAATTCACACATCTCCCCTTAAGATCCACCACTCCAGGGGGCCTCCCCTGGTGGCTCAGGGGTTAAGCAAGGCACTATGAAGCAAACCTCAGGGGGAGGTGACCCATTGACCTTTCCTTCACCTGCTGCTCCCCTCAGCAGTGTATTTCAGTTGATCTGCCTGTTTTGCTCCCCACTCTGTCTCTGGTAAATCCTCTCACCCCCCTGCACCTCTGGCCTGTACCCCAGTGCTTATATGATTAAATAAATAAATCTTTAAAAAAATATATCCACCACTCCATCCCATCACTATCCCCTTAGAGCCCAAACAGGGTGATGAAGGTGTTTTTTTTACAAAGGTAGTTTTGTCCTCAAGAGGAATTCTCATACTAACTGGTCAAAGAATGAATTCCCTCCATCCCCTAACAAGCAAAATGGAAACAATCATGCCTATCTCACAAAGTGTTTGTGGGAATTAAACTACGTGGTGCAATTGCTAGCTCCTGGCATGCAAGAGTTCAATAAACATTACCTCCCTCCCCTCTGAATTCTTCACATGAGCTTTGAGGGAACAAAGGGAAAATCTGAGAGATATTTTGAGGTGGGGTAAAGGTAGATAAAGCAGCCAGGAAGGTCAACTCCTTGACCATCACCCTCCAGAATAGTAGAAGAGATAATTTGCCAAGAGAAACTGGAGAGGTGGAGGGGCCCAGGGCGGAAGCCAGATGAGTCTGGTTTATCTTGGAGTCTATCCAAAAGGTTTAGTTACTAAAACAGCAGCTCCTCTACATAAATCCTTCAGGTTCTTGAAAAATATTATTAAATCACTCCTACATCGTAAATAATCCTAATTTTATTAATCTTGCCTCTCAGGCCAAGCTGTAGCTCCTGCCAGACTCCTTCGCCTCCTCAGTGCACAGCAAGGGGGCAGGTCCCCAGTCCAAGGGAGGGGCTGACTACTCTGTGTTATGAGGTAGCCTGCAAGTGAAACTGGCATTCCCTGATGCCTCTCACCCTTTTCCGACTTGGGCCTTTCTTAGAAATCTTTGCTTAAGTATAGACTTCAGAACAGGAGGTTTCTTAGCCAGTTTCTGCATGTAGAGGCATGGGAAATCAGGAATTCTGTTACTTGTCCACTTCGATTTCTCCTATGTCCTGTTTGCCTTAATAATCTTCTCTTTTTTATACTCCAGATTTTTTCCCCCTTCTTCCAAAAACTGAAAGATGGCTCTCTTCCAATTTGCTGTGGGCCAAGGATGTTTCTATCCAGTCTTGTGAAGATGGTTATGATTAGTCAAGGCCAAATTGTATCCTCGAACACCTTAAGAAGCCCTTGGTCTCCTTCCCAATGGCCCCCATCTATAGGTCTCTGTCCATTTTTTCTTTAAAACTAGAGTTTCTCATAATTTCTCTTTCCAAAGCAAAGTTGAAGAATTTCAACACCTGTCTTTATTCTATAGAGTTGTTTGGGGCTAAAAATACTAGTTTAGGGACCATGTGCTCAGTTCCTGTTAAGCCACTCTATTTCTTCTGAAAGCGTCTTTATTAAATGTTTTGGTTTTATGACTTCATGTTTTCCCCAAATATAAAAAACATTTGTGGTCACCTGTAAAACCTGAAGATACCCCCTCTACCCCAATATGTAAAAAACTGTAAACAAAAGCCATGCACAAAGTTCTTCCACCCTCAGAAACCCCTCCGTTAAGATTTAATGCATGTCCCTAGTTTTTTTTCTCTGCAAATGCTCATAGTTAACAAATGCACTCAGTTTTGAAGCATGGTTTCTACTGAGGCATGAGCATTTCCAAGTCATTAAAAAATTCTTCAAAAGTGCCCCTCTAAGTGACTGTATAATATCTGCAGTATTGCCATGCCTTAACTTAATCATTCTTAGATTGTTCCACATGTAGACTATGTCCAGTTTTTCACCATATAAATGCTTCAGTGAACTGCATTGTACCTTGTCCATGCATATCTGAAAATTCTTAGAAGTAGGATTACTGGAAAAATAGAATCCTGTAACTTCACATTAGTCTAGGCTGACATTAGTCAGCCCAGGGTGTTTCATCTAAGATAGCACAACAAAATGTTCAGTAACTAAAACAGTAAAAGGGTTGGCTAATTTTTACCTATAGAGTGGTTTGATGGTATGCAACTGGAGGACAGCATAATGCTATTGCATTGTAATTCTGACATGGAGATATTCCAAGGTAATAATAATAATAGCTGACATTTATTGAACAGTTAATATGTGGTAGGCCCTGTCTTAAGTGTTTTACAGATATCAACGATTTAATCTAATTATACCTCTTGTAACAATGCTCTGATTGCCATTTTAGACATGGGAAAACTGAGGCACAGAGGACTTAAACTGCAAGGCGAGTTGCTGATCCATGACTTAACCCCAAGCATTTTGGCAACAAAACCATGCCTTTAACCATTAATGACATTGAATATCAATAACCAAGTGAATAAGATTCCTTACACACCTACACAGCAAGGCTGCACTGCGTGGGCAGGGCTTATAACCCTCCTTTCCCCTAGTTCTTCTTCCTCTTTTGCTAGCTATGTGCCTGCTTGGGTGAGGAGAAGAGAGAAGCCAAGCTGCAGAATCCCCAATTCTGTATCTGAAAGGGAAGAAGAATATATATCAGTGTGGTCTCTGAAAGCTGCTGATCCAGGAAGGGAAGGAGGAAACAAATGAAAAACAAAGCAAAACATGGTTTTATTTGTGGTCACGTGGTTTTATTTGATTTTAGGCTTTGACAATTATTAGAGCCTTTGGCTTGCCTAATTATAAGCAATAGTTCCCTTCTATTTTCACCAGTTCCATTTAAAGGGTTCTCAGCAGCTCACCTGTTGATACAGCGCCAGATAGGAGTTGCAGAACGGGAGTTCCCACAGACCACAGTGACCGTGAATTCTGAAGAAGGTAACTAATCATTTTTGATGCTGTCCACTGCAGACCGCCTTGGTTACAAATGACCTCCAAACAACTGTTCAACTTGGGTAGCTCTAAAGCTGTGTTGGGTAGAGTACTGCTCTGGACTGAAGTTCTGATTAATAGCCATTTTCTTTAGTCCTACCTCCTTGTGTTTACTTAAAATAATTCTGCTGTTACAAAAGACTACACAGGGTGTTTCTGTTTAGGTAAAGTCAACGGGTGTTGTAGAGAAACAAAACACAACATATTCGCTGCAGCAAAAATAATCAGCAGCAAATCCACCCAGCTTCACCTTAACTTCAATGCTCCTCTTAGGAACCAGAGGATTCCCACCCAGATGATTTGCCTCTGTTTTCACAGGCTCAGGATTGGAATCTGTAATTCTTTATCAGCATCAGCAGTGAACTAGGGAAGAAATGAACCACAGAAGTATGCTGCCAACATAGAAATCCTTCTGGAGGGTTGGGTCTCTGCAGTGGGGGACTCTGAACAGCCACAAATAGATTTTAAGTATCTGCTGTGCCTGTGCTTGGCACCAACATATGCTGAGTTGAAGTGGGTTCTCTTGAGATGCAATGGATTGAACAGATAAGGTAGAAATAGAGATGTTGGGCCTCCCTGGTGGCGCAGTGGGTTAAGCAACGCACTATGAAGCAAACCGCAGCTACTGCAGCACAAGTTCGATCACTGCTGCTGGCCAGAGTGGGGACCCACATGGCACAGCAGACCTCTCCTGTTGTGCCCACTGCTCCCCTCAGCAGTGTACCTCTGTTGATCTGCCTGTTCTGCTCCCTGCTCTCTGTGGTGAATCCTCTCACCCCCCTACACCTCTGGCCTGTACCCCAGTGCTTGTATGCATAAATAAATAAATCTTTAAAAAAAAAAAAGAAATAGAGATGTTTTCTCTTTTTTTTTGAGACCGTCTAATAACAACAACAATAATAGTAGTTATGGTAGTAATAATAATATTAATTCTGCTAATTCCATTAGTACTTGACATGCATTGTGTATTTTAATTCTCACAACATTCTTACCAGTGGGTATTTTTTAAAAGGATTTTTTCTTTTTGTAGAAAAGTTTCTAGGTTCATAGCAAAACGGAAAGAAATGTACAGAGATTTCCTATGTATCCTCCACCCTGCCCATGCATCGCCCCCTATATTGTCAGCATGCCCCACCAGAGTGGGACATTTGCTATAACTGATGTACCTACATTAACACATCATAACCACCCAAAGTTCATGATTTACATTAAGGTTCATTCTTGGTGCTGTATGATGGTGTGTAATGACATACATCTACATTAACAATATCACAACAGTATATTCACTAACCCAAAATACTCTGTACAGCCTATTCACCTCCCTCTTTCCCTGGAAATTTTTAATATTTCCATTTTATAGATGTGGAAGTGATACAGGGCTATGCTCAGGGAGAGGGGCCATAGCCTCCAAAGACAGTGCCCATTAGAGGACAGGTCATTGTCTGTGGGCTCTTCACCTGAGCGCACAGCTGCAAGACCACACAGGCTCAGGGAACAACGACAAAAGGGTTTATGTAACAAACAGGGGGAACAATGAGTCCTCCAGACCACGAGTGACTGGCAGGCAGTGATCACTGTGTCCAAAAGTACTAAACCAAAGGTTACTCACCCAAGATGCTGCTGTCCCATCAACGAGGGCCTGGAGCACACAGCACACTGGCAACTGAGGGCCAAGGTCCAACTCACGGCAGCCAGAGATGCTCATAGGTGGTGCCACTGAGATGACACCACAGCAGCCACAGTAATAGTCTGAACGGACAGCCCCAGATGCTGGACCACACGGCCACAGAGGTAGCAGCACTGGAAGTCAGTGCTGGACTACTGACAGCTTTCAGAAGGTGACCCAGACAGCACTGGCCACTATTTCTGGTCACCTGGTCACTAGCATTACAGCTCTTCGTAAGTTGTTGGCCCGCACCACCAACAAACAGCTCTTTAAGACACCAGGTTCAAAGCTTGGTGCTCCTGCCCGGTGATACAGAGGCGACGAGTCACCCAGCCTCGAGAAGCTCTTTGGCTTCTCTGTGAAGCCTTTCAGCTTTTTGTCTTCCTTCAGAGGTCGGCTGCTGTATGCTTCTCAGAGCACCCATTCTGAGCTAACAGGTGTCCAGCCCAACCCAGTGAGTCTGAGAGAGCAAGCAGAGCAAGTCCAGAGCATGAGGGAACGGAGTCTGTGCAGCGAGTGAGGGGGAGTCTTCCCAAACTGGCTTCCGCCCTGCCTGATCACCGTTCCCAGAATCCCTCCCATCAACAAGTCTGATTGGACCGGTTTCAATCCTGTGGCTGATTGGACCATTTACCAATCAGCTCATCGCTCCCAACTGATAGATCCATTCCACCATCCAGGCACCAAATCCGTGGTCCTCTCTACTGCCTGCAGCTAAAGGAGCCACAACATTGGGGTTGGCCCGTGGGCCCCCAGGGACTGCATGCCCTGGGGCAGTTTTCTAGGGGAACCCCTGCTGGCCTGTCAGCAGCTTGAGCCCCTGTGGCAGGCAGTAAAATGCCTACCACCCTCTGCGGCCTGCTCTACCCTCAAGCAGTGCTCTGGGGCCCAGTGCTGGAGCACTGGGGTAGGGGGCTGGGGCTGGGTGCTTTCTTCTGATTTCAGAAGCTGAGATTCAATACCTTTTTTAAGATAAAAAAACTAGCTTGTAGTCATATTGGAACCTAGATAATCTGACTCCAAATTATTGTTCGCTACTCCACTGGTTCTCGAATTGAGCATTCTCTGAGCTTAATTTTTTGTGAGTAGTATATCTGTGTGACATCCTGAAGGAATGTTAAATGGAGTTGCACCCTAACAAACATATATTTAAAGAGACTATAACTTATATCATTAAATTATATAGACATTAATATATTTCTATAGATTGATCAGTAACATGGTAGCAAGGCTAGGTTGAACAAGGTTTGTCATTAATGAAATATTTTAAAATATTTTTGAAAGATCATATACAGGTAGAAAAATGGATATATCATATGTTCAGCTCAGCTTCATGAATTTGCACAAATTAGAAACTCATGCACCTACCTCCCACAAGAAGCAAGACATTACTAGCACCCAGTCTCTCTCTTCCCCAGGGGTAACACCTATTCTAACTTCTAACACCATGGATTAGTTAACAAAGGGACTTTTTTAAAGATTTATTTTATTTATTTATGCATACAAGAGCTGGGGTGCAGGCCAGAGGTGGGGAGAGCAGTGAGAGGATTCACCAGAGACAGAGTAGGGAGCAGAACAAGCACATCTACTGAAATACACTGCTGAGGGGAGCCGCAAGGGAGAAAGGAGAGGCCTGCTGTACCATGTGGGTCAGTTCCCTGGCTAGAGATATCTTCATAGAGCAGAGATTTAACCCCTTGAGCACCAGGGAGGCCTTCTGCAAAGGGACTTTTTTTTTTAAACTGTATCTTTTTTAAAGGTTTATTTATTTATGTATACAAGAACTGGGGTATAGGTCAGAGGTTTGGGGAGGGGAGTGAGAGGATTCTCCAGAGACAGAGTGGGGAGCAGAACAGGCAGATCAAGTGAAATACAGTGCTGAGGGGAGCAGAGGGCATGGCAGAAGTCTGCTGTGCCATGTGGGTCACCGCCCCTGGCTGGTGGCATGGACCGAACTCTTGCTGCAGTGGCTGCGGTTTGCTTCACAGGCATTGCTTAACCCACTGCACCACCAGGGAGACCCCAAAGGGACATTTTCATTAGCGGGGAAATTATCAGAGTTCATCAAAGTTGCTCAGAGGTGCTAACAGCTAAAAGTAGGGAAGGAGTTCAGTACACATCAATTCAATCCACTTTTGTTGTTGCAGAGAATCAGAAGTGCCTGTCCAAATAAATTCATATTGGGAGAGGAGTTTGGAATGCACCTAAGCAAAAAGATTTCTAAGCAAAATGATATGCAAATTAAAGGGGAATCAAAGGTTGAGTGTTGTATTCAGATGAAAATATCCAGAATGCCTTCTAACATTTAAGAATTATATTAGCCATTTTATTATGTGAGCAAATTTCTGAGCCCTTCCCTGTCTTTTAAGAATTCTTCCAGGAAATTGGGGAGTGGGCTTAGTCACCATTTTGATACAGTACGGTCCTCCCCTTTAAAAAAAAGTTTTCTGATTTAGTTCCTGTTTAAAACATCATGAGCCCCAACTGTGCCTCTTCTTCTGGGGCTCCATTAGATACTTTTGAACCTATAGTATAACCTCCTCCACTCATTTGGCAATGCTAACTTGAAGGGCTTCTAAATGGAACTTAGCATAGTCAGCTTGTTTCCACTTCAGCTTGATTTTTTAGCCAGAGGCTGAAATAGTCGTAATTCCTATTCACATATGAAATAGTCATAATTCCTATTCACATATGTCTGACAACTGAGCTGGGAAAAGTCAAGCAGCAGGGACCTGGAGGAGCTGGGGCTGCATGGAACTGTCTCTCTGTGGTCTCTTCATCACAGTGCCGATAGGTAGATGAACTTTCACTTTCTACCTTCTTTTCCCTCCTACTTTAAAATAATGAACATTATATTTATCCATAGGTGGTCTCAATGGGGACAACCCAGAAAGTAACATTTTAAAGATGATTTGTTGCTTTGATTCTGGAATCATCTCTTATTTTATCTTGCCAAATAATTAGACATGGATCAAGTTCAACTCCCTTGTTGTTTATGGTGAAAGGTTGCTGGTCATATTATTTTGAAATATCATTTGTAAGCATAGTCTTACTTGTTTGGAGGTTTTCCTTCCAACTGTACTGTACTCATACTTTTAATAAATAACGATCCAGGTTTTCAGAGTCCAAAATACTCCAGAGCTAAAGAGCAGGCGCTGCTGAAATATATATTAATCCTTCAGGCCTCTAAGGTGCTATTTAAAAACATTAATTCAAAAGGATTTATGTACTCTTATATTTATAGCAGCCCTATTTAAAATAGCCAAGATATGGAAACAACCTAAATGCCCCCAAGCAGACAAATGGATCAAGATGTGGTCGATACACACACTGGAATACTATTCAGCAATCAACAAAGATAAACTTATGTCATTTGTGGCAACATGGATGCAGCTTGAAGGCATTATTCTAAGTGAAGTGAGACAGAAGGAGAAAGAGAAATACCAGATGGTTTCACTTATATGTGAATCTAGAGAAAATGAACAAAGGTACAAGAAATAGACAAAATTTGCAGCTGACCATAGACCTAAGGGTTAGGGGAGTGGGAGGGGAAGGGGTTAAAATAGGGAAGGGAGGGACCTCCCTGGTGGTGCAAGGAGTTAAGCACCACACTATGAAGCATCGGCAGCCACTGCAACACTTCAGTCTCCTGCCAGGGAGGTGACCCACATAGCACAGCAGGCCTCACTTGTCTTGCCCACTGCTCCCCTAGGTCTGCCTGTTCTATTCCCCAAAGTGTATCTGGTGAATTCTCTCCCCCACTCCCCACAACTCTGGCCTGTACCCCAGTTCTTGTATGCATAAATAAATCTTTAAAACAAAAACAAAAACAAAGAACAGGGAAGAGCACAAGGGACAATGGAGATGGATTATGGATGCTATGGTGGAAGGAGAACCACAGGAACTACACATGAGGGGAGAAATCAAATATTATTCCCAAATTAACAAAGATGTAAGAAAATAATTTTTTTAAAAAGGCAGCTCCATTCAAAAAAGTAAATAAATAAATGTTGGTCTGCAAAGCACAGCCCTCTCTCCTCGCTGTGCTGAAGGGGGCCACATGTTCCCAATAATGCAGATACAAGATGATATGGAACCTGATTGATGTGGTTCCATGAATGTCTGGGGAGTCCACTCCCCATTCGCCAGCACTGGATGCTTCAGTGAGTGACTGCTGACTAAAAACTGCTCCCAGAATAGCTTAAAATAATCATTTACTGTCTTTTCATGTTTCTGTGAGCTGACTGGGCTCTGGGCGGTAATCTTCTGCTGGTGTCACTTAGGGTTTCTTGTGGTTATGACTGGAACTGGGATCCTTGGGATGAGTGACTGCGATTGCACTGATGACTTCATTGCTCAAGTCTGGCGACTCATTGCTCCTTCCCATGAAGACCCACTGTCTAGTCATCTACATGTGGCCTCTTGCAGTAGGATGGTTGTCTTACATCATGAATGACTTCAGATGTAGAGGCTGGTGAGATTTCCTAAGACTTAGGGTAAGAACCATCAGTGTCAGATGAGTCGCATTTTCTTGATTAAAGCATGTCAGAGAGTAGTGGACAGACAGAGTAGGAGATGACTCTACAAGGGCATAACTTCCAGGAGGTAAGAGTCATGGGGAACCCTCTTTGGAGACGAGTTCTGCATACCACAGTAAGGAATAACCCTCTGTTACATTAATCCACTTAAATTCCAGAGTGAATTTGTTCTGGCAAAACCTAGTATAATTCGACTAATGCAGAAATTGGTACTGTACTAGTGAAGTATGTAGGCTCTGATGCGAAAAGAAACCCCAAATCATAGTGACTTAAAACCTGGTCCTCTGGAGGTTGAGTGGCTCTCCAGGACTGCCACCTCTGTGGCAGGGATCCAGTGACCAGGGGTCCAGGCCACTGCATTTTGTTACATAGCATTGGGAACATGTAGCCTCCAGATCACTGGAGCAGGAGGAAAGAGAATAAGCGAAACCCGTAGCTCTTCAGTCCCCATCTGTCAGAACTAGTCACATGCCTTTTGCCGCAACCATAAGCAGGCTGGGAAATTTGGGAGAGCACATGGACTATTAGAAGCATGTGATTAGTAAACACACTGCCATAAAGCTATTTGGAAATCTTTGCCTCATTATTTTTCTTTCTTTGCCTCGCTCACTATAGAAGTTTCAGAAAAAGAGAGTGGAGTGGGAGAAGACAGACAGACTGAAGCAGGGGAAGTAGGGAAGAATATACCAGAAGGAATTTAATGGATATAAAATGTGACCACTAAAACTCATGCTTCTACCCAAAAATCTGTTAACAAATAACTAATAGCAGAGGTTTTCACAATGTTTCTAACCATTTTTTTCTCTCTTTAATCAGCAATGATAAGGAAACTAAACCAGATTAAGTGCTATCTTATTGGAGGTACAGAGGTAAACAAGGGGAAAGAAGTGATTGAAGAGCACTTCAAAAAAGCTCGGTACATTCAAATCAGCAGTGCCTGATTACTTGCATCCCAGGGCACTTACAGAATAGGCAACTGTAATTGCAAGACCACCAGCCTCTATTATAGACAAGGATGGTTGGCCAGGAGAAGGTCCTGACAAGTGGAATCAGCAGATGGAGTACCTGTTTTTTCTTAAACAGGGAAAAAGCACAGGCATAGTAATTATAGACTATTCAGCTTATCTTGGATACCTGGGAAGATACAAGAACAAATCATCAAACAATCAATTTGCAACCACCCAGAAGAGCACAGGTACTGGGTAGCAATCAACGTGATTTTGTGAAGTACAAATTATGCCAGACCAACTTAATTTTATCTATGATAAAGTGATGAGCCTGGTGGAAGAGGAGAAAGCAATACCTATAATTGGATTTCAATAAGGTTTTCTTTTGTTTTTTAATTCCATCTCCTGACATTTTCAGCATAAACTCTTTGAAAATATGCTACCTAGAGCAACACAACAGTTCTATGGGCACAACTCTCAATGAGGTACCTAAAGTGTTTGAAACAAAACTTCTGCTTGAGGCTAACATAAATTATTAATAATTATTATATTTAAGTCAATTGATGTGAGCAAAGAAGATGACAGGAGTGAAGAAGATGTTGAGGCACATTAGCATTTTCCAATACTGGGGGAAATATGAAAGAAGAGAAGACATATAAAACAATCTAAGAAGTCCAAAAGCAAAGTATTATGGGCCCCAAAAGGGAGAACAGAGAAAATGGTCTAAGGGAAATTGCTAGACATATTATATAGGAAAATATATCAAACAAGGACATACATCTTTATGATAAAGGAGCCCCACCTCTCAGGGCCAACTACAATACAGTGCGGGAAATAACTCACTTGGACACAACTTTGTAAAATGTTGGAACTCTAAAAGTAAAACTTTATAAATGCTTCCAGGGAGAAAAATTAGGCCAACTACAAAGGAATGAACATTGAGTAGCCAAATTCTCATTAACATCCCTAATGCTAGATGAATACTGTAGTCCTATCAGTTCTAGGGAAAACTGAATTTGAAACTAATTCTACATTTGGTTACTCTATCAATCAACTGTGAGAGTAGAATATTGTCATTTCATGTAAGCAGCATTTGGATAGTTTACTTCTCAGGACCTCATTCTGAAGGAGTTACTGGGGTATGTATTCCAGCAAAATGAAGAGGTTATCTGAGAAAGAAGGCAAGTCATCTTCTTAAAATAGGAAAGGAAAGAAATATATGCTAAAAAGTCATTCATTTTGAAGCAGGAGGATTAACAGCTCTATAGAGAAGGATACTGGAACAAAAGAGAACTCCAAGCAATTTGTAGTGTAGTTGGGAAAATAAAGCAAGACAAAAATATATAAAACTGAGTATAAGATGGCATATATATTTAGTCAATTAAAAAGATAGACAGGGCCTCCCTGGTGGTGCAAGGGGTTAAGTGTCAGCACTCTGAAGCTATTGGCAGCCACTGCAGCATGAATTTGCTCCCCGGCCAGGTTGCTGACCCACAAAGTGCAGCAGACCTCTCCTGTCTCACCTATTGCTCCCCTCAGCAGTGTATTTCAGACAGTCTGCCTGTTCTGTTTCCCATTCTGTCTCTGGTGAATCCTTTCAGCTCCCCAACCCCTGCACCTCTGGCCTGTTCCTGTATGCGTAAATAAATCTTTTAAAAAAATAAAAATGAAAAGATAGGCAGATAAAAACTGCAGGAAGAAACAAAAATAGTAACTGAGAATGTTATTGGCCAATTATATAGAATAGTCAAATGTCATATGATTTTCAGTAATTTACATAGTGTGATAGATTAGAATAGTTTCACACTTCCTCACTTTATGTTTCCATACCACCTCCACCACCAAAGTTGCAATAGTCCTCCATCAATTTATTGGAGCCTCTCCACCCTGACTCCCACCTTCTCCCCTTTGTGGTAACCTCAGTCCTGCATTCAGAAACCAAAGTTCATTTTGCTTTGGTTTTGTCTGCTACTTTACATTCCAAATATGAGCTAAATAGTTTGGTATTTGTCTTTTGCCTCTGATTTATTTTGCTATAATCTCAAGTTCCATCTATGTTTTCACAAATGCAAGATTGCATCAATCTTTTATAGTGGTATTTCACAGAGTGTGTTTTCTATCTATCTATCTATCTATCTATCTATCTATCTATCTATCTATCTATCTATCTATCTATCTATGATCTATTTCACATCTTCTCTATTCAATTATCCATGAATGGATACTTTGTTTGTATATGTCATATGTTGTCTATTGTAGATAGTGCTACAGTGAACACAAGATGTATATGTATATATATATATATATTTTTAATTACTGTTTTTGTATTCCTGGATAAATACTTAGAAGTGCAATTGCTAGATCACATGGTGGATCTATTGATATTTTAAATTTTTTGAAAAACCTTTATACTTTTTCAATAGAGGCTGTACCAGTTGCATTCCCACCAACAGTGGACAAGTGTTTTTTTCTTCATACCCTCACCAACACTTGTTGTTTCTGGTCTTTGTGGAGTACAGTCCATTCTCACAGGTATAAGGTGACATCTCATTGCAAAGATCTTACATTTTCAAGGTAGGTACACCTCATGGGTAATTTTTCATGGACACACATACAAGGGGTACATTCTCAGAGTGCAGGTATCAGCAATCTCTGTAGCTTAAGGACATATTATAGAGGTGATGATCTTACAGCCATCAATTTTTTCCCATTCCATTACCTATGCCCTGTATGAGATTATATTTGCAAACTTTCCCATAACTGCTTTAATGCTTTTTTTAAGTTTTCTCAGAATTATCTCTAATATTTAACAGATTACTCTCTCAAAAATTAATAACATCATACATGGCCAGGTGGCCTTTTTATGGTATTTTATTACATCTAACTTCTGTTCCGAAGAAGTGTATTTTCAGAATTGGGTTTTGCTTCCACAGAATGAGAAAGCACAGATGAACTTGTTATAGGATCAAAACAATTTTAAAGTTACAACTCTAACAATTAAAATCACATAAAAGTCACTTGAATCTCTTGTAGATGTTCCCATGCATTTAAATAAAAACAAAATTCAAAGTTACTGTTAAATGATGGCAGGTGCAAGAAAAACTATGCCATAATTTTATAAGTGAGGTTTAAACAATTCAGTGGTGTGACATATAGAACCAAATTAGTGCAAATTTAATGAAATGACCAAAGTGAGCTGCCTCCAGGAGAACTGGAACCAGTCACTAAACTTGTCATATCCGAATTCCTATTATCAAGGTGTACATACTTCTCCTACGCACTTCTGCTGTACTTCTGATTACTGGCTAAAGTGGCATGCTACATAGCCACATAGATAAACAATTACTATTGTTTGCGAGATTTAAATTTTTTGTAATTCTTGATTACTCCTGGGAGCAGTTAACCATTTTGAATTTTGCATAAAAACGGTTATTTACCTAATGCTCAGTTACACCAAATTTCAAATATTTGTTATTCTACTGTACCTAAAATATGACCATATTCTAAAGTAACAGTATTTATTTTTAAAAATTGGGGGAAGTAGGGCATTTATAAAAGTAGAAACATCTAAAATAGTTTTCACAGGAGTTGGGCTTGGGTGGGAATCATCATAAGTTTTTCTAGCATGTTTCATCTATACTGTTAAGGTACTTTAATTTAATTAATTAATTAACTTTTATTTTTAAAGTACCTTACTTTATAAGGTACTTTTATTTCTATACCATAATAAATATTGTTTTAATGTAATTAAATTCATAAAAGTTGCCCCTCAATATTTCTGAGTGGAGATACAATACTTGTTAAAATGCAGATTCCCTGGATCCATACACAGTTGAATTGGATTCCCCTTTCCGGGGCCCAGGAATCTGCACTGGAACCATTGGTTTAGGTGTGGCTATTACCAAAGGCTCATTTGTACACCCTCTTCATCTATTTCAGGACTGTGTGTCTGGTGAAACCATCATAGGCTGTATTACCATCTGTGGTATTTACCATATCCCAGCTTCCTTCCTTTCTATTTACAACCTCTTTTTACTTATGGTCATGTGTAGAGGAACAATAGTTCTTTTCAAGATTTTTTTAAAGCTGTGCTACCTCTTGAACACATAATAGCTAAAAATACCTGTTAAGTTTTAAAATTCATGACAATGACTGGTTTCTCAATTATTTAGAAAAAACATTAAGACTATCTTTGTGTCTTATTTTGGTACTGATCATTTTTTCTCATTCCCATGACTGCAGGAATATTGATCTCTGTGTTACTTTGACCACTAATGAATTATGATGGCAATAAGCAGAGACACACACCTCTGGTCTCAAGGGAGCTTAATATTCTGCAACAACGTTTGTATTTGTAAGTCAGCACCTGTGTAATCTATATTCCAACTATTTGTTATTCTCCTTTAATTACATGTAGGTAGTGGTCCATTTTCAGTCAGAGAGCAACCAACTGAAGAGTCAAAGCAATTATTAAAATATTGACTTTAAATTAGAAGGCAAAAAGGAAACCCGGCTGGAATGGCTGTTCCTAGTGATTCCAGTAGGATGGTTCAGGGACAGTTACTCTCTTTCATATTAAAGAAAGTTCAATCTAAAAGATTAGTACAGAATCTTAAAATAACATAAAGACATTCTAACTTGAAGCATTTCCTTTGTTTCCATTTTCTTTGTGGCATCAGCTTTACCTTATCTGGCTAATACCATTTTGTTTAGCAGGTGACATATTTTTACATCCTATACTCTCTGTTCTACATTCCAGTTGGGGCGTAGGACATTGTGGGCTACTAAATCAGTTCCAAAAATCTTTTCCTTTGAGAATATTGGTAACTTTGTTTTGACATAATTTCAAGTTTATATAGAAGTTTTAAGAAATGTACAAGAAATCCCCATGTGCCCTTAATGGAGATTCATATTTATTTATAGCTTCTCCCCTTCATTCTCTATAAATCATCCTATATTGCACACTTTGTTCCTGAACCATTTGAGAGTAAGATATTGTACCCTTTATCCATACATATTTTTGTATGTTCCGAAGAGAAACACTCTTTAGTAACCATGGTTTTTATTAAATCAGGTATTTTAACATTGAGAAACCACAGTCCAAATTTCAACTCAGAGTTCCTCAATTGTCCCAATGATAGCCCAATAAACTTTTTTCCCTCCAGATCAGGATCTAGTCCAGGTTTAGTGAGTTGTCACATCTTTCTTTCCTTTAAGCTGGAAAATTTTCTCAGCATTTGTCATCTTAACTTGACATTTTTTTAAAGAGGACAGACCACAACTTTATTTTTTTTTTAATAGAAGGTTTTTAGTTCTGGGTTTTGACAGGAAAGTCCTCATATTTAGACTTGGGTGTGGCCTTTTGTTGTTTTTGGCAGAGATACTATTGAGATAATGCTTCTCCGTGTCAGTGTATCATATCAGGATCCACGTGTCCCAATAAAGGGGCTGTTAACTTTGATCACTTGGTTAAGTGCTTTCTCTGCTATAAATCTATAGCTTTTTTTCTTTGTAAATTGCATGTAACTTGTGGGAAGATATTTTGAGATTACATCAATGTCCTGTTTCTAAAATTTGTTCTTTATTACTCTCCATTGAGGATGTTCTAACTCTATCATTTATTCTAGATTTATTGGCATTTTGCTGTAAGGAAGAGCTTTCTCTTCTTCCCATTTAACTATTCATTTAAGTATGAACTGATGGATTCTTCTGTTATTCAGTGGGTTATAATCTATTACAGACATACCTTGCTTATTGAGCTCTACTTTATTGTACTTTGCAGATATTGTGCTTTTTACCAATTGAATGCTTATAGCAACTGTGCAGTGAGCAAGCTTATCAACTCCATTTTGTCAACAGCACAGATGATAGTTATACATTATGTCCAAAAAACCAATGTGCATACCTGAATTAAAAATACTTTATCGTGGGGCCTCTCTGGTGGCACAATGGGTTAAGCACTGCACTGTGAAGCAAACCACAGCCACTCCAGCATAAGTTCGATCCCTGCCCCTGGCCGGGGAGGGGACCCACATGGCACAGCAGACCTTTCCTGCCTTGCGAGCTGCTCGCCTCAGCAGTGTCTTCCAGTCGATCTGCCTGTTCTGTTGCCCATTCTGTCTCTGGTGGATCCTCTCACCTCCTGCACCTCTGGCCTGTACCCCAGTGCTTGGATGCATAATAAATAAATCTTTAAAAAAGAATACTTTATCGTTATAAGCATTGTTTAGCAATAAAGTATTTCTAATTCAGGTATGCATAGTTTTTTTGCACATAATGCTATTGCACATTTAACAGACTATAATGTATTACAAACTTACCCTTTAAATACACTTGGAAACCAAAAGAATTTCCTTTGTAGTGGTGGTCTCTAATTGAATCCAAAAGATCTCTGAAGTATGCCTGTGCCATCATTTTTTACTTTGATGCTCAGATTTTCCAAGATTTGGCCAGTGGACAGTCGCTTCCATGTGACTTGTTTGTCCAATATAGTTCCATGATGCCTTGCGGCACCACCTTACTTACTATAGCTGTGGCTCATCCTGTATTTACTCCCTGGAAATTAGCCATTCGTCCAACGAACCCCCAGGCAAACCTTAGTAAGAAAATTGAAGATGTCTTCTTCACCTTTCAGAAACCATGAGTTCCTGTCCCATGAGTTCCTCATGCGATCATGATTTAATCTATCTAGCTACAGAGTAAATACTAACAAATGTATTTACCCTTAAAACTCTTTTGGAGTGATTTCATTACTTTTTTTAAAGGTAATGCATTTTAACAGTACAAAAGATCAATGAAACCAAGAGTTGTTTCTTTGAAAAGTAAACCTAACAAATTTCTAGCAGAGTTATCAAGGCAAAAAAGGGCGGAAACGCTATTAAATAGAATCACAAACAAAAGAGAAGTTACAACAGACATCTCAGAAAGAGGTGATCATAAGAAACTGCTGTGAAAATCTTTATGCCAATGAACTGAATAATCTAGAGAAATGGATAAATTCTTAGATTCATATAATCTTCCAAGACTGACTCAGGAAAATGAAAACTTGAAATGACCAAGAATGATTATTTTAATTTTTTTTTAAGATTTATTTATTTATGAATACAAGAGCTGGGGTACAGGCCAGAGTCGTGGGAGGTGAGAGGATTCACCAGACAGAGTGGGGAGCAGAACAGGCAGACTGAAACACACTGCTGACGGGAGCAGCGGGTGGGGCAGAAGAGGTCTGTTATGCCATGTGGGTCCCCCCCCTGGCTGGCAGCAAGAATCCAACTCGTGCTACAGTGGCTGCGGTTTGCTTCATCCGCTGTGCCACCAGGGAGGCCCAAGAACCATTCTTTAATAGTAGATCTTATCTTGCTACCTCAGGGTTACATGAAACCAATTCTCTGTACCTTGTGTCTCAAGAAATTTGAAAAATCTCTGTTTCAACGGGTTTTTGTAGGTGTTGGAGATTAGTAAGCACATAACCCACTGATAATGCTCAATTCACCACCACTCCATTTTTTTAAATAGTATTTTTAAAAAAATAAAAGTGAAGAATTTGAAAAGGGACAGGTTGCAATTGTCTGTGGTGCAAGAATGAGGGACGCTTTGTTAGTGGGAATGGTGTGAACCTGTACCCTTAGGTCCTGTACAGTGTTGTAAACCGATGTTACTGCAGTAAGAAAGAACACAATATAAAAAAAGAAAAAGAAAAAGGACAGGGAAGTAGTATGGTATGGAAGAGAGGAATATGCATTTTCTAAGTACACATTTTAAAAACCTTCCAAGAGGGGCCTCCCTGGTGGCTCAGAGTATTGAGCGCTGCACTGTGAAGCATCCATTGCACAGCAGCGCTAGTTCCATCCCCAGCCACCAAGGGGATCCATGTGACCTCCTGCCTTGCCCGCTACTCCCCTCAGCAGTGTGTTTCAGTCGATCTGCCTGTTCTGCTCCCCACTCTGTCTCTGGTGGGTACTCTCACCACCCACGCCTCCGGCCTGTACCCCAGCTCTTGTGTGTATAAATAAATAAATAAATCTTTTTTTTTTTTTTTTTCAAAGATTTATTTTGCACACAAGAGCTGGGGTACAGGCCAGAGTCACGGGAGGTGAGAGGATTCACCAGGGACAGAGTGGGGAGCAGAACAGGCAGACTGACTGAAACACACTGCTGAGGGGAGCAGTGGGCACAGCAGGAGAGGTCTGCTGCACCATGTGGGTCCCCTCCCTGGCCTGCGGCAGGGATCGAACTCATGTTGCAGTGGCTGCGGTTTGCTTCATAGTGCGTTGTTTAACCCACTGCGCCACCAGGGAGGCCCCTATAAATAAATAAATCTTAAAACAACAACAACAACAAAACCTTCCAAGAGAGTGTGTACTCATGCTGTGACCTCAATGAAGGTTCAGCGAGGTTGGTGCCCTGGTGCTATGATGGTGCCGTCATGAACAGCTGGACAGCCCTTTACAGTTTACAAAGCACATATACTCTCATTATTATGTTTGAAATGTACCTTCTTTTTCACAGGGATCAGATGGCCTTAATGCTTAACACAGGAACACAGAGTAGTCAGTGGGGAAGCTCAAATTAACAGTCCTGATTGTAGGACAGACTTCTTTTACTGAAAATGTGTAGCTGGGGGAAGACACCAAACGTCTCCTTTCTAAATCCTGACCAAGGGACTCTTTCCTTATGATATAGGTTACTGAAATGCTTCGCGTTAGGTCGATTTCAGACTTGTAACTCCTCCTCTGTCATATTTTATCTATGTTGGGTCACATTTATTGTACATGGTGTGTTGTCAGTTTTCTTTATTTACTTAATTTTGTTCTCTGCTCTAACAGAGAGAGGTGGTGGTTAATGGCCCTGAATTAATACTGTCACCTGAATATTAAAAATGCACTTGAACCTCTTAGCTGGGCTGATTTCCTTGCTAAATTGCATAGAATTGGGCAAATTAAAGCTACCCGAAGATTGACCCTTATTTTTTTATTAATTAGTATTTCACAGAGTTGACCATGATATTTTTGCCTGGTCATGTGTTTCTAGAAAAGAAAATTATCACTATGTTAAAAACAAAAAATAAACCAAAAATACCTGGCTATCTTTAATCTAGCAAACTAATTTTGTGACATAAAACATCTTAGATGAGATGACTTATTCTTTTACCACTCAATTAAGATATTTTATAGTTACCATTTTTTGTGATTTCTTCTTTGTACATAAGATATTAGTATCTGTATTTCTTAATTTCTGAATATTTTTTAACTTTCTAGGTTTTTGCTAATAACATCTATATTTCTATTAAAACTTTATTTGAGCATGATTCTGCAATGTTCAGGGAAAAAAATTCTGTGTGATTCCAGGCATGTGAAGGTTGCTGAGACTTACCTTTCTGTCTAGCACATGTCTATTTGTAAATCCTCCAAGTACACTTGAAGAAAGCAATGTTTTCTGTAGTAGTTGGGTGTGTTCCTTGTATACTACTATGTCAAGTGTGTCAATCTTGTTCATGCTGCCTAGCTGAGTTGTGTTTTTTTTTAATATTTATTTCGACTGTTCACTTGCTCTGTTCACTTGCTCTGAAAGGTGTGCTAAACTCTCACTAAAAGAAAGAATTCAGGGCCTCCCTGGCAGCGCAGTGGGTTAAGCAACGAACTATGAAGCAAACCACAGCCACTGCAGCACGGGTTAGATCCCTGCTGCCCACCAGGGAGGGGACCCACATGGCGTGGCAGACCTCTCCTGCCTCACCCACTGCTCCCCTCAGCAGTGTGTTTCTGTCAGTGTGCCTGTTCTGCTCCCCTCTCTGGTGAATCCTCTCACCTCCCGCAACTCTGGCCTGTACCCCAGCTCTTGTATGCATAAATAAATAAATCTTAAAAAAAAATTCACAGCATCTTAACTGTTTTTTTTTTAAAAAGAAAGAATTCATTTCTTTTTTAAAAAAAGATTTTTTTTTTTTTACAAAACCTGGGGTATAGGCTTGCGGTATAGAGAGTGAGAGGATTCACCAGAGACAGAGTAGGGAGCAGAACAGGTGGTCGGCTGAAATACACTGCTGAGGGGAGCAGCAGGCGAGACAGGAGAGGTCTGCTGCACCTTGTGGGTCAGCTCTCTGGCCTGGGATCAAACTCAAGTTGCAATGGGTGGTGATAGATAGCTTGATAGCACTGAGACTTTAACCCCTGAGTCACCAGGGTCCCTGAATTCATTTCTTACTTCAGTTTTTTCTCTATATATTCAGGTAAAGTTATTTGGTGAATACAAATCTAAAACTAGTCTTCTGGTGGATGTAACTCTCAGGAGAATTGGCATGCATAGGGCCACCTGGGGTACTGGAGAGGACTTAGCAAGGTAACTTTTCAGAACTGAGAGTTGGGAAGAGCTCAGTTGAATGACTGTGGCAATACTGGAAGCTAAAAAGAATATCTTAAAAAGGTAACATTAGCTTTCTTGGGATCCTTCTCTGGTTGTAAACAGATAGATTTGGAGAATGATTCAGGACTCTAAGAATTTAAGACTCTAGGTGTGATAGAGGGGCAATAGCAGGTGAAGTTGTGTGTACCTGAATTGGAAGCTAACAATCCTCTGGTAGTGCCATGGTGGCCACCTTTGGAAATTCTCTGGCAATTTCTTCAGAGCCAGTTTTCAAATAATACAACCACCACTTCATGAGGCAAGAGATCAACCAAAACCAGTAATTCCCCAGCTTGATCACCTTCTTCCATGTGGATGGACTTTGAATAAATTTTGGCTTTTCAAAAAAAATCTCAGAAACTAAGATTGTAACCACTGGGAATATTTCAAAGAACATTTCAAGCTCTAAAGACAATCTTTAGGATAACTATTTATTTAGCCTTTGTATGTTTTCCAAAGTTAGACCAGTGTTTCACATCAACTATCTTCTCTAAGTCTCTCAACAACCCTGACAGGTAGGTATTAGTAAAACTGTTTAGTGGATAAAAGCACAGTCTGAGGAGTTAATTATCAGATAAGACAGCAAATGGAATGGTAAAGCGGGAATTCAAATCCAGGCCTGGTAAACTCTAAAGCACACGCTCTTTCTGCAGGCAGTGCTTAAAGAGGATCCAGAAATACTTGAAATGTTTCCAGCACTAGGCTTGTCTCCTCAGGAGACTACTTGAAAGGGAACAATATATACCTGACACTTTAAATTCTGCATTTTAAAAGTCACAGTTAACATATACAGAAGCCACTTTCTAAACAACCCACAGGGTTCTCCTCAAATGCTGTGAAATTTTTGATTAAAGGTTTAAAAAGAGTGAAAAGTAATAGTTGATCTGAATATAACTCCAGTCATAAAACACTTTAGCTGATCTTCATATTCAATAAAAGTATTTTTAGTGATTAAGAAAACCCCACTCTATTAACTCAAGGAAACATTGGAAAACTAATCCAGCTTGTGTATCCCTGAAGGTACATTCTCTTTGTGCGCATGACCCTTTCTACTAACATGCGGAATAACAAGCCCACCTATAAAGGTGTTAATTTGGGGACTTTTTTTCTGTGTTATAAAATAGGTAGTGGTGGGGCCTCTTTGGTGGCGCAGGGGGTTGAGTGCCTCACTGTGAAGCTGTTCGCAGCTACTACAGCATGAGTTCGATTCCCAGTCAGGTAGGTGACCCACATTTCTCAGCAGACCTCTCCTGCCTTGCCTGCTGCTCCCCTCAGCACTGTACTTCAATCTGCCTATTCCTGTTGCCACTCTCTCTCTGGTGGTGAACCTTCTTACCCTCAACACCTCTGGCCTGTACTCTATTTCTTGTATGTATAAATAAATAAAATAGAATATGTAGTGGTAAGGATCTCACATTCTCCCTCCTCTCTCTCTCTCTCTCTCTCTCTCTCTCTCTCTCTCTCTCTCTCTCTCTAAAAACTTAGCCCTTTAGATTTCATTTGACTAACACTAGGTTACTCTTCAAATTCACATTAATGGGGCCTCCCTGGTGGTGCAGTGGGTTAAGCAACGCAGCCACTGCAACACGAGTTCAATCCCTGCTGCCGGCCAGGGAGGGGACCCACATGGCGCAGCAGACCTCTCCTGCTGTGCCCGCTGCTCCCCTCAGCAGTGTACTTCTATTGATCTGCCTGTTCTGCTCCCCGCTCTGTCTATGGTGAAACCTCTTACCCCCCACACCTCTGGCCTGTACCCCAGTGCTTGTATGCATAAATAAATAAAATCTTTAAAAAAAAAAACAAATTCACATTAATGCATATGTGAATAGAGAAGGAGGGGAACAATGCTTTTCTACTTCCTCACCATGAAACAATGAGGGAAGAACCATTGTGAAGGAGATTGGGGGGTAAGTAGATGGGAAGGGAGTTTGCAGTTGGGCTGGGGAGGTAATGAAGTATTCAGGTTTTCTCTGTTAAAATGTAATTGACCATTGAAAAACTTGGGCATTGACCACTTCCTCCCTGTGCCATCAAAAAATTCAAATATAACTTACTAGAACCTAACTACTAATTAGTTTTTAATTAACTACTAATTAAGTTACAAATATAACAATCCAAAAACTTAACTACTAATAACTTGCTATTGTCCAGAAACCTTACTGATTACATAGTTGATTAACACATACTTTGTATGCTATATGTATTATATGAAGTATTCTTACAATAACTAGAGAAGAGACATATTATTAAGAGACTTATAAGAAAAATAAGTTGTGCTGGGAAATTTGGACAGTCACATGTAGAAGAAGAAACTAGAATACTGTTACACCATACACCAAAAAAAGTAACTCAAAGTGGATTAAAGACTTGGCTATAAGACACCAAATGATAAAGTATGTAAAAGAAAACATGGGCAAAATACCCTCTGACATTGGCTTAAGAAATGTTTTTAGGGACTCAATTCCAACAGCAAGGAAAACAAAAGCAAAAATAGATGAATGGGACTATATCAAGTGAAAAGCTTGTGTACAACAAAAGAAATTATCATTAAAACAAAAAGGTATCCTGCTGAATGAGAGAAAATATTTGTATATCACACATCTGACAAGGGGCTAATATCCAAGATTTACAAAAAACCCATATAACTCAAAAAAAAAAGAGAACAAATAACCCATTAAAAAAATGGGCAGAAGAGCTAAATAGACTTCTCCAATGAAGACACAGAAGGCCAACAGACACATGAAAAATTGTTCAACATCATGTATTAGGGAAATGTAGAGCAAAACCACAATGGGATGCCACGTCACACTTGTGAGAACGGCCTAAATCAAAAAACAAAAAACGGAAACAAATGTTGGAGAGTGTGGAGAAAAAGGAAACTTAATAAACTGTTGCTGGTAATGTAGATTGATACAGAGCCTATGAAAAAGAGTATGGAGGTTCTCCAAAATATTAAAAGTAGACCTACCATATGATCCAATAATTCTACTCTTAGATATCTACCCAAAGAATACAAAAACTCTAATTCAAGAGGCAATATGCAGTCATATGTTTCTGCAGCCAATTTATAGAAACAACCTAAATGTCCATTAACAGAGTAGTGGAGCAAGAAGATGTGGTACACACGCGCGCGCACACACACATACACACAAGGAAATATGAGTCAGCTATAAAAAAGAGAAACACTTGCCATTTGTGACAAATGGGTGAAACTGGGTGAAACTGGAGCAGATTATGCTAAGTGAAATAAGTCAGAAGGAGAAGGACAAACACTAGAATGATTTCACTCAGATGTGGGTAAAGAGAAAAAAAACAAAACAACAACTTTCCAAACTAAACCAAAATAAACCTTAGAAATACGACTGCAGCATTGAAGCTACTGGAAGAGGAAGAAAGGTAAAGGGGGAATGACAAAAGAGAAAGGAGCTACAATGGTCTATGGTAAATGACTGTGAGTGCTTAGCTAATGGGCCTAGGGTAGTCATCCATCTGAAGAGATGTGAACCTATTCCCCTAAAACATGCAAAGTGCTGTAAACCAATGTTACTTCAATAAAGAGGGAAAAAATCCTCACATACACATAAAAGAAAATGATAAGAGAAATATTTATAGTACTGTTTACATCACTGTTCGTAAGAAAATCCATGAACATGTGGACCCGTGCAGTTTAAACTTGAGTTGTTTGCTGTGACAGGTTGCCACGCGGGCAAGGGCAGGGGGCGGAGTGCTACAGACTCAGGGATTGCCTCAGTGTCACTAGGAGCTAGGCTGGGGGCCTGGGCAGGGGATTGCTAAACCAAATGGAGTCTTTGTCTTTTCACCTTAGGTGGTACTCTGTCCACTTTACCATCCCGATCACTACCAGAGTGGGAGATATTGATGGTGGTACTATAATATCTTAAGGTTTTCTTAGAAAAGGGAAAAAAAAAGTCAATTAATCAAACAAAAGTTTTTTTTTTTTTTTATTTCCTAAATCAGTTCCCTGGGAGAGAAATCAAAGACTTTTTCTGAACCAGGTGGTCACTGATGTTTCTGCTGTCATATTTGGATGTGGATTTGATGAAAGAAAGCAGGCAAGAACTAAGTCCAGGAATATTCCATGCCATTCTTTTCCTGAAATCATTGTTTCAAACACCCAGCTTTCAGACAGACAGACTTGGAATCATAGTTCCTACACAGCATGTAAAAAATAACACACCAAAAAGCAAAAAAAAAAAACAAACCCAAGCTTGTTTTGTAAAATAACTACTTTGATATCTGCCAGCCTTGGACCCTGCTTAGTGAGGGGCAGTGACCATGAGGGACATTATCTCAGACCCTCCTGGAGTGAAAAGACCACCCCTAGCTTCCCAGCTGTACTACCTGTGGAGCAAACAGTTCAGAAGTAAAGGATTTAAAAAAATAAAATAATAAAAAAAGGAAAAAATGATCTCTGAAAATCCTTGCTGTTTGCTACAATCTCCTACCGTGAGTACCCTTTCTCTAGGTCATGAAACAATGTGGAGATCTTCTTTTTTTTTAACCTTGATATCTGCCCAGCCCTTGGAGCTAAACCTGTGGTAAGTCTGCTAACCCAGGTTAGACAAAAGAAAGTTGTAACTGGAAATCACCACCCAGTTCTTCAGCTACTGTCATGTTCATGTTCATCCTCTGAGGAATAACACAGTAACAGTATACAACTGAAATCCAAATATAATTCATTTAGGGAAAATAAAGAATTGGTTGGGAGGATATTAGAATATTTAAGTAACTGAAGGAGGAGGTAAAAGTCCATCCATGGGAACGACATCTCTGTTCCCCTGGTTGTGCAAGATATTCTCTTTCTCATCACAGTCTGTGAGTTTCATATAGTGTGGGTAAACACATAAAAGCAGGGCTGTCTTTATTTCTTAATTCCAAGTGGAAAAATCTTAGTGGAAGCCCCGATTGTCCTCCCTTGAGGCAGGGACCCCTGCCTGGTCTAATCAGCTTTATCCATGGGTTGGGTTGATACAGAACGTGGTAGTTTAACTCCCAGGACAACATGCTCAGAATATGGACAGGAGCAATTCCAAGAAAGGAGTTTCTTTCATGGAAGGAGAGAAGAGCCCAAGTCAAACAAAATAACAGGTACCCACTAGAAATAGGTAATAGACTTGAGCATAGACCTGAGAAAGGTTTCTGATCTGATTTTGACCACCTAGGTAACTAAAATTTGACAAAAGTCAGAAATCAAAAATTGAATCTAGATATTTATATAAGGCAAGCCTCATTCACTTAGTTCATTTCAACTTGGGATTCCAAAGGATATAAAATATATTGCAATGACTAAACCCAGACTCTAAAGACAACCAAATACATAAGAGTTTACACTCATATTTCTGCATATCATATGCAGAGGAACTCATAGTCATCTCTCTGTTCTCCTTCCAAAGGAAGTAGTGATCGCTGCAAATTTCTGTGGCTAAGGAAAATGGGGGAGTTTCTATGCTTGTTTGGACTAGATGCACTTGCGCACGCTCTCTGTTGCTTTTGCCTTACTTGGTTTTGTCTGAACTGTGGGTTATTATTTTTGCGTGTTGCCTCTGCCAGTCCACTGAAATCTTGTTCACTGTGTGTTGCATCATGTGGTCCCCTGTCCTGAATGAATTAAATCCACAGTTTCCCCAGAAGGTTCCTTGTGGTTCTACTCAGATGGCTGCCTCTCCAGGGGCTGATGATGGGTGTGAACTTCAAAGACCCCTCAGCAGGATGCCCAGTGTCTGAAAAGCATATGAAAGGAGGCTTCATATACTCAACTCCGTGGTGTTATCTTTCGTAAGATCTCAGATTGCTCTTTCTCTCCACCATCTATCTTGCCTGACTTTCTCTGCCACATTATATTACCAGCAACCTAGATATTACTGTTCATTAATTCATGCCTAACATGCAGTGGCTTTTACTAGGTGTTATTGAATGTCTAAAAATAGATACAGAGCCTGGAAGTGAGAAGTGAAAATTGCAAAATGGCTGGGTGGAAAAAATGATGCGACACAGAGCAGGCCTTTTGATATTTTTTCCCTGTAGTTATCTTTTATAGGTTAAATAAGATTAATATTCATGGTGAACCAAGAGCAATTACCCACTACAGATGTTTTATATCTTCTTAGCCTATTCACAAATCTGTTTTATTTATTCATTATAACAGGATTTTGCCTTGATGGGGGCCATACCTATGAGAAGCTGTGTTTTACATACGTATTTGTAATCGTGTTTGAATGTTTGCATTTCTAAAGTTTTGCATTTCAAATAAGGCAACTAGTTTCAGCAAATACACTTCCATGTACACATGACTATAATTGGGACATAAGACTACACTAAAACAAACCCCTAAAATGGTCTTGAGGAATAAAATATTTTATGCCTATTCTTCATTGAAAGTATTTGAGGAAAGAATGGGTTTGGCTTTATTTAAAGAACGGCATAATTGAATATATTATTTAAATGCAAAATTATAAGCCAGTTTTTTTCTAATTGTATTAATAAACTGCATACTCTGATAAGGGCAATGGTAGGCTAGAATATTTCTATCAGTGATTACCGAACAATAGTCCTTCCTACTTTTGTTTACTCTGTATTCCCTAGGACAGGACTCCCCATTCATTAGTACATTGCTTACTCTCCTATGATTTAAATTAATTTTTCTAACAAAGTATCCTAGCACTACTCACAAATGTCAGACCTGGGGTGTGCATCCAGATTTTAAAATTTTAAGTCAAGGACTTTTTCACTTCATTCCTATTACTCAGACTAGGATCTGAAGATCCTTGAAATTCTGCAGTTGTATTCTCAAGGGGCCTCAAGTTCTCTGCAAGAATTTAATTCTGTGTTTTCATTTTGATGATAATAAATGACTATCAACATATTTTGGTTCATTTGGATGATCAATTTAATGGAGAGGTGCCTTGTGCATTTAAGGACTGCATTTTTATCTGTGTAATTTAGACATTAGTGCTGGAGTGCTACTTTAATTGTTGGAGATAAATAATTTGGGGGGAGGGATAATGAACAAACAGGGAGTTAATACTTGAAGGTTGTGTCTTCACCAAGTGAAAGCCAACTGACTTCACAGGATGCACTAAAGAAGGTTCTGGGTAATTTCAATTTAAATAATCCTTTAGGACTATTAGTCAGAAGCTGGTTACACTAGAATTCCAGAGAGCCTCCACATTCAGATCAAGGGGTGCAGTGGCTGTCTGTGTGTCCCATTACATTAAAGTAATTCACTTGAATTTTATGAGTCCTAAGCTAAAATTTGGCCCGCATCTTTGTTTTTCTCCTTTTGTATGGTATATGTAAACAACATCTAGTATTAAATTTACACATATTAAAATAAGATTGCTAGAGCAGAAATCATTTAGGGTTAGCTCAGCGGTCCACACATTATTTGAATTTAAAAAACATGAAACACTACACCCTATACTTACATTTCCAAAGCAGTTTTAGGAAAGAGGAAAGTAAGTTTGAGTTTCTTGTAACTTATATTTTATTACTCTGCACAGACAATGGTGGTATTAAATCAGCATTCATTTTGTCCTGCGAGCTGATGTGGTAATGATAATTATGAACCTCACAGTTCAGGATCTAAGAAGGGATAGAAAAGACAGACCCTTGCCCTTAGGATGTCAACGAGTTGGTTTTCATGCTATACTCCATGTAAGAATGACTAAGGGACAACATAGGAAAATATGTAATGAACAAAAATAATGTATCAAGTGTAGATTCCTTTTAATTCACATAGGAGAAGAGACAACAAAGAAACACACGCAGAAAGCGGCACTGTATGAGTTCTTGGGTGGTGGTGGAAATGTCGTCCCACCTTTGATAAACTTTCAGCCAAATATGTGGAAAGTGAGAAAAATGTGTGAAGGTTGCTGATCATCTTTCTCTGTTTAAATTTTTCTTACTTCTACCATTCATTTGCCTCGCAGATCTGCCTGAAAAATCACTCAATCCTGGTTGGATTTTTGGGCGCTCTCTGAATGAGGGGGTGATTCATAAATAATGCTAGAAATGAAAGCTTTCTCCTTTCAAAGGTGATATATACATCCCTGTAGTGCCTACCAGAGAAGTAAGCTAGGCATGTGATGAGGTAGTTAGGCGGTAGCAGATCATGTTATAGGCAGGTCTGCTTGGACTCAAGGCTCACTATTTCTGAAAACTGATTGTAAGTGAGCCCTTTGCATCTTCACAAGTTAGTTATGACTTTGAAGTTAAAAATCTAAGGAAAGGAGAAAATGACTGCAGAATTGTACAAATATTAATGAAAATACAAGAGGACCAATGGGGAATGTCCCAAGTGCCAACAGATACTGTGACATTGTGATATACCTGCCAGTGACTCAGAACTCTTTTGTGTATCCCAATAAACATTTTGGAATTTTTCTTTTCCAGTAAATTATTTGAACCAAAAAGTGCATTAGCATTTCATTGTCCAAGATGAATTGGTTTCCTATCAGCATTATCAGTTATATTAATTATCTAGACATATTTTTTTTTGATATGCTGCAACCTATCTATTGCAAATCCTGTTGACCTTATCTTAAAATTAATCCAGAATCTGGGGCCTCCCTGGTGGCATAGTGGGCTAAGCAACATACTATGAGGGCAAACCGCAGCCACTGCAGCACAAATCCCTTCGATCCCTGCCGCTGGCCAGGGAGGGGCCCACATGGCACAACAGACCTCTCCTGCCTTGCCTGCTGCTCTCCTCAACAGTGTGTTTCGGTTGATCTGCCTGTTCTGCTCCCCACTCTGTCTCTGAATCCTCTCACCACCCTGGACTCTGGCCTGTACCCCAGCTCTTGTATGCATAAATAAATAAATCTTTAAAAAAAATTAATCCAGAATCTGACCACTACCTCTAATGTTAGTATCCAGTCACCATCTGTCAGTTGCCTGGACTGTAGCCTTGGTTTCCTTTTTGGTCACTTCTATCCCCGTCAATAACCCCCTTTCCATATGATTTGTCCTCTTCAAACACAGTATTAAGGTATTTTTATTGTATAATTTTCCCAGAGCATAAGATTTTCAAAAACAGGGATTTTCTTTTGCCTGCTATTATACCCTCAAAATTTAAAAAGTACCTCAACATCATGTGCCCTTAATAAATATCTGCTAAATTAATTAGTAACACTAAAAGTATCATCCATCATCCAATAATCCAGGTACTTTCCTTGTTTATGTTTCCTTCTAAGCTTTATTTTATTAATAATCTTATGCAATATATACAATTCGTGTCCTGATTTCTTATTCATTAAATTTTACCATGCACTTTGTTTCAAGGTAACAAATAATCTTTAGTGACATTTCAAATTATTAATATAACTTTACCTTTTCGCATATGGCAATTATTTGCTGGTTTATAGAATACAGTGATGAAATCTTTATACTTGACTTTTTTTTTTTCATTTTTGCAATGAGTTCCTTAAGGAACATGCAAGGAAACAGTTTTCAAAGCAATTCCATTGAATGGACATTTGCAAGTTTCTTGATTCACATTGTTAAATTCCTTTTATAATAAATCTGTAAAAATATGCTATCCAAACAGCAAAATGAAATATTTGAACAAATTTTGTAAGGTACTGTAACAGGCATTACATTTTCACACCTGCATATTGTGCTGATAAAAGGAGCCCACCTAATAATGCTTTTCTTCAGAAAGTCTTCTCTCAGCTACCTAACTGTCTTAAAGATAGCAAAGAGGGGAAAAGGCAGGGCTATGCAAATGGGCCTCATAAATCTTTTGATTTCTGTCTTTGCTCCTCTTTTTGCAGGGTCTGTGACCCAGGGAGGTACATGTAGAGTTGGAATGTGGATACTGGGATGGAATATAAAAATCTATGACTGTAAATCTGAAAATGTTCACTTTGCCCAGTCCTTGACAAGTCATCTAGCACTGAAGTTTGCCATCCCAGATGTGGGTCTAATAATATCCAGCACTTACCCTCATATAAGTGGATGGATCTGAATCTTTAATATTTTTCACATGGCCATCAAAGATATATAAGGATAAAGAACTATTTCACTTAGCGATTAGTAAAATTTGAGTGGAAGAGGCCCCAGGTAAGGATATTGTTTAACAGAAAATCCCAATTCCATATTGTATTCCTTCTTTCTGTTCACTGAAATACAAATATACAACAATTCTCTAGCACAGAAGATGGTAATCCAAAAGCTATCTTCTAAGGAAAGGTTATTGTTACTTTATTCTTTACATTATTGAGAAAATTGAAAAAATGTTCATCTGTGAAATGATTTTTTTTAAACATTTATTTATGTATGCATACAAGCACTGGGGTACAGGCCAGAGGTGTGGGGGGTGAGAGGTTTCACCACAGAGAGCTGGGAGAAGAACAGGCAGATCAACAGAAGTACACTGCTGAGGGGAGCAGCGGGCACAGCAGGAGGGTCCACATGCCACACCATGTGGGTCCCCTCCCTGGCCGGCAGCAGGGATTGAACTCGTGTTGCAGTGGCTGCGGTTTGCTTCATAGTGCGTTGCTTAACCCACTGCGCCACCAGGGAGGTCCATCTGTGAAATGATTTTTATCCAGGAGAAGAGGGCAGGAGAACTACATATAAGAAACTGGCAATTGCTGTTGTCTCCTGGGAGAAAATGTCATAGAAACAGGAATAGAAGAAAGAATAATCATTCTTTACCTTTCAAATTTTCTAACAAGCAACCTATTACTTGGGTAAAAATAAACCAATCAATAAAAACATCAGCAACAAAAATGTGTGCCTTCTACCCCTTAACATTGTCAAGAGTGCCTATATCTATGGTGTTGCTAATCCCTAGTGCTGAGTGCTGCAGTAGAATCCCAATAAGTAGGCTGCAGTTGTTAAGCAAATTTTATGATAGAAATAGCAGTGTAAACAACTGTTTGCAATTAGTGTGAAACCGCCATCAATTTGGTTTATAAAATATGTCTTGAATAACTTTCCTGTGCCAAGTATTGGCTTAGAAGTAGTTCTGGACAGACCTTCTCCTCATGGAACTTACAGGAAAATAACAACATGAATCCTTATGAACTTTGTGAGACTCATGAAACAGAAGTGCAGTGTTCTTTAGTGTCATAGACTGAGGGGAATTTTTCTGATTCAGAGATCAAGGAAGGCCTTTCCTATGTGTGAGAGATGTGTAGCTCTTACCTGATGAAATAAGGAGGTAGCGATGGAAAGCATGATATGGGTCAAGAGGGATCATGTGCCAAGATCTAGACTTGCTCTGTGCAATACGATGGTCAGTAGCCACAGTGCTATTGAATGCCTGAAATGGGGCTAGTCCAAATTCATCTGTCCCATAAATGCTCCAAAAAACCAGGGTTTTGAAAACAATCCCAAAAAGAGAGCATACAATATTGACTTACATGAAGTGGTTATATTTTGGATATGCTGAGTTAGATAATATATGTTTAAATTAATTTTACCTGTTTCTACTAGTTCAATGTGGCTACTAGAAAGTTAAAAAAAAATCATATATGTGACCCATAATATATTTCTATTGGGAAGGAGTAGGGTGAGCTCAACATGTCCTAGGACCTAACACAACTGCAGCAGTGTAATTGTCACACAGAGAATGAGAGAGAGAGAGTGGCCAGGAATGGGCCTAGATATCGATAACAGTGATAACAATTAGACTGACTCCTGGGAGTTCTGTAAGGACTTAGAATCTTATCCTAAAAAGCATATCTTCCCAAGGATAGACTTATACTTGCACTTGAAAATACATTGAAGATATTTAAGCAGGACTATGATAAGAACTTGACTTTTGTAGAGAACATGCTGGAAGATCAGTTAAAGGGCTTTTGCAATCATCTATAGCTGTTCCTTGCAAATTCTAGGACTTATAAGTCCTTTTGCTACTAACTCCAGCCTTCCCTTCTCACCTCAATGGATATTCTTATCTTTCAGCTGGCTTTCCAGAAGACATCAGAATCTTTTCCATCTTGGGGGGATTTGCACTCTTTCTCTTTGCTGAGAATGCTTTCCTTAGCTCTTTTTAGAGATTTATTTCAGTTCCAGCATAATTACCTCAGAGAAGCCTTTCCTGAACTTCCTTTTTAAAATATCCCCCTCCAATAACTTATTTCTTTCTTTGCATATAACTACTCTTAATATTTATTTGTTTGCTTGTCTAGTGTTTGTTTTTCCATAGAAATAAGTATTCTATTCCATAGAATAAAGTTGTTGTCTAATTTGCTCTTGTGCATGACAGTTGGAACACTTGGGATGGAAATATCTAGGAGACCTTGTAGACCAAGTGCAGAAGAGTATCTAGTAACTCTAAATGGACATCCCTGGTGTTTCAGGGGCTGGCTAAAATCTCAGCACTATCAAGCTATCAGCAGTTATTACAGCATAAGTTTGACCCCCTAGCCAGGAAGCTGACCCACATGGCACAGCAGATCTTTTCTGTCTCACCCACAGCTCCCCTCAGCAATGTATTTAAGTAGATCCACTTGTTCTGCTCTCTACTCTGTCTCTAGTGAATCTTCTGACCCCCATACCTCAGTCCTATACCTCAGTTCTTGTATACATAAATAAAATACATCTTAAAATATATAAGTATTTTGGAGATGAATGATAGAGAATGAGGTGGCAGTGGAGAGTAATGGTATATCTGAGCAGAAAGAGGATATTATGGAAGGGAATGGAAAACCATATCTCAAATAGGAAAGCATAGTAGTATAAACTTCTGCTCAGAAGATAAATGTAGTAAGTATCTATTAACAATGGTGACATAGAGGTCATTGGTAGCCTTGGGGAAGATGTGCAGTTGGAGTAATGATGTGGAAAACACATTGGAAGTCAGTAGAGAAGCACAGATGAGAAAAAAGCAAGGTGAAGCAATAAAATGTGAACAACTCAACTCTTTCTGAAATTTATCAGTGGGAGAAAATAATTCATTAAGATGACTTATTTTAAAATGGGAGACAGTTAAAAATATCTTCTGTACAGAGTAAGAGACAGTAACCAAAAGAAAGAGACACCTTACTGAATAGAGAAAATATTACACACTATACATCTGACAAGGGATTGATATTGAAAATCTACCAAGAGCTCATTAAAAAAAAAAACCAAACAATCCATTCAATAAAATGAACAGTTAAATAACTAAATAGGCACTTTTCCAAAGGAGACATGCAGATGGCCAACAGGCATATGAAAAAATGTTCATCATTTAGCATCAGGGAAATGCATATCAAAATCACAATGAGATATCATCTTATACCTGTGAGAATGGCCCATATTAAAACAACAACAAAAACCCAGAGACAAGTGCTAGCAAGGGAATGGAAGAACAGCCCTCTTACACAGTTGTGGGGCTGTAGATTGGTCCAGCCCCTATGCAAATAAGTGTGGCAAGTCCTCAAAAGATTAAAAATAGATCTATCTATGATCTAGCGATTCCACTCCTAGATGTTTACCCAAAACACACAAAAATACTAATCCAAAGGGAAACCTACACAACTATATAGCAGCACTATTTACATCAGCCAAGATATGGAAATGATATAAATGACACAGACAGATGAGTGGATTAAGAAAAATGACACACACACACACACACACTGGGATACTACTCAGCAATCAAAAAAAAAATAGAAACTCATGTCATTTGCGGTAACATAGATGGGAGTGGAAGGGATTATCCTAAGTGAAGGAAGCCAGAAGGAAAAAGATAAATACTGGATGATTTAAATTTATAGGTGGGAACAGAGAAAGACAAACTTTAAAACTAACTCTTAAAAGCGGAAGGGATCCAAGAGTGGAGGAGAGTAAACAGAGTGGGGAGAAGAGCACAATGGACTATGGTGGAGGACTTTGGGTGCTTTGGTGGTAGAGCAACTATGGGGACCACATCTGAAAGGAAAAGTCCTGTATTGTGAAAGAATAAACAAGGTTGGGCCCTCCCTGGTAGTGCAATGGGTTAAGCAACGCACTATGAAGCAAACCGCAGTTACTGCAGCACAAGTTCGATCCCTGCTGCCACCCAAGAGGAGACCCACATGGCACAGCAGGCCTCTCCTGCCTTGCCTGCTGCTCCCCTCAGCAGTGTGTTTCAGTTGATTGGCCTGTTCTATACCCCACTCTGTCTCTGGTGAATCTCCTCAACCCCTACACCTCTGGCCTGTACCCCAGTTCTTGTATGCATAAATAAATCTTTAAAAAAAAGAATAAACAAGGTTGTAAAATAATGATAAATAGTTTAAAAATTATATATGCTATATATATGGAAGGTACATTTTGAGGGAGAAAAGATGAAGGAGAGATGAGGGATAGTGAATATCATTAAGTTTGTGAGAGACAGGAGGGAATAAATCAGAAGGCAGGAAGTGGTGGGTTTTAGTTATTATTATTATTTTTAAAAAGATTTATTTATTGGGCCTCCCTGGTGGCGCAGTGGGTTAAGCAATGCACAATGAAGCAAACTGCAGCAACTATAGCATAAGTTTGATCCTGGCCGCTGGCCAGGGAGAGGACCCACATGGCACAGCAGACCTCTCCTGCCTCACCTGCTGCTCCCCTCAGCAATGTGTTTCAGTCATTCTGCCTGTTCTGCTCCCCACTCTGTCTCTGGTGGGTCCTCTCACTGCCTACACCACTGGCTTGTACCCCAGCTCCTGTATGCATAAATAAATCAATCTTAAAAAATTTATTTATGCATAGAAGAACTGGGTACAGGCCAGAGGTGCGGGGACAGGGTGAGAAGATTCACCAGAGACAGAGTGGGGCACAGAACAGGCAGACTGACGGAAACACACTGCTGAGGGGAGCAGCAGGTGAGGCAGGAGAGGTCTGCTGCATCATATGGGTCACTCCCTGGCTGGGGATTGAACTCATGCTGTAGTGGCTGAGGATGCTTCATAGTGCAGTGTTTAACCCAATGTGCCACTGGGGAGGTCCAAGAGGAGAGCTTTATATGAGTAGAGCACACTTCCATTATGATAAGAGGGAAGGTAGGATGTTTACATAACACCTGCTATTAGCAAATAACAAGGCGGTAGTCCCTGTACTTGAGAAGCTGCAGTCCATTTGAAGTGGAAGATGTTGCCACAAAAAAGAAAAACAATTCAGTCTGTGATAAGCTTATAGGTAGTGAGTGCTGTAGCATTTCAGAGGCAAGCAAGATTAGCTCCTGATGCTGTGATCAAGGAAGTTTTCATGAGAAGTGGCATTTGATTTGGAACTTGAAAGCACAGAGCGTTTTACTAGCTGATGTTTTAAGTGGCAAGAAAAAATAAAGGAGAAGTATGCATTTCATGTAGAAAGACTGGTGAACAAAGGATTGAAGTTCTGTACTTTTTTTTTTTAATCTGCACTGTGATAGGACACAGTAATTTAGAAGAAGAAAGAGACCTTACAAATTGACTTGTCTAATGTCCTTATTTTTCAAGGTATAAAAACTGAGGTACAGAGAGATGAAATGATTACAAAACTTGAGTAAAAGTAACAAAACTTACCTAGTTGGGCTCTGGCTCACAACTGTGGCTTTATATTAATATTGTTGTACATGTTGTAAGGACAGATTGCCTTCAGTAAAACTGCACCTGATTTTATCAGAGATGCAAGGTAGTAAAGCGCTCAAGTGCTTTAGATGTTTTTTTAGAAAAGCAAGATATCTGTATGGTTGTGGTGATGGTGATAATCCTAACAATGCTTGGCATGGGGACATTTCATTGCAAATTATATGAATGAAGAGACAGGAAAATTTTTTTATGAGGAGATTAACTGGTGATTTCCTGCAGTTCACTAGACTTTCACTGGTCTCCTATGCCTTGTCCAAATTAAAAGCCAGTTAGTCAAAAGTAAATTTGGAGAAAAATTTATGTCAACTGAAAATATACATTTACAATATACAAGGTTGATGATGAGAAGCTGTTAGTTTCCTATGGCAGCTGTAGCAAACTATCACACTAGTGACTTAAAACAACCAAAGTATATTATCTTATCAAAGTCAGGAATTCAATACGGTCTCAACTTGTAAAATAAATATGTTGGTTTTTGAATAAATGATCACAAGCAAGGAAACAGTAATTGAAAAACTCACAAAAACCGAAGTCCAGGACTAGAAGGCTTCACTGGTGAATTGTACCAAATGTTCAAAGAAGATTTAATACATATCCTTTTCAAATGCTTCCTAAAAATTGAAGAAAAGGGGATACTAGTTTTTATAAGATGACCCTGATACCAAACCAGAGAAATACATCATAAAAAAATTAAAATCACAGATCTATCTCTCTCATGAACATACATGTAAAAATCCTCAATAGAATATTAGCAAATGGGATTCCACAATTCATTGAAAGGATTGTATGTCATGATCAAGTGGCATTTAGTGCAAGGATGTGGGATGGTTTAACATATGCAAACCAATGTGATGCATCACATCAACAAAATGAAGGATAAAACTTATATGATCATCCTAATAGCTGCAAAAAACACACAAAAACCTTTAATAAGATTCAGTATTCACTTATGATGAAATAAAAATCTCATTAAAATGGGTATAGTAGGAACATGCATATACTAGATAAAGGCCATCTGTGGCAAAATGATAGCTTATATTCACTGGAAAAAAACTAAAGGCTCTTCCACTAAGATAAAGAAAAAGACAAGGTTACCCACTGTCACAAATATTATTTAACATTGTATTGGAAGCCCTAGCCAGAGTATGAAGAAGAAATAAAATATAAAAAATTGAAAAAGAAGTAAAACTGTTAATATTTGCAGATGACATGATGTTATATGTAAAAAACCCTAACAATAACACCAAAATCACCATTATAAGTACTATACAAATATAGTACACTCGTAGGCTACAAAATCAATATATGAAAAAAATCATATTGCACTTCTGTATTCAAGCAACAAACTAGCAGGAAGAGAAATTAAGAAAAATCCTTTACAAATGCATCAAAAAGAATAAAATACTTAGGACTACATTAACCAAAGAAGTGGAAGAACTATATAAGGCAATCCTCAAAGAAACTTAAAAAAAGGACACAGGGCCTCCCTGGTAGCGCAGTGGGTTAAGCAACGCACTGTGAAGCAAATTGCAGCCACTGCAGCACGAGTTCGATCCCTGCTGCCGGCCAGGGAGGGGACCCACATGGTGTGGCAGACCTCTCCTGCTGTGCCTGCTGCTCCCCTCAGCAGTGTACTGCTGTTGATCTGCCTGTTCTGATCCCTGCTCTGTCTGTGGTGAATCCTCTCACCCCCCACAACTCTGGCCTGTACCCCAGTACTTGTATGCATAAATAAATAAATCTTTTAAAAAAAAAAAAGGACATAGTGAAAGGAAAGATATTCACTTCTCATTGATTAGAAGAATTAACTTTGTTAAAATGGTCATTTAAGTATTTTTATTGTTTTTAAAATTGGTTTACTATATGATATAGTATGCATTCTTAAATGCATATTACCATACCATGCCCACCACCAATGTAGCCATAATTGTCCACTAGATTCATTGTGCCCCCTCCTCACTGTTTGCTCCCCTCCTTTATTGTGGTTCTAGTTCCACAGTCAGATTTCTAGTTATTGGTTTGGTGTTGTCTGGCTTTTCTTTTTTTCCTTTGTATTCCACATATAAGTGAAACCATTTGCAATATTTGTCTTTTACCTTCTGATTTTCACCGTCTGATTTTGTTTAGCATATTCCCTCCCGTTCCATCCATGTTGACACAAATGGCAAGAGTTTTTCATTTTTCTGTGACTGAGGAGTTAAAAGGCTCTTTAACCTAAAGTAACATACCAATTCAGCATGGTCCCTATCAAATCCTTAATTGCATTCTTAGAAGATATAGAAGCAAGAGATCTCAAATCTGTTATGGAACCACAAATGATCTCTAATAACCACAAATGACAAGAAAGTACAAAAATGAAGGTATTGTGTAGCCTCACTTTAAACTATACTACAAAGCTATGGTAATCAAAACAGTATGGTATTGAAATAAACATAGACAATGGAAACAGTCAATGGAAGAATTAAGAGCTCAGAAATAGGGGGCCTTCCTGGTGGCACGGCAGGTTGAACTCTACACTGTGAAGCATCCACTGCACAGCAACACGAGTTTGATCCCCAGTCAAGTAGGGGACCCACATTTCTCAGCAGACCTCTCCTGCCTTGCCTGCTGCTCCCCTCAGCAATGTATTTCAACTGATCTGCCTGTCTGCTCCCCATTATGTCTCTGGTGAATCCTTTCACCTCCTGCATCTCTGAACTGTACCCCAGCTCTTGTATGCATAAATAAATAAATCTTTAAAGAAAAAAAAAAGAGCTCAGAAATAAACCCATACATATGAATAACTAAAGTACAACAAAGGAACCAATAATATTCAGTGGAGAAGGAAAGTCCCTTCAATAAATGGTATTCAGAAAACTGGAGGGCCTCCCTGGTGGTGCAGTGGGTTAAACAACGCACTATGAAGCAAACCGCAGCCACTGCAACACGAGTTCAATCCCTGCTGCCGGCCAGGGAGGGGACCCACATGGTGTGGCATGTGGACCCTCTGCTGTGCCCGCTGCTCCCCTCAGCAGTGTACTTCTGTTGATCTGCCTGTTCTGCTCCCAGCTCTCTGTGGTGAATCCTCTCACCCCCCACACCTCTGGCCTGTACCCCCAGTGCTTGTATGCATAAATAAATAAATCTTTAAAAAAAAAAAAAGAAAACTGGATAGAAACATGCAAAAGAAAGAAACTAATTTACACAAAAAGTAATTCTTGCAAGTAAGATCTGAACTCATAATATATGTAGAAGAAAACACAGGTGATAAGCTCTTCAAAATTGACCTTAATGATGTCTTTATGGATTGTCTCCAACAGCAAGGGAAACAAAAGAAAAAATAAGCAAATAGGAATTATGTCAAACTATGAATGCTTTTGTAACGGCAAAAGAAACCCCCATTAAGATGACTAACTGAATGTGAAAAGATATTAGAAGATTATGTATCAAACAAGGGGTTAATATTCAAAATATATAAACTACTCATAAAACTCAACAACAAACATGCTAATTAAGAACTATGTAAAAGCTCTAAATAGACATTTAACCAAGGAAGATATACAGATGGCTAACAGCAAATGGGAAAAATGTTCTTTATTGCTTGTAAATCAAAAACACAATGGTATTTTACCCCATATCCGTTTGAATGACTCGTTTCAGAAAGATAAACCATAGAGTTGGTGAGTATGTGGAAAGAAGGGGACCCTGATACATTGTTGGTGTGAATGTAAATTGGTATAGCCTTTGTGAGATAAGTCTGGAAATTCCTTAAAGAATTGATAATAGAAATACCATAGGATCCAGTAACTCCCCTTTGAGTATTTACCCAAAGAATATAAATATACTAATTCAAAAGATAGATAGATTTACCTCTGTATTCACTGTGAATTGCCATTTACAATAGCAAAGATATTAGACAACCTGAATTGCCCACGAATGGATGATTGGATAAAAAAGCGGTACACATACACAATGGAATATTACTCAGCTATTAAAAAAATGAAATCTTGCCATTTGTGACAATATGGATGAAACTTGAGCTAAGTGAGACAAATCTGAGATACCAGCAAGGGTGCAAACAAACCCTTAGATTCTGCTAACAGAATGGTGGTTACTTAGAGGAAAGGGAATGGTGTTGGTAGAACACGTTAGAGGGATCCATGGAATGGTGGTGGATGGAAACTAAGCTATCTTGGGTGGAGGGCATGGTATATATACAATGTCGAGCTGTGAAGCTGTAAATCTGAAACTTATACAGTGTTGTAAACCAGGGTTATGGCAGTTAAAAAAACAAAGCAAAACACAAAAAAACTAGTTGGCAAGGTTACATTCCCTTATGGACACTCTACAGGAGTATCTGTCCCCTATGTTTTTCCAGTGTGTAGTCTTTAGCTACTGATTTTGTCCTGTGCCCACTTCTTTTAATATTCAAAGCCAGAACATGGCACCTCTCTAAATGACTTTTTTTCCCCTAGACCTTGGAGAACTGGTCTTTCTCTGGTACAGCTAGCAAAGAGGTTCTCTACTGTTCAGGACTCACATAATTGAACTGGGCTACCTGGATAATTCAGGATCACCTCCTCATCTCAACATCCTTAACTTTACAGATGTAAAGTTCCTTTGTTACACAAAGTAATAAATTTGGAGGTTCTGAGATTAGGACATAATTGGAAGAGTGTTATTTTGCCTACGATAAAGAAGGAGAAGAAAAATGTATGGGTTATAAAATTTATAGATAATTAGAAAAGAAAATGAGTGTCAAGAACTATTATAAATTCATTAAGTCATAGCAAATACTGTTTTTATTTAACAGAGTTACAGGGCAGGTTGATCTGAATGTCAGGGGCAAATTTATCAACCTGACTTTTCTCTTAAGTTATTCCTGTGAAAAGACAAAGGAATGTGTGTCAGGTGTCAACGCCGTGAGCTCTATTCACAATTCATTACACAGCTGATGAAAAGTGGAAATAGATGTAAAGCTGGCTGGCCTCCTGGTGCGTCACAGAGCTCTTTGTCCTAGGTCTTTCTTTAGTCACAGCATTATCAGTGACTCGGATGAGGACTTAAAGGTTAGGTTGATCAAATCTTCAGGTGATACAATCGGATATAAAAGAGAATATCTAGCATGGGAAGATAAGATGAAAACACATAGTAAATGTGGAACCTTAAAATTCAGGAAGAAAATCAGCTAAATACAGGATGGATGGTACTAGATTTGAAATCAGTTTATGTGAATTAAAAACAACAGTGCATGCGTCTGTGAAAGTAAAAGTGATACTAGTGATATCAATTAATAATTTTTGAGCATGTGAAGGGCTTTACATTTGTTATATTTTCACCCTCCAAAAAATTCCTAAGGAAATGATGAGTATGTCTGTTTTACAGATGATTGTGGGATGTACAGACATGAAGTAACTTGCCCAAGTTTATAAAATTACCTATTAATACAAATTTACATCTGACACCAAAGCCCATACTCGTGTTGCAGCATGGCAGGAGTATCTTGAAGAAGCGAAGAAACTGCAGCTGTATTTGTAAAAGCAGAATATCCCTATTCAGGGCGTCATATTTTAAAACACATTTTGGGAGTCACTTTCCATTTGGGCTCTTCACATTAAGAAGGGCTCTGACAAACCTGAATGTGAATGTGCCTAGAGGAGAGGGCCCAGGGCCATGAGAGGTCTGGATGGACATCAAATCAAATGAGGAATGAAGCAACGAATCTGTTACACTCTGCCTAAAAAAACACTTATGTTGGGATGTCCAGCACAAAACTATCATTGGCTAAAAATACTTGAAGACAACAGTTCTGGAAGACTTCTGGAAGTCACATGGGGAAGATTTTGACTCAAGAGAACTTGATGATAATGATTTATGTCATGAAGTTAGCTTCAAGGAATGGCTTGGAGTGAGCTCCTTGAAATAGCAACCAAATGTTTTCATCTTTGGGGTTAAATGATGCTTGACAGGGACAGACTGGGACATAATACAAGAAGTAAGTGAGTTAAAAAGCAAGATAAAAGAGATGAACTCTAGAGTTACTTCCAAGTTTGGGATTTCCCTTTGATTTGATTTAACTTGTTGACTTGAGATAAGCAGGGCAAACAAACCACAGTCCCCTGGTCTGCTGCCTTTCTTTGTCTAACTAGTAAGTAAATGCAAAATTCGAATGACTTGGTTAACATTAAGTTCTAATGACCTGAATATCAACTGGAAAATATTTCATATTTGCATTACTAATAAGTCTCTTTCTAAACATATTGACATAGTAATTGTTCTTGAGTGTCCTCCATTTTTGTTTCCCCTGCATGTGGGTATTTGGCTAAATCATAGAAAAACAAATTAAATTTGCAATCTAGTCACTTTCTATAAACAAGCTGCCAAGATAAGGGTCTTGAGGGGTTGTAGCTAACACAATAGCTGCTTTGAGTAAGTAGAATTGGTTTAGAGGATTCTTTTACAAAGTGAGTCAGCTTTTTTTTTAATCTTGAAAAAAAGAAAAAAAGGGCGAGGGAGGAGAAGGAGGAGCATGTAGGAAAAAAAAAAAGAGAGAGAGAGAAGAAAATAGAAAGTGAGCTATAAACTGTGGAGCAGTAAAGATGACCACAAAGATACAGACAAGAAAGAGATATCATAGAACTGCAGTGGCCTGTACTAAATATTTGAAAAGCCTAAAGAAAGGCTGTTGTCTACAAAAGATAATGTTGAAGCCTTACATGAATGTCAGAATTCCATCTTTAATGTAACAAAATATATCGATATTACTAATCTGTGATTTCAGTGTAGTATATAGCTGAAATTCCTTAACATTTCTGCATTTCTTTTGTTCTATTTTGATGCCCTGATATTGGATCCAAGTGTAGGAGAAATTACTGAATTGATAAGAGTGTAATGCTTTTACATATACTCCCCCAACTCACCATTATTTTGTATCCAGTTATTTTAAAACACCTGCCATCATTAAGTCTTAAAAATTTATCATGAGACTGTGTTAGCATATAAACCTATAACCTATAAGAGATTCATCTGTACAGTTTTTAGCCCTTTAGAAGTTGCCTCTTAAAAATTTAATTTTGGGGAATTCCTAAGATAATTTCTCATTACAGTCACCCTAGTTAACAACCACTTACTCATTTGTCCTAGATGCCTGAAATTTGGTGGAGGGATGAAATAGGAGAAAGCGGAAGAATAAATATCCAGACTTTACTTTCCTCTCTCCTTCAGTTGTTGATTTCCCACATTAACTAAACCCAAATAAAATCAGAGGGTAAGGAAGTCCATTCATGTGGTCTACATAGGTCATTCTTCTGGGGCATAGTGGCGTGTGGATCTGCAGGGGCAAAAGGAACAGATGCAGTACAATTTGTAGTAAAGTTGGTGTCCTAGGACACAATGAGCATGTGGTTTTTATGAGTCATTCAAGTGCAGATGTTGACTTGGATGTTCATTTCTAGATTCTGAATTATGACAAGAGATAGAGTTGAGGTTTATCAAGGCATGATACTGAATGAAAATAGGCTCCATGAAGACTAATACATAAAGCTTGTTGGCGAAAAGAGAGAACAAGTGTTTTAAAGAGTTAGAAGGAAAAATCTTCAATCTCTATTATGTAGTGGATCAAAGCAAAGGTCTTAAATTCTAACTTTTCTCTCCAGCTATATCTTATGCCATCCACAATCTATATTTTATTTTTTTTTCTTTTCACAATCTACATTTTAATATCTGTTAGCTCTATAAAGTACTTTTAGTACCAAACTGCTGGTCTGTATCCCCTGCATACTTTGTTCTCTAGTCCTTAGATATTTGTTTACTGTTTGTTTTTAGTGCTTTTCTCTCTTAAGCTGAAATACCTGTTCCCAATTCATTATCTGGTACAGCGTCATTAACCTTCAAATATTACTTCATTCTCCATATACACTTCTCCAAAGATGACACACAGATAACCAAAAAGAACATTAAAAAAAATGCTCATCATCATCTATTATTAGGGAAATACAAATCAAAACTAAAATGAGATATCACTTCATACTCGTAAAAAAAAAAAAACCTATATGAAAAAGGATAAAAAGAGTGAATTTTGGCAAAGGTATGGAGAAAAAAGGAACCCTAATACACTGTTGATAGAAATGTAAGTTGTTGTAGCTGAAAAATAGTATAGAGAGTCCTCAAAAAGATGAAAAAAATAACACTACCATATGACCCAGAAATTCTACTTCTAGGTACTTATGCAAAGAATAAGAAAATTCTAATTTGAAAAGATCTATACACCCCTATGATTCATTGCAGTCCTGTTCACAATAGATAAGATGTGGAAATAGCCTAAATGCCTATTGATGATGACTGGATAAAGCAGATGTGGCATATATATACAATGGAATAATATTCAGTTATAAAAAAGATGAAATCTTGCCTTTTGCCACAATGTGGATGGAACTTTAGGTGATTTGTGCTAAGTAAAGTATGTCAGAAAAGGAAAGACAAATATTTGATTATTTAAGTCATGTGTGGAATATGAAAAGACAAAACAAATGAACTAACAAAACACAACTCAGACTCTGACAACAAAATAGTAGTTACCAGAGGGAAAGGGGAAGGAGGGTTGGAAGAAAAGGTAAATGAGGGTCAATTTAATAATGGTCACTTCTTGTGGTACTAGAACTTCTTTAGTGGATGTCATATTTCTATGGGGGTGTGAAGCTATAGTCCTGAAATGTATAGTACTGTAAACCAACAGTATGTCAATAAAATTTTAAACCAAACAAATGAAAATTTCATTTCAACATCATGTACTCTGGGAAGTTGAGATTCCTTGGTTGAGCTAGATACCCCCTTCCTTCCTTGCCAGAGATTTTTATTTTTATATTTATCCTAGCACTTATTACAGGGTATAGATATGATCTGTCTGCTTAGTTACTATACCAATTGCTTATGTTTTTGTTGTAGGCTGGAATCTCCAGAAAGAAGATCTGAGATAGAGCTTAATATGCAAGATACTTGTTCAGGAATGCCCTTGAGTTTACTACTTGTATAAAGAAGCCAAATGGGCAGAAGGAGAAATCAGGCTCTGAAGTAAACCAGTTTCTTCATCTTACAACCATAAAGAGTTCTGGAGCTAGACTGGTCATTAAGAGTTGTGCCAAGTTGGAGTCGGATGGCTAGGCAACCCCGCTCTCCTCAGCCACTGGAAATGGACAACCCTAGAAATGGGTGTGAGCTTGGGTGAGGTGGCTTTGCAGCTTAAGAAACTGACAACTAAAGCCATCAATTGACAGCACTCCCTGCAACAGGGACAACATGTCCTTTCCCAAAGGAGGGTTGGGACAATGCATCACACTGTCCACCACACACTAGCTATTTTTTATTGCCTTTCTAGGGCCCACAATACACGGGGGCAGATGCAAACTGTAGTTTGGAGTTGAGCAGCAGTTGTCCCAGACAAGCTCATGATTTCTAGTTCTCTAGTAATACAACCACCTTGTACCCTAATATATGGAACCCTACCTGATGAATGCTTTTATATTACCTATAGTCCTTTGAGTTTGTCATGCTGTTAGTTACCAATCAGTGTTTACTGAATTGAACAAAAATTAGTATGGCTGCATTATGCTTCTCAAAAATGTTCATATACATTTACATATGTAACCCTTTAAAACAATCTTGAATGCTAGGTGTCATTTTACAGATGAAGAAACCAAGCCCCAGACAATTTGCTTAAGGTCTCTAGCCAGGAAGTGACAGGATTATGATTTATATCAAGGGCTCTGGCTTAAAAACTCTCGCTCTTCCATTACAGCACCCAAGGGTCTTGAGTTGTACTGTCTGAGGACAACATAGTGGACCTAGGTCTTGACTAATATCAACTAGATGGGAGGAAAAAATGTCTTAACAAAAGTATTCGGAGAGAAGGAAGTTGGAAAATGTCTAAACTGGCAGCAAGGGAGGAGACTATTCTTTTAGGATCTTCTGTTTTTCAGATGGTTTTGAAGGAGTAAAAATAATTAGAGCTGCAAGGGAGAGTAAGAGACAAACCAAGTTTGATCATCAAAGAGAGGAGAGCAGTGTAGGAAAATAACAACATTTCATACGTAGTTTTTCACACACACACTCTGTCTCTCTCTCTCTCTCTCCCTGAAAGTGTGTCAGCAGTGTGAGGTCATTGTTAAATGCCAAGAATAAGACTGAAATAGATTATCAAATGAGAGATGATATTGCTGAGGTTGAATTGTTGCCTACTTCAAAAGAACAAAATTCTGAGAGGTGAAATGAAAGAAAACTTACCCAATTGACTATGAAATGGAAATGTGATAGTTCCAGTACCAGATATGGATTAGAACTTTTTCATTACACTAAACTTGACTAGACAAGAGTCTTTGGACCTTGAGAGCTTGTTTGGAGGTTCTAGCAGGGGAGCGCAGCTACTCGTATACCCTCGACCGAAGACCGGTCCGTCTCTATTCGGGGAAGGCCGTCCTCTTCGACCGAGCGCAAGCCCGCAGCTTCGGGAGGGACGCACATGGAGCGGTGAGGGAGGAAGGGGACACCCGCCTAGCCAGCCAGATCAGCCGAATCAACCCTGGCGATCAATGGGGTGACAGATGTCGCAGCCAGATCGCCCTCACATCCGACAAGAGTCTTTGGAAACCACACTTTTTTTGCTACATAGTTTTAAATAAAGGGTTTTGCCTTTAAAAAAATAAACTTGTTTTCTATTAAAAAGCTGGGAGACAAGATTTTTTCTTCATCTCAAAAAAGCATTTCAAAGTTTGTTACAATTACAGAAAACTTGTTTCAGAAGGAGAGATATAAAGTATGTGGCAATAAAGATGGAGAATATAAAAATATATGATCATAAATTTCTTCACATTGTGTAAATCATGTAATGAAGTCAAAGATAACTTTACTGCTGTGTAATTTAGACTCATACAAATTTTTCATAAATAAAATTCAGAAGCTAGCTTTTGCAAACATGATTGATAAAACCATGTTCAGCTTAGATATTTTGGTTGAAGGAAGCACAACTATTAAATTGAAATTACTAATAAGAACTTTCTTAGTTTCATTAGTTGAGGTAAACATATACACTTAAATCATCTTTTACCACAATGAAAAATCTATCATCTATTTTTTAGGGATATGCACTGTTATGGATTGAATTATATTCCTCTTTCTCCACGTCCCCCAGATTCATATGGTTTCTTCTGAGACCTCTCTCCCTGGCTTGAATACAGTCAACTTGCTGTGTGCTAATTTGGTCTTTCATCTGTGCACATACACCCTGTGTGTTTTATGTATTCAAATTTCCTCTTCTTATAAGGACCCCAGGCAGATTGGATTGGGGCCCATCCCAATTGCCTCATTTTAGTTTAATCACATCTCTAAAGTCCCAAATATGGTCATATTCTAAGCTACAGAGTGTTTAAGGCTTCAATATAAAATTTGGGAGAATACTGTTAGTTCATTTCACTCAGATATAATCAATTTGCTATTTCTACCACAAAGTATGTAATAATTTGCCTAGGAATAAAGATAATATAACTTTTTTTTTAAACTAAAAATGTTTCCTAAAATCTAGACCAGAGTGCACTGCTTTGAAGTGAGATTTTATTATGTAAGTCCATCATCAGGCAGTCTCTCAAGCTCTCGGACAATGTGGCAGGAGGTACTGGTGTGAGCAACACTCTCTTCAAGGACACAGCAGGATCGTCTGGAAATGGTTTCTCCATGGAATCTGTGTCAAGGCTTCTGCCACTCCAGAGTCAACGATAACCCAGAGTTGCTTGGGGCTGCACCCAAAAACTGAGTCAGTGTCACTGTATTCCAGAGCATTCCTTCATCTCCTTAGCCTGGAAGGAAGCTAAAATTGTAAAATGTAAAGAATTTAAGCCACAATGATTCTATCTCAATGGAAAATATTGCAAACACACTTGCACACAGGCACCCAGATTAGGAGAGTTTTTCATAACAATCTTCAGTTAACAGCTTATTGTCATTGGAGAGCAACAATAATCCCTCATTGCTTAAGAAATTGCCCACACTTACAGACTGAAAGTTAGAAAAAAGACCCCAAACCCATTATTCTATATGTAAGAGCCAAGGAAATAACACTGAGGAAAGTGACAAAGGGTCAGTTAAGGCTATAGATGGGCATCTAGCAAAGAAACATGGGTATATTCTCAAGAATTGGTGAATTTTCTGGAAATTATGCAACAGATAATGGCTCAACAATCCACTTAAAAGAAAGCAGTGTCTGTATTCTAGCTACCTACTCTGTTTCTTGTTTCCTAAGCAATATATAATATTCTTTCATTTGAAATGCACATTTTAACATTTCTGGAATTGATTTCAATCTTGCAATAAATATAAATTTTAATGGAATCTTTTTTCTCCTTCTCTTCACTCTCCTTTTTTCTTCTTCTTCTCCCCCCTCTAGAAAGTCCTTATTAAGGAACTTCTACAATTTATAGAAAATGATGTCTTAAATTTCAAGTAATGTACTTCCAATTTTTTGAATTCCAGGTTGGAGAATATTTTGAACAAGTGTTTCGGCATAGTTCTCCGCACCTGGTTCACAGTAATAGACACTGATAATCTGTCCCCCAGAACTGAAAAGAACCTCAGTCAAGTCAATACTCTAACAAGGTCTCAGATCTCAACACTTAGTGTGGCTCTCACCAGTGTACCTTACCTTACAAAATTGAGATTTTTCTCTGGACAAAAAGACTAAATTAGTGTAGACTTGAAGCAAAGAGATGCTGCATTCTATTGCTATTAAGCTTACTATGTTCCTGTGTTCAGTCCTAGAACCTGACATTGACCAAAGCATTCCCCAGGACCACTTCAGGCATTGATGTATGTGTGTATGTGTAGGAATTTCTAGATACAAAAAAATATGTGCTACCATCCTGAAAGTTAGAATAAAAGAACATTAATTCTAGCAAATCACTAAAATATATTAAAGAATTAATTACATAAAGAATAATCTAGAAATTAGTACTCTGGAACAGTTTGCTTCATAGATTAGCATGAAAACTTATTTGCATATATGCAATAGACACATTTGAAAGAGAATATGTGCGTATGTATGTATATATAGTATATATGGCATGTATAGCATTTTAAAGGAAGTAAATATCATGTAGCTAATTCCTGTGACTAAAGACAATTTCAGTGTTTTTGCAACATTTGACAATCACTTCATCTTTGTAATGCCATCTAAATTAGCATTTTTAAGAATCCCATATATTACTTAACAGAAAAGGACTAAGTGGTATCAAAAGAGACTGGAGGCAAATTAAGTTTCCTTTTGTCCAACTTTGTGTCACTTCCTGCCTCCATAAATAGGGAAAGCAAAATATCTGTGCTTCTTATTCATGTACATCTGCCAAACCAATTAACACCTCCTGAATGTTATCTTAATTGCATTTATTAACATAACATTAACATAGCAGGGAGATAACATTCAGGAGGTATTAATTGGTTTGGCAGGCTCTCCTGAATGGAGAACAGAAAGAAGGGCCCTTCTTAGTATCTTGTGTTTCTTTTTCTTTCTTTCTTTCTTCCTTCGTCTTCATTTTTTTTTTTTTTTGTGGTTAAGCAAAACTGAGATTATGTGGAAAAAGAGAAAATATATCTTAACCAATGTGGCAGCCACATCACGGTCACTTTGTAACAGGGTGGTCCCAGGAAAAGGGGAAGTTCCAAAATCTTGGTTCCGCCCTAAGTGGGTGGAGCTGAGGAGGATAAGATTTCTGCAGAGAAGAGAAAGAAGAAAGGAAGATGGAGAACAGCAAGGAGACCTGGATGAGGCACGTGGAGCAGAGGGACATGTGAAGAAACTGTGC
>JAGFMF010011384.1:2138196-2173598 GCA_019455555.1 Galemys pyrenaicus
GGTTTTGTATGTTTGTCTTAATGCGGCGGATGGCAGAACCCATTCAGAGAGGGCAGGCTTGGGGGTTCTGGGTGCTCCTCTCCCTGCCCTGTAACAACTTGATCCTCCTTTCTAAAAGTTGCAAAGAAGTGTCTGCTATCAAGCCTGCCTCTAAGACAAGTTTACCCAGATGCCCTCTCCACAAAGGTCTATGTAGTTCTGACTAAGGAGGTCTCTGGAGAGAGAGCATGGATCCATTTCCTCTGGATGTGCTGAGTAACTGTTACGTCCATCTTTATAGTCCCTCAACTGCTTTAAAAATAATCCTAATATTTAAAGGGAAACTTGCATTCCCATGTTTATTGCAGCACATTTACTAGAGCTAAACTATGGTAATAACCTAAATGCCCCAGAACAGATGAATGGATCAAGAGATGTGTTACATATACATGATGGAATACTATTCAGTCATCAAAAAAGATAAACTCATGCCATGTGCAGAAACATGGATGGAATTTGAAATCATAAAGCTAAGTGAAATAAGTCAAAAGAAGAAAGATAAATACAAGATGATGTCAGTAATATGTGGAATATAAAGTAACTAAATTAATAGATAAAGACATAAAAAAGTAACCCTTGATAGCTGACTACAGAACTAAAACAGCAAGGGGAGGACAGAGGTAGGGAAGGGAAAAGAACAAAGAAGCAGGAAGCACAATGGTATATGATGGTGGAATATGGGTGACTTGGTGGGTGCACTATAGTGGTAATGCCTTATGGGGGGTACCCCAATATTACCTGTTAAAAATAGATTAATTTAAAAATAATCTGAATGTGTACCTCTGACAAGACTTAAATAGGGTTCTACCCTTATAGAATTAGAGTACTATAGAATTTTTAAACTAAATTCATCCGTTCATTAACTTACTCTATAGGCATTCATGAGTACCTACTGTAGGAACTAGAAAACACTGGGGTAGAGAGATAAAGAACTCTCATTACCTGGCTCACTATGTCTAGCAGACACAGACAGTGGCCAAGTCACTGACTGCAAAAGACAGTGATTGGTGCTTGGCTTGTAGTAGACAGTCAATATATATTTACTGAGAGGCAAATTAGTGAAATGTGATCATTGTGTTTCCACTTAGGTGATGATGGTATGGAGGGTGGGGTGTGTAGGGGTATGTAGGAGGTAAAACTGAGGACAGCAGATGACTGTGGGAGAACTGAAATGACTAAGGATTGAACTAAGGCAGATGTAATTAAGTTAAGGATTTTGTGATGGGGAGATTTCTTGGATTATTCATGTGAGCCTGATGTAACTACTGGGCCTTTACAGAAAGGGGCAGGAGGAGTCGTGTTTAACAGGATAAAAGGGTGGAAACAGAACAGAGAGAAGAGATGATTGACATGATCTGTCTTACAGGAATTTATCACCTCGAAGAAACTATTGAGAGTAAACAAAGATAATTTTAAGTCAAAAGATAAACTCTAAAGAAATTATAATCAGTGACATGATAGGGTGGTAGTATGCAGGAGAGAATGGTTCTTTAAAAATGGGAGTCAGAGAGTGCCCCTCTAAAGAGAGGGGATGGCATTTAAGTTGAGATGTGAAAGGTAAGAAAGGGCAGCATTGAGACTAGCCAAAAAAGAAACTACTTGGCAAAGTGGCGAGCACGCACTAAGCCCTGAAATGGAAACGAACTCAGTGTGTTCAAGGATCAGAAAGAAGGCCAGCATGGTGAAATCACAGTGAGTAACAGGAAGTGACAGGAAATGCTGTCAGAGATAGTATCTATCTGGATCATGTAGGATTGGTAGATCCTCATCAAGAGTTTGGATTTTGTTTTAAATGAAATGGTAGACCAATGGAAAACTTAAAGCAAGGTCTGGCAGTTACTTAATCCAGATATGATGAGTGGGAATCCTAATGATACTGGATAATTGGATTAGGATTTCAGGAAATAAGATCCTGTGTAATTTGGAAAATGTAATCTAGTGGGATAAGAGCTTTAGAAGCCATGTGGATGCAGGGGTCATTTTCCCTGGAGAATTATATGTGCTTTTATAAACCATGATTATGGTTTCAACCAGTACCTTCATGCTAATAAATACCCAGTCTCAATTTCCAGTCTTTTATTCCAATTGCTTACTGGACAGACAGGTCCATAATGACCTGCAATTTATGTCTGAGTACATTATTTATTGGCTTACCCACCTACTCTACCATTCAATTGTATCCTTCATAAATGACCCACTCATTTACTCAAGTTATAGGCTCCCTAAATGACAGCCCAGTTACAAAAGTCCAGCTGATCACACCACGAGTTGCTGCTTCCCCACCGCATATTTCTCAAATTCTACTTTACTGTCTTTGTCTCTTTTCAGATTCTCCTCAACTATTACCAGAACTTTTGCAGCAACTTCCTTATTTATCATTAGTCTTCTGTACTTCAAACTAAGACCCACTTCAAACAACTGCCAGACCTAATTCTATTTTATTAAAAAATGTAAACTGTTGTGATTTATTGCCACCATAAAGTAATACTTTGATATTGTTAGATAGCCAAATCCTCTCACCAAATGAAACTCCAGTATCATTTGAGACTTTCTTCTATGGCTATATACATATACATATTAGATTATAATATAATTCTGTTTGGAAATCTCTCTTTTCATTTAACAGGTTGTATTTTTGAAGTGAATAAACATACATATACATCACTTTTGGTGATTTTACAGTATTTCATCTCTGGGTATAATTTACTAAACTAATTTCCTTTATGAAAGTCATTCAGATTATTTTGCATTTTGAATGTTACTTTATTGGATATACTTTATCAATTTATGTCTCTATCTCATTTTCTTAGGAAAAGAATTATTTGAAAGAGAAATCTTAATCACATAGATTCTTTTAATATTTTTGTGCTTTTGCAACTTATAATTGTTTTAAATTGGAAAATTTGGGGGCATGAGGTGTGAGACAATGGTATGAACTTCATTTATTTTCTAAAATAGCTGGACAGGTTCTCAGTCCTAATGATAGTTTAATTCAGCCTTTCTCCAATGTTATAGGCTACATGCTTATATATACTTTGACTTCTATTTTTGTACCATGTAATTCAGTCCATCAATGTGGTTACAAAATCTTGTAAAAATATCCACTGTTTTGAAGCTGGTACCTTTCTAATAGATTTTAATATTTGGTAGGCCCGGTCCTCCTCTCTGCTTCTGATTTGTTTATTAATTTTTTTTGCTTGTGGAGATTTACTCTGTCCCCCCCCCCACCTCATATTTTATTTCTTATCAAGTGTTGAGATTTTATGTTGATTGTATTAAACTTATATATTAATTTAGAAGAAAGTGGCATCTTCAGAAATTTTTAGTCTTATCTTCATTTTACTTAAAAACATGTTATAGGGTCCCCTAAAGTGAAAGTCATATTTTTTACATAGCATGAACACCTTCTATATATACTGACTTTGTATAACTTTTCTTGGTCTTCAGAATTTTAGAAAATGATTCTCTTAGATTATAAAACCTCAAAAAAAAAAAATACAATACCTCAGAGAATATAGTCATTTGAATCCAAACAGGGAAGCAGTGAGAGAGGTGGGTAGTAGGGCTATTGGAAGTATGAAGACAGAATTTGAAAATCTCTGTTTACCTCATTTCCAGTTGCGGACAGGACCAGGAGCTCCTAAGCTTGATTGTATTTTGGCCTGCAAATCCACTCAGTGGAAGAATGTCAGTTCTAGACTACAGGCATTCCAAGAATATGTGCATGATCAAGGTTCTTTCTTTTAAGTCTTGGGAAAATTGTGACTTTCTAAAGTTTGGCTCCTGTCTCTTGACATTGAAGAAGAAAATTCCACTAACTGCAAAATAAATAGTTCGGCCGCTTTGTGTTTAGCTTGTGGCATAATCTCTAAACCCTGGCCACAGAAAAAGTTTCTGTTGGCTCTTTTCACTCTTCCTCACCCTTCCTTGTTCTTTATGAGTTTCCCCATTCTCTGCCATGTACAAATCTGGTGGTAGAGATCTGGGTCAGTGATAGTGGAAGAGCAAGAAGGAAATGAGAAAGAACAGGGAGGAAAGTTAAGAAAACTAACTTGGTTATGTTAAAACTTGCTGAGAGAAGATGTAAGTAACTTTTAAAAATTTAGTTCTGTTACCAATTTTTAGCAGTTTATTTCTATTACAAATTTTTAAAAGTTATTTAAATTTTCAACTGCCTTTGAGACATTACTTGTAAAAATTCAAGTGCAAAGAGTCCTGTATGATACAGACTATGATTTTTCAGTAACCCAACGAGGATCCTGGATACTCAGCAGGGAACTTGTTTATATAAACCATTCTAGGTAGAAAAATCTCATGGATATTCAGCCAGAGAATTGAATGTCATGGTCATTTTGCTAAAATTGGGATATAAGAACAACTCTCACTGCTTTTAGTATTGGGAGAAAATTGTGTGGGCCTTCAAACTCCACAGATTTCATTCTGGTCAATGGGTTCCCTCCAAAAAGTCCTATTGGAGAAATGCTGAAATGTTTTCAATAAATTAGCTTGCTTTTTGTATAGCTTTACTTCTTTGCTTATTCTTTTTTTAAAGATTTTATTTATTTATGCATACAAGAGCTGGGGTACAGGCCAGAGGTGTGGGAGGTGAGAGCATTTACCAGAGACAGAGCGGGGAGCAGAACAGGCAGATGGACTGAAATACACTGCTGAGGGGAACAGCAGGCGAGGCAAGGGAGGTCTGCTGCACCATGTGGGTCCCCTCCCTGGCCAGGGATCGAACTCGCGCTGCTGTGCCACAGATGCTTCACAATGCGGTGCTCAACCCACTGCGCCACCAGGGAGGCCCTCTTTGCTTATTCTTTATGACGTTAATATTGATATCAGGCAATAAAGTAACATACAGAACAAAGGCAGGTATAGAAGATAGGCACAATTTACAAATCAACCCTTATCACTGAATAATCAAAGAGTCACTATCAAAGTTCCTGTAAATTGAAGTTAAATTTCTACAAGACACATGTTTGTTTCTGGAAAGAAGATATTCCTGCTTCAACATCAATTGCAAGATGAAAATGTGGAACTACTATTATTAACTGCTAGAGGAACTCACATATTTTTGAGAATGATCTTTCAAAAGTCGAGAATATCTTTTTCAAGTTAGTGAAAAGATGGTTATAATTTATAAGTTATGAAGCATAAATTTTTAAAAAATTAGTCAGTTTGACATCAATTGTAATCCCCATGTATTCTCCATCACCATATCACCAGTGCACCATCACCTCAGTCCCCCGTGCTCCCATCTGCCCTCAACCCTCTCCCCCCCTCCTCTCCACCAAGTGTCCCCAATTTGTCCTTGTCTTTTCATTTGTGGTTTTTGTGTCTTTATCGTTATTATTATTATTGTTGTTATTCCTTTCCTTGATCCTTATTTTGTTCCCTTATATTCCTCCTAGGGGAGGAACCATCTGGTATTTTTCTTTTGCCTTGTGACTTATTTCGCTGAGCATAATTCCTTCCAGTTCCATCCATGTTCCTATGAATTCATCTAGTTTTTCTCTTTTGATTGCTGGATAGTATTCCATCGTGTATATGTACCACAGCTTCCCGATCCACTCATCTGTTTCTAGGTATTTAGGTTGTTTCCAGGTCTTACCTATTGTAAAGAGTGCTGCTATCAACATAGGGGTGCAGGTATTCTTTTGAATCAGTGTATTTGTGTCTTTGGGGTATATTCCTAGGAGTGGGATTGCCGGATCATATGGAAGTTCCATTCTTAGTAGATTGAGGAACTGCCATACTGTGAAACATAAAATTTAAAGGAGAAAACAGTGAACATTTTTTGGAAAAACAAAACAAACAAACTAGGCAACTTGATTAACCTTTGATTCAAACATTATTCTCAGGCTTCTTCAGCTTAATTGAAATGAATTGTGTATGAAATGAATCCCACAGCACCTGTGAGCACCTCCTGCGGCCACTGTGAGTTGGACACGGGCCCACCGCTTGTCATTGTGCCACAAGCTCCAGGTCCTCATTGACAGGACAGTGCCATCTTGAAGGAGTGGCCGTTCGTCTAGGACGTGTGGACACTATGGATACTATCTGGGGTGAGATAGCCAGCCACTCGTGGCCTTAGAAACTCTTTGTTTCCCCCGTCTGTTAAATAAACCCCATTGTTGTCATTCCCTGCGGCTGAGTGGTCTTGTAATTGTGTACACAGGTGAGGCCCATAGACAGTACCTGTCCTCTACCTTGTCACTGTCCTTTGACCCGCTATTGTACCTCTAGAGCCACTGTTTCATGTATAAGTGAAAGCTGAAAGGGGCTGCAATTTCCACAAGGCTCAAACATAAAAAATAGAGATCTAGATTTTACGAAATTCATGAACAAAATTTTTAAAAACAGTCATAGCATAAAATAGCAGCTTCCAGTAACTTCTTCTAGCTTTTTTTTTTTTTTTTCAGAAGTTGGATCAATCTGCTTGCTTCATTTTTAAAAACCTTGTCAAAATTCTCCACAAGATTTGGAACTTCATCATCACCATTGTCTCCAGCAGCAAGTGGTGATTTTTCATCCACAGATTGGGCAGAGCTTCAGCCAGTCTCCTTAAACTGGTCAGACTGTCTGCACCAGGCTAGTTTAAGATGCTGGGTAGCATGTCTGTCAGCTGCTTTGTGTCAGCATGGTTTGTAATGTGAAAGTGTTTGCTACCAGACACCTGAACTTTCGGGTTCTTAAAGGGGACCACAGTTTCTTAGTCTGTGAACATATCAGTCTCTTCAAAATCAAAGATATTGTTTACCCCTAACTTCCATAAGGAGATCTGAAGTTTTTTTAGTCATGTGCTGTAGCTCTTCTGTGGATTACCTTCTCCCATCTGTAAGCAGTGTCTTTCCTACCAGTGTGCGCTTGTGCTTGCAGTTTGGCCAGTTTCTTCTGGTTCATGAGAGATAGTTCTTTCATCTTATTGGAGCAGAAAAGTGGCTGCTTGGGGAACTAGCATTGGTGCTCGTGGGGGTCTTGGGCAGACCAGCTGAGATTAGATGGGGATGCAAGATGGCAGCTAGAGCAATATGGTTTTTAAGAGCTATTATAAATGCACCAAAAGTCAAATTCACCTTTTGATTGCAAAAGCTTAACCACATAAGCAAGAACTGAAAAAAAAAAAAAAAAAAAAAAAAAAAACCCAAAAAGCACAAACCCAAACGTCGCCCCTTAANAAAAAAAAAAAAAAAAAAAAAAAAAAAAAACCCAAAAAGCACAAACCCAAACGTCGCCTCTTAAGATCAGAATTATAGAGCTTGGGGTTCAAAGGCACTGATTACATATACAACCCTATAAGGAGTTGAACTGAGTTGGGTTTGAGGTCACAGCAGGACAGCACAGGATGTAAGGTGCTGAGATGTGTGGGTAGAAGGGCCCTGGCTTAGTGGTTGTTTGAGAAGCCTGGGAATGTAGCTAAGGTAGAAGGACTCACTGATTCCACCTGAAGTAGGAAGAATGGTGAATGACTAGTAAGGGCACCATAGATTGACTCACCAGGGCTGACTTAGAAATATCTATTTATCAGCTATTTGTCCTCTTATTTGAAGGCAATTTGTCAGCCACATGTTCTAGAACCAGTGCAAGCAGAAGCACATAACAAATTAAGCCTTTTGCATGGGAAAAAGCAAAATTACTGAATACTATAGAATCAATACTTAAACACAGAGTGAGAACCGGATTTTTCAAGTATGAAAAAAGTAGAGAGGAAAAATACACTGAACCTCATGTACCCATTACCCAGTTTCAACAATTTTCAAAATGCCATATCAAATTCTTTTGGATGAAGAAAATTGGCTTGTAAAGAGAACTGGAGCTTGAAATACAAGCTGAAGTGGGGGAAGCCAAGGCCCCCTTGTCGGCAGGGCTGCCTGGATCTCTCCTGAGTGACATTATCACAGCATTACTACATTACTTGTTAAACGAAAGTTATTAGCTCTATGAATAATCAGGTAATCAAAAAGTAGTTACTGCTTTGACTTTTTATTACCGGTTCTTCAGCCACTTACATTTAAATTTTTTTAATATATCATTATTTTAAACACACATCATTATTTTAATTATATCCAATTAAATATACCTGCATCTCCTCAGCATGCATCATTATGTACTTTACTAAAAAGCACTTTGAATCAAATTGCATTTCAACATTCTTTATTATAATTTATGTGCACATGTCTGCAGTAGATTTACACATTTTGGAGATTAATTATCAAGAATTTTGTTTAGACTTTCAATAAATGTGAAACTTAACTTGAACTTCAATTTACTTTGGTATTTATAATCTTATAGTATTTTATTGTTTCATAAGACACCATTTTGTTTTACTATCTGAGGAGAGGATGAGTACATGAATAGATGTCATTATGATTACCAGAACCATTTGTACCCAAGTTCTTAAGTTTTTTCATCTCTTGTGGTTCACCCTGAAACTCACTGTCTTTTTGGTACTTTGGACCCAGTCCCAATCATATGAAAATAATATTGCTAGGCTGCAGAAATATAAGAAAACATAGCCTTTAGAGATTACTTTTAGCTCCTGTTGAAGGATTTTATGTCTTTTTACCCATGAGTCTGTAAATATTTGTATCTGCTTTTGCATAACTCATAACTAGGCATTAGACATTCTTACAACTAGTGTTTGGCATGTGATGGAGCAATACAAAGACCCTTAACCTAGAATTCAACATATAGTATATTCAGTCTAGCCAGCTCTCAGCCATAGGTTGTCATCTGACCCCACTGGCTGTGTCTAACAAGCTGATCTACTAAATAAACTCACAAAGCAAAAACTCAGCCTCTAACGTTGTTGGAGGTGTCATTCCAGTTTGACTGATCTCTTGACTGGTTCCTAGAGCCTAGATTCCAGCTTTTTGGATTGTCTCTATGAATCCTGACCTTTTCTCCACACATAACTCCTGGTTTTGACATATCCTCCAGTATATGAAGGAACACTTTCTTATATGGTTTCTGGATTAACTTGGGTCCTGGCATCTTTTGCTTTCTCTAGGGAGGATGCCTGTTGTCAGTGTGGCTCTGTGTTATTCTCTACCCTCCTTCAAAATGGAGGTTAGAAGTCAGAAATTGGGTTACTCTGTGACCTGGGGTATATCAGTTACATTCTCCAGTCTCAGTTTCTTCCCAACTGAGGGACTTGGGACTAGGTCATCTCAAATGTTTCTTTCATTGTTAACCTTTCTGTTTAGCTCATTTGTGATTTCTGGCTTCTTTAAAAAATATTACATAACTAGTGTAAGATTATATCCTCATTGTAAGAGTTTTTAAAGAGTACACAAATACATAGAAAATGGGTGTAGAGTTCTCTTAACTTCACTGCCACCCATATAGCCAAATAAGATAACTACTACATTAAAATTCCTTGTCTTAAAAATTTTGTCATACAAAGTTGCTTCTTTGTGACCTTTAGTGGCTATGATTTGTGGCCTTCTATTTTGGACATTCTTAGTTATTCACTGAGCGGGACTGGTGAGGAATAGTGTGGGTGACTTAAAAGGTACCAGCTTATGGGGCCTCCCTGGTGGCACAATAGGTTAAGCAATGCACTATGAAGCAAACTGCAGCCACTGCGGCACAAGTTCGATCCCTGCTGCTGGCCGGGGACCCACGTGGCACAGCAGACGTCTCCTGCCTTGCCTGCACTGTGTCCCTCAGCAGTGTATTTCAGTCTGTCTGCCTGTTCTTCTCTGCTCCCCACTCTGTCTCTGTTGAATCCTCTCACCCGCCCCCATGCCTCTGGCCTGTACCCCAGTTCTTATATGCATAAATAAATCTTAAAAAAAAAAAGGTACCAGCTTACAGCACAAGAGTCAAAATATGAACAATTATTTGCTTTCCTTGCTTTGAATAAGATCCATGAAGCTAGTTCTCTCCCTTTCTAACGACAAAGAAGTTTGAGGGGAAGGAGATGATGGTGATATGAGTAGCGGGAGGAAAAATATGTTCTCTTATTTTATAGATTTCAATTTGTAAAACTAATCGTTCAGATTTTATTTTCCTCTTCATAAAAGCCTATGTAAGCTATGTGGTGAATGGTATTTTCTAAATTTTGTGACTCCAAAGAGTATATTTTCATTGACTCATTGACTAGAATAACTAAGGACATAGATTGTAATAAAATTCTGTGTAAACAGATGTTTTCTCCTAAAAAGTGCTCTCTATTGAAATGCCATGATGTGACAATTTTTGATGGCAAATTATTATATTAACAAAAATACATTTTAGACCAAAACTGAAAGAAATACAAATGTTTTGGGATAATCTGATTCTTTTGTCACTGGCCTTACTTATTGTTAATATCTAAATATTACAGCAGTAATACTATTCTAGAAAACAAGTTTTACCTTGAATCAATTTTATCCTGAATCAGACCCCTTTTAACATGAATATAGTTGCTTTTAGAAAGTGATCAGCATGGCATATGAAGCTCTTGGAGTTTTGTTCTATTGTTAATCTCTTCACTTCAGCAGATGGTACTTAGAATTCATTTTACATAAGAGTTTATGAGAATGAATCCCATTTTTAGTTTCAGTTTCTTTGCTTCTTCGCCCCATGCTAAATTAGAGGGGGGGAAAACAGTCCTTACATCTATTAAACCTCAGTTATTTTTTTTCAGAGCAGATTTAACACATTTCCCCCATTCATTCTTATGGAAAAAACCAACAAAAATAGTGACATGTACATAAAATAATGACTAGTACATAGATCGAAAATACTAAAGATTGTCCATTACTGAAATCAATCAATTCTATACTCAACCTAATTTGTGGTCTAGTGAGAGGACAAAATAAAACCATTTTGGACATGACCACAGGACCTCTTTTAAAGAAATCCTCAAAACATCCTGTTATAAGGGCCTCCCTAGTGGCACAAGGGGTTAAGCACCACACTATAAAGAAGCGGAGGTGACCACATGGCGTAGCAGACCTCTCCTGCCTCCCCCGCTGTTCCCCTCAGCAGTGTGCTTCAGTCGATCTGCCTGTTCTGTTCCTCACTCTGTCTCTGGTGAATCCTCTTACACCCAACCCCCCCAACCCCTCTGGGCTGTACTTTGATTCCTATATGCATAAATAAATAAATCTTTAAAAAAAATTATACTGTTATAAAACAATAAGAAAAACTAATGACTATAGCAATGAGAAAGATATGGGCCAAAAAAATTGTTATTAACTATTCTACAAAACTAGTGATATATGAAACCAGAACAATTTTTAATAATAATATTTTGGAACTAAAATCCCAGCCTGTAAGACGTAGATATGGGAGTATAGGGATTAGAAAATAGTAAATAGAGATCAGGACAAAATTGAAAATGTCTTCAGATTGTTGCCTGATCAGAAGGATAATAGAGATGCTGCTTATTTCTAGACATTGATAAAATATATATATTTAAGTGTGAATGTTAAAATGTAAAAGTAAAGAATAGGAAAAGGATACAAGTATTTTTAACTCTTTAAGAAAGAAGAAAAAAGAATAATTAGAATAATATAACAGGGCCTCCCTGATGGCCCAGTGGGTTAAGCAACGTACTATGAAGCAAACTGCAGCCACTGCAGCACGTGTTCGATCCCTGCTGCCAGGGAGGGGACCCACATGGTGCGGCAGACCTTTCCTGCTGTGCCCGCTGTTCCCCTCAGCAGTGTACTTCCGTTGATCTGCCTGTTCTGCTCCCTGCTCTCTATGGTGAATCCTCTCACCACCACCCCCCCCCCCACACCTCTGGCCTGTACCTCAGTGCTTGTATGCATAAATAAATAAATATTTTTAAAAAATAACAAAACAAAAGGAAGAGGCAAAAAAGTCTGAATGCAAAAAAAAAAAAAGATAAACATAAAACATAATATAGGCTGCCAAAAGTCAGACTTATAAGAAGTCACACTAGGGCCTCCCTGGTGGCGCAGTGGGTTGGGCAACGCACTGTGAAGCAAACCACAGCCACTGCAGCACGAGTTCGATCCATGTTGCCGGCCAGGGAGGGGACCCACATGGTGCAGCAGACCTCTCCTGCTGTGCCCGCTGCTCCTCTCAGCAGTGTACTTCAGTTGATCTGCCTGTTCTGCTCCCCGCTCTCTGTGGTGAATCCTCTCACCACCCCCCACACCTCTGGCTGTACCCCAGTGCTTGTATGCATAAATAAATAAATCTTTAAAAAAAAAATCAAAAAAAAAAAAAGAAGTCACACTAAATGTGAATGTCTTAATTTCACCCTTTAAAAAACAGACTTCCAGACTGGATAAAGAAAAAAAATGTAGCTTTATGTTCTTAAGACATGTGATAAGAATTCACAATCATATGTAGAACAAAGTTATGGAATATTAAAGCAAACAAAGTAAACAATGATGAAAGTACAAAGAGAAATTAGATGACCATAATCAGAGTGGGAGAATTTAATATGATTTCCTCAAAAGTGAATACATGCAGGAGACAGAATTTTAAAAACATCCAATAAACTGCTCTGACATATAATTTACACATTTTAAATATTTATAGACTTTATATCCCTCACCTAGAGAATTTACAAGATTTTCAAGCATCTGTGGAACATTTATAAAACTTGATCATGTATTGGAAAAACCTCCTTAAAATCCAAAGAGCAGGAATTATAGTTTATGATCTCTGAACAAAATATTGTAAAATTAAATAGTAACAACAACAAAAAAGAATCCTCTAGCCCCATCTACTTATCTAAAAAAAAAAAATACTCTTCCAAATAGCTCTTGATTTAAGGCAGAAATAAAGACATTTACTAAAAAAATGAAAGTTCTATCAGTCAAACCTTGCCGATTATAACTAACACTGCATTTAGAGGGAGTTTTGTAGCCTCAATTCACTTATTAGAAAATAAAATGGCATTAAAAAACTCTATAATAAAGAGAAGGAAGAGTAAAATAGGTAAGGATGGAGATACTTATTAACATGAAAATAGAAAGAACACAGTAATGACTTTGTCTATAAACCCAGTTATTTATTTCTTTGAAATGCTATGAAGTAAACAAAAACTTTGATAAATATGATCAAGAACAAAGAAAAGATAAAAATAAACTTTACTTACTAGAGAGGACTGAACTACTGGTTTTACATAGATTTTAAAAAATCTATGAAAGTATAATATACTTGAGTATAACAAATTCAAAATCTATTTGAAGAGATCACTTTCTTAGGAAAATGTTACTACCAATATCTTTTGTAAAACAATGTAGACATAATTTAATAAACTTTTGAAGTTTGAAATTTAACAAAATTATCAATATCATTTCAAGAGGTGGCAGAAAACCTAAAGAGAATAAAAATGATGGAAGAAATTGATAAAATAATAAAACAATTTATCCCCAAGAGATAATCTTGGATGGTTTAACAAGTTTTAAGTCTTCAAATGCTTAAGAACAATTTAACCCCTACTGTAAATAAAGAGAGAGAAGTATTCCCAATTCAACCGTCATTCTGTATAGTTGAGGTACCAAAACTCAAAATGACTTCTCATAAAAAATGACTGGTATTGGTTGGTCTGCCTTAGGGACCTAAATGTGAAGCTCCAAGTAAAATACTGTAACACTGAATTCATTATTACCAACTAGTACGAAAACTAAGGATGCAATAACTATATTTTAGAAAGTTAGAGGAAAATATGATTCATACCAATAGTGCTAAATAATACATTTGATATGTCAATACCTATTTGTGATTTAAATTAATCAAAGCAAAGTTACTTCCAGGCTGTTTCACAAATAGAAACTTTATTAAGTTGGTAGAGCATTTCTACTGCAAATCTGAAGAAAATACAAAATTTTATGGTAAAATAGAACATACTTCTGAAAGCAGGAGCAGGGAAGGTTTATTGTCATTACTCCTTCCCCAAATTAAAAAAGAGGTCTTAACTGAAGTTTTTATAAGGAAAAGGAATTAGTAAATTATTGGGAAGAAAAAGACTAAATGTTTCACTCTACACACACACACACACACACACTCCAGCTAGTGTTAGAAGCAGTATCAATCAGTACATGTACACATACATTATACACATATACATGCGTGTACACATACATGTCCACATACACACATGTATATACACATATAGTGCAGTTCTAATGAAAGGGATACAGTCTCAAAATGTGTTGTTAGGTGACTTGTCACTGTGTGAATGACATCGAGTGTAATTATGCAAACTTAGATGGTATAGCATGCTGCACACCCAGCTATATGGTGTAGCCTGTGTGTGTGCAGTCATCATTGACCAGACCATCTGGAGGCTACACATTATTATTATACAGCAGATCCTCAAATGGTATCTTTTCATTCAAAGTTATTTTGCTATAATGTTGATGAGAAAAAGAAAATCAATTCCTGGCTAGGGCTACTGCCTTCTAACCTCTGCATGGGCTTCCACTAGGAATTTCAGTTTCCTCCCACATCCAAAGGTGTGCACATTAGTTCATTAGTGTGTCTAAATTGTCCCAGCCTGAATGCATGTGACGTGCCCTTTAGTGGAAAAGGCTTCTGTCCAGAATTGGGTCCCATGTTGTATGCTCTAAGCTGCCAGTTCCCATAACCCGAGACCCTGAACTGGAATAGACAGGGTGAAAAGTGAATGAATGAATACAAATTATTGTTTAATGTTAGAAGTGCTTTGTAAGCTTATTTAGGAGTTTGGTTTTTTTTTTTTTTTTTGTGACCAGAAGTATACTATACCACTGAATCTTGTTTGTATCAGTCAATCTATGATTATAATAAGATCAGTTTCATGATAGGTCATTACATTTAAAATTGAAATTTCTAACAACCTATCAAGAACATTAAGTGTGGACTTATTGTATATGTGTGTTATTTAACAGAAAAAGTTATATAATAGACATGAACTAGAAGGATATATACCAACTGTAAAGAGATAACCTTTCTAGAGTTAGGGAAAAAAAATTGTGGGAGAGGGAAGATGTGATTTTATTGCTGATATTTATATGAACTTGTAGATAATGTCTAACATATTATTTGTTGTACTTCGTGATTGTCAAAATCAACCTCCTTTCAAACTTCTAATTATTTAAGGGGAAAAGTCATGATTCTACTATTTTAATATTTGACACATTTTGCAGATGACATGCAAAAGAGAAACATTACAGGGGCCTTGCTTGTGGCCTAGGGGTTAAGTCTCACAGGGGTTAAGGCCCTCCACAATGGCTTGTGTCTGATCCTCAGCCAGGGAGCTAACACACATGGTTCAGCAGACCTCTCTTGTCTTGCCTTCTGCTCCCCTCTACACTGTATTTCAGTAGATCTGCCTGTTCTGCTCCTCACTCTATCGATGGTAAATCCTCTCACCCACCCTAACAACGCCTCCCACCCCGCCCCACACCTCTGGCCTGTACCCCAGTTCTTCTATGCAAAAATAAAAAAAATCTTAAAAGAGAAACATTAGACTTTAATCTTTATGCTCAAAATATTTTCCACCCACCATTCATTGGGTGACCAATATGTGCTTGGGGAACACTTGCTTCTCAGATACAACACATGAGAGCCTGTTCTTATCCCAGAACTACTCTGGTTGATTTCCCTAGAAGAACACACTCCTCCTGACAAAATGGAGCAAGAAGCATAGATTTTCTTGCCTGGTGCATTTGGAGTCTCCCTTAGGTCATGCAACAGAAGTTGCTTTGCAGTGAAGGGCAGACCAATCCTATTTGGTATGTGGCAGATGAAAATGTCACTGGAACTAAGAGCTTCTATGAATTTCACATGAAGAGAATTAACGTTTTGTTTACCCTTCTATGTTTGCAAGATCAATCCTTCATAGAAGGAAGCCTGATTATCTGAAATAACTTGGACCTCAAGTAGCCTTTGTTAGTGGAGAGTTATATTGTAATGGAGGATAGTAACAAATTTGAATAGACCAGTATATGATTTCCAAACCTCCTTCTTTCTCCATTTTTGTGTGCACATTTCCTATTTTAAGTTACATTCGTTTGTGTTTCTTAAATCAAATAATAACTTAATTCAGAATTGTCGATTTGAATACATGCAATTAAATAAAACCCCTCTGTATTCCTTCCCTTGGGAGAGCATCCTGTGTTGAGCAGAGAGGTGCAATAGCAAGGGAACTGCCCTAGCCATCAGAAAATGTGAGTTTTGAGGTTTCCCTTCTGGGCGTTTGCAAGTCTCATAATTTCTCTTAGGTGTCTCTAAGTATCAGCTATAAAAAGCTATACAAAGAGATTAAGGAAAGACCAAAAGGGGAATTGGGGGAGGAATGTAGGTTATGAAGGAGAAAGGACTTTGGAAGGAAAGTGTAAAGCAACAAACCAGCATGAAACTCTGTAAAACCCTTTGCTCCCCTACACTGTCTCACACACACACACATACGCACAGAGTTACATGTGTGCTTTGGATCTTTAAGAACTTTCATTTACATTTCCTCTGAAGTAGGCATTTGAATTCCTCCTAACACATTCACCTCAGTCTTCTGGCACATGAACCCATTGATTGAATGGCCTCGGAGGCCCTGTTCCACCTTTTAGGCAGTACCTGTTTTCTCCTAGAGGTGCATTTAGCTTAGTGTGAAAGCACAGTGTGTTCCCTCTTTGTTAACTTAACCTCTGTGTTGTTTTTTAAAAATCAGATTTGAAAGAACAGGGACTCTAGAAAGCCTGTGGTATGTAAATATTTAGCCAGGCTGATAGGGATAGTAAGCATTTTCTCTCAACACAAAACATGATTTTATTTGCTAAAGTGGTAATAATCTTGTTTGATAATCCATCAGTTTATTATCAGCTATGTGGTGAGACATAATGCTGCAGGGAGATAGTGAAGAACCTTCACCTGATACTATAGGCTGGATAACAACTGGAGGAGATTCTGTCAGACATAGTCTATTTGCAGTTGATTTCTTCCAAGTGCTTAAGCCATTCTGCTCCCAGTCTAGGTAACTAGGTCATCTGAAAAACTTCACGGAGGTCTTCTCAGGTGTAGAGCAATGAAACATGTCTATACTAGGCCCTATTACATCACTGTTTCATGCTCAATGAATTTCTGAATTAAAGAAAAAAAATGGAAATGAATAATGATGTGCCACTGAAGAAAATACTTCAAACCCAAAGAAAAACAAGAAGATAAAATATACAGAAAATTCTAGGTTGGAAACATAGGAAATTCTCACAGGTAGTATCAGGACCATAATTCTAAGTATTAGGTCCAGTAAACTGAAGCTTTAATATAAATTCGATTTGAGGATTTTCAACATGTAATTTTTGGTTTCTGAACCAGGGACAAGAACCCTGTGGGTCTCCTCAGAGACATTCCTTGTCAAGGTCTTTGAAATATATAACTCAAGAGGGACAAAAATATTCAAGGGTGATTGTGTCCCCAGAATTTTTGAGAAGCCAGGGCTACTTCTGGTCCCACTGGAAGGCAGATAATTTCTTTCTAATGCTCATCATTGCCTACCCCATTTTTTTCTTCCTTGAAATTTATCTCCTGAGATTATGTACTATGCAGAATGTCTACCTGAAAATCCAGTCTGCAAGTATAGGCTTTGTGGGATTACTTGATTGCTTCCTGGTTTCTAAAAATAGAAGCTGTGTGGTTAATAGTAGTCTGAGATTATAATGTATTCATGTATATGTGACTCATTTGAATCTTTTCTGAAATAAGCAGAAGAGGAAACTGAGTTTCAAAGAATTCAAGTATCTTGTCCAAGCTTATATAGTGATTTCTTCCCTGGTTTTGCTCCTTTCCTCCTTTTCTTTTACCTTGGAAGACATTTTTGTAGGAATGTATATAGATTCTGAAGCCAGATACCTGATTTCAAATCTCTATTTCCTGTATGACCTTTGGCAAGTTACTTATCTTGGAATGCCTTGGTCCTCAGCAGTAAAATGAGAATGACACAATTATTTACTTCTGGTATTGGGATGATAAGGTTGTTTAAAACAAGTGTAACACTTAGTGTTTGAGACTTAGCTAACATTTAAGAAATTTTATTGTTATTACTGTTATTCTACTTCATGGATAACATGGGTTATTATTGTTGCTTATGATTATTGCTCTTCATTTCCCCTTTTGTCCCCTCATTAAATACTGAGGGTTTGCTCTCTGATGGGCATTATGTTAAGTTGGGGAAACGAGTAAGAAAAATTCCCTTTCCACAGGAAGAAAAGCCATCAGATTAGTGTAAGTGGTAGCCATCTAACAGAGGTCTGTGACGGCCTATGTGTAGCACCAGATGACGTGTCTGGCTAGTCAGAAAGGCCTCATGGGGGAGGAGTCATGGCATGTCAGTTGATAAAGAGGTGTCTACTAGGCCGAAAGTGAAGGGCTGGGCATTGCAGGCAAAGGGCCTGGTGTACAGGACTCCAGGACAGCGGTCTGGGAATGAGACGTTATATTGGTTTACTAGGGGCCATAACAGAAAGCTTAAAAACAGAAATTAATTCTCTCACGGTTCTGGAGATCAGATTTCCAAGATCCAGGTGTCACAAGTCTTGGTTTCTCCTGAAGCTTCTCTCCTTGACTTGAAGACAGCTGCCTTCCAGCGGTAACTTGGCCTTTTCTTTGTATCCTAATCTTTTCTTACTGGCTTAGGGCCTGCCCACATGACCTCATTTTACCTTAATTAACTTTGTTAAGGTCCTTCCTCCAAATATGGTTGCATTCTCAGGTTACTGGGGATTAGGGCTTTCACATATGAAATTTCGAGGGTCATACCACTCAGCTCATAAGAGAAGTCACTTTTAACTTAGGGTGTATGTGGATGAGTAACAGGGGATGAAGGCAGAATGAGAAGCAGCCCCCAGTCCTGAAAGGCCTGGCCTCTTATTAGGCAAAGGTTAGTGAGGATAGGAGAGGCTTATCCTCAGTCAGCTGTGTGTAGGGAAGTCTGGAAGGAGCCCTCTGTAACATGTCAGGTGAAGCTTTGGTTTGAATTCTAGTGTTATTTTCCCCATACCTCAAGGATTATGTGGCAGTTACAAGGAGGCAGTGATTCCCCAGTATCAAGAGGGTACACGAAAACAAGGATGTGTGTGGGTATGAGAGGACAGGTGCGTGGGGAGGTGGAGGCAGCTACAGTTGTCTTAGTTAGCTTCAGTGCAGGAGCTTGCAAGGCTCCTACAATGAAGAAGCACCCAAATAATGGATGGAGCATGCTCTGGTTTCTCCTTTTCACCCAAAAGCACCCTCAAGTGTTCCTGACATAATCACACATCTTACTACTATATTTTGTAAATGAGAGAAGAGCCTCCCTTCCATTCTCCTGCCAGGTAGAAGCACACAGCCGCTCTTGTTGTTGACAGTCAGAGAATGAGAAAATTACCCCTCTCCATTTTTAGAATCCTGCTCATATGCAAGCATTTCAGTACAAAAAGAGATGCTGTGTTGGAAGGAGCAGCCTTGTTTTGTGTAGTTCCCTTTTTACTTGTAGGCTTGAGACAGATGAATCCTGTCCTGGTTTTACTTGGTTCTTGATATAAGTACTTGGGCAAGTCATTTCATTTCCCTGGGACTTGGGCTTCTATTTGTAAAATAGGGATAAAAATATATAAATTACTAAGACAGTGACGAGGATTCAGTATGTAAGAGCCCTCTGCAGACCTTAAAGCTCTATGCAAATGTTAGTTCTTAGGATTTAAAATAAAAGCTTGAAGATGTTTGCATTTTGTAATTTTGATGACTTAATAGAAAAAAGTAAGAATTTTCCATTCTAATCCAAGCTCTGTACCTGTGTCAAGGTTCTGGGCAAAGCAATTGCCAACCTTGCTTTGTAGAGTGGAAAGTGTTGTCTCTCTTTCAGCTCCTCATCTCTCAGATGATGTAAGCACTAATTGGACAGTGTCCATGCTGTCTGCCTGGTAGAGAGGAATTGTGAAGCATCATCTGGATGGATTTGGTAAGCACTAGAATCTCCTTTCTCTGCTTTTGACAAACAGAGTGACAGCCCATCGCTGTGTTTAAACAAGTTAATATGTATGTTCCTTGACATAAGGAAGCTCTCTAATCATGAAATACAGCTTGCATGTCATTTGGTTTTGAGATTTTATTGAGCACTACTAATCTTGACATATTTTGGTTGGCACCACATTCTTGGTATAGTGGGTTAGCGGTTGAATAGTTTGCAGACTTTGTGAAACAAAATCCTCATATAATGGTTTAGTTTGGCTACATTTTGAAAATATACAAAAACATAATGCACTTCCATTTTATAGGGATTTATTTTCAAACTAGTGTCTTTGGTTGTCTTTTTCCCCCCCTTTTCCTCATACCCTTTCTCTCTCTTTTTCTGCATCTCTCTCTCTTTCATGTTCCAATTGCAGCAGCCAACAAAGAAAGCTCCAATGAAAGCCAAGTTTGTGAACTGCCTGAACTGCAAGTAGAAGACTCCTCTTTGTACTACTCCATTTCAAGGATGTGTTTACATCCTGGTCTAATGCTCTGAACTTTTTATGTATCAGTGCAGGAATTCAGAACATCTGAAGGCCACCATGCAGTTCCAGTTTGGTGACAGGCCTGAAGCTCCCCAGTAGAAGCACCTGGACTAAATATGCTTCAGTCAACACCAGGCCCAAAGTCACTGAACTCTATGACATCATGTCCAGGCGGGAAAAGTCAACAGGCCGCTGGCTCTGATCCTCCTTCCCCAGCCCCTCCAGTTCCTGACTCAGGGACAATATTTAGAAAACCGAGCTGGGGTCAGGCAGCCCTCTTAATTACTTTGGCTGGAACCTTCCTGAGTACATTTTGCTATCTTTGTTGTGATGTAAACAGGGGCACTCACAGTTGGCAGGGGATGCTCTTTCTGTTTTAATTACGCAAGGCATAATAATAGTTCTAGGATCTGGAAGCAGTGTAGAGTTCTTTGGAGAACTTCACAGGGATTTTTCTGTTATGACATAGTTTATTTGGGGAAAAAAAGTAAATCAAAAGGCATTTTCAAAGAGGAAATAATAATGCTATTCAAGTTAGTGTTCCATTCCATATTGGGTAGATCAGAGATTTAGAGGAGACTTTTTATGGAAGGTGGGTGCTAGACATCTCAAACTGTTGCATTCATATAGTGGTGGGAAAAGTGGATAAATACTGATGAATGGATGTAGGTGGTGGAGAATATGAAAATAAATGTTTCTACTTAGAAAAACAATGATGAAACATCTAGCTGTACCTGAGTGCATTTGTAAGTACCCTGGGTTCCAGGGATACAGAAAAAATATCTCACCACAGTAATAGTAATCTAGCCTAAACCTGATTCATAAAATTCCCTCTGCCCCCAGATGTTCACTTAGAGGGCACTTCGTTACTCTGCTGATGTAGCGAGAAATCACAGGACTGCAGGGTAATAGAGAGAGCAGTGGCGGGGTGGAGAAGGGGCTGCTTCTCTGTTATGAAACATCTTTTTATAGGTAATTCTGATGTACAATAGGTATTAAATAGAGCAACTAAAAGATGTTTTATTTTAGATTAGTGCCGGAGTGATATTTTCCCCATGGCACTAATAACCAGGCAGTTTTCATGGGCCCAATTCCCTCCCAGGTTCTCAAGACTCCCAGCTCTGTCTATTCTGGCATCAGGGTGAGCCACTGTGATGAAATCTCTGCCTTAGAAAAGGAATCACCTTTGTCTTTGTGCTCGTTGGAAAGGGTATGATATGATGCATTTGGTGGGGAGGGGTAGGTGAGAAGATATTAATTAAGTTCTGTCCTTGCAATTTAGAGACAGGAAAGTATAAATAGAGGGGCAATCCGTGGGTAAAAAAAAAAAAAAAAAAGCATTTCAGGATGGCATTTTGTAATTGAGTAATCACTTAAAGAGCCCTTTATGTGTTTGAGCTAGCTTGAAATCCAGGGAACATGGGAACATACCATTTCAACCTAACATCTCTACCCTCTGCACTGGACACAATCCTTGTTTAATTGTGTGCCCCTCACATACTTCAAGGGCTGTCACAAGAACCACAAAAAAGAGGACTGTTTTTGAAACCACATCGTTTCCATCACTGTGGGGAAAAAAATTAGGTCACTGTGAGCAGGGAGCATTGTTCGGTTTCAGCCTGCCCAAATTATTTCATTCATGCTAAAATTTAAGGTGATGAGAAGCATATTGCATGAGGAGATGGAAGTGACTTTTACTTCTGCCCCTTTCCTTACTGCTGTCTTGGCTTCTGGCCTCTCATCCTGACCCCTTTGTAGATGGAGCTAGTCCTCTGGGCCACCCCCACCCTTCCAGCCCAACCCACTCTACTGCTTTTTTTTTTTTTTTCAATTTGTTAAGATGCTAAAATCTGCTTTGTGTGATTTATGAAGGAACTTGAAGCGATTAGTTTCACAGTGCATGAAAATTCCTCAGGTTCAGGGGGGTGAGGTGGAGGCGGGTGCGGATGGCCAATCTGTTACACTGTTTGCTGTGGCCTGGATGGGAACATGAGCAGCTCCGAGCCATAAGGAGATTGTGTTGAGTTATTAAACACTTGTGGTAAAGCTGCTTATTGTTAATTCCCCGATGTCCTGCTGAAGCGATAGGATAAAATCAGATCGGATTAGATCAAAGAGCCTGGGAGCCAGCCTTTGGAGCAGATTCATTTAATCAATAAAGAGACCTCCTGAGAGAGGGGGAGAGAATAGGGCCCTTCTGGTCACACAGGAGATTAAGACTGGGGGTGGGACAGGGGGAGTGGTGGGAAAGAGCCAACACTTACTCGTATTTATTTCCCCCTTTCTTTTGGAGGTTTAATTCTCCTCTCAAACATTTTAGCCACGTTCACCAAAGAGTATAAATATTTCTTTAAGATTTCATTACACTGGTAATGTCCATAAAGGCCAGGAGGTTATTTAAAAACAAAAAAACAACTTCTGTTCCGTAACAGATATTTCAACAGAAGCAATTTAGGCTTAAATGATTCCCCAAGAAACATTAATCCCTTATGAGTTAATCTGCAAAATTTTCTATTGTCCCTTTGTGAGGAGAAATAATAGAGAAACACCAAAAGGCCAAAGTCTGGCCCCACCCCCTCTTTGTATTCTCCCCATGCTCACCCTCAAGCCCCCTATAATTATAAAGCATTGTGTAGTAAGAGGTATGATGCCATGTCCTTCATCCATGATTAACACTTAAACTGATGCATATTCATCCATCTCTTAGCCCTACCCAACCCTGCCAGATAAAAGTGAGGACTCGCTGAGAGGAAGTGACACCCATTAGAAACTTAACCATAGAAAATGAGGGAAAAAATGAAGGATGGAGCAAATTAAGGATGCGCGTCCCCCAACGGTTATTGGCCTTAATGGTGTTATAAAAATGATGTCGGCTTTTACCAGGAATAATTTATATTCCGAATTAAATAAGGATATGTATCTATAAATCCATTCTATAAAACTTAATTTTCCATCTAGATATGCTGATTACTTCGGGCCCGGCATACCTTTACCGGTTGTTAATTACCTCGGGATGGTTTAACACTATTTTCCAAATCAGCATGCATGCATAAAATGACTGCAATCCAATTTGACACATTATTAGTGATGATTATTGTCATAGATAAATTAGATTGAACAGAAAATAACCTTCATCCTTAGCATGTTTTAGCTCTCAGAATTAATGTGATTTGGTGAACACATATAAATAAAAATCTGATGAGTCCCTGCTGACTACAGGGCCTGCTGGTGCTGAAGTGTATCAATTTCATGCAGATGATGAATTCCTTAAGCATTCAATGATAATCATGCTTGATTTGACAAGACTTTCTCATGCTATTTTAGGGCCTTAATTTTCTGTGAAGTTCTGTCAAGTGCTCATCAAGCACCCACTTATCTTCGTATCTTAACCTGGCAGCCAATCACAAGGTTGCCTAACAGTACAGCTACTGAGTGCCAGCCCATTAATATTCGAGTCATGTGACTGTCCAAGGAGAGAAACCAATCAATGGCTGATTAACATTCAAGTCACATGACTCCTGAGGAGAGTAAATGAGTTACACAGTAAGACATCAAACAAATTTTCATCTTGAAAGAGTGATTGCTTTTTCTGCTGCTGTGATGTTTGTCAAATTCACTCTAGCCTTGTCCAATTAAGCTCCATGAGCTGAATTAATAATGAAGAGATGTAAGCACTGTGCCAGCATGAGAGCTGTGAGTGGTGCCATGGAGTAAGAACTGCTAAAAAAAAAAAAAAATAGAAATCCTAGAATGATTGAAAAATCACATCTGGATAACTGGAATAATTGCTTTTGCAATCTTGATGCTGTTTTGTCCTCTCCAGTGCAAAGTGTGAACTGGAGTACCCTGGGCCATGGTACTTATTTTGTGCTAGACTTCAAAGACGATTCTAGTGTTGAGTTTAGAATGATTTTAAAGGTGTTACAAAAATACATGCTTAATTGGATTATTGTTTGTGACCCTAGTAGTGAATTTTATTATTTGCATATTCAATTATTTGCTGGGACCTGCTAGCAATGTAATCTCTCAAGATTTTTAAACTATCTGTAGAAAGGAAGGATATTATCCTTGTATTTTTGTATCTTGAGTGGAAGAAAGGATAGCCAGTACTTTACAGATAATTGATGTGTATGTGTGTGCATGTGCTTGTACGATATTCATTGAATTAACATTCACAGGTGAGTGAATTAAGGTCCCTGAAGTATTTCATGTACAGGTGAGCCTAATGAGAATTTTCCGGAAAAGGCAGATGCTCGCTTCCTGTTGATAGCCAATGACAGCTTTCCTGTAGTTTCTAGGAAAGTTCTATTCAGTCACAAAATCAAGAACATTTCAGCACAGATGCACTACTAAATTCAGGTGACATGTTTAGAACAGAGACCCTATGACTAAAAATGCCCTGAAGGGAGTGAGACTTGATTAATGGTTTATTGGAATTATCAAACGGTGTCAAATCCCACTTAATAAGTTCCAGCATGAAATTAGCTAAATTCCCAAAGGCCTTTCTGAAACAATATTGTCAAATAAAAGGTGTTGGGTGTGCTGGAAAGGGTGTTAAAACCAGTTACTTGAAAGTGACGAGAAATAAATGTAACTGCAGGCAGGAGGTAATGTTTATGTATACAGTTAATAACCTCCTTAATGGGACTTCTTGGCTTGGTGATTCCTGTACCAGGAGGAAAGTAGATGTGGAGCACAGGGTAGGCGAAGGGCCATAAGTCAATTCCCAGCACTGTTAGTCAAGGATGGAAATTGCAGAAAGAGAGACAGAGGGGGGGAGGGAGAGAGAGAGGGAGGGAGGGACAGAGGGACGGGGGGGGGGGGGGGGGGGGGGAGAGAAAGAGAGAGAGAGAGAGAGAAGCAATGAATTTAAAAGCCCCATTAAGTAGAGAGAGAAGAGTGGAAAGAGAGATGCACTGTTCCAGGGGAGAAGATGTGGGAAGAGCTGACCATCCTAATGGAATGAAATCCCACTTAGTTCAAAGAACAAGGGACTCCGCTGATGGTCCTGTAACCTTTCTGACAGTGCTTTATTAATGACTTAGAAGATAACATGGGAAATACCATCTCAGAGTGAATGAGGCCTGAAAGGGGGCATATTACAGAATATTTTTAAAGTAAAAGTAGAGATCCCAACCACCAGGGCTGAAAGTGTATTTCAGATACTTGGCTAAACAGTTTTGAATTTGTATGAAAAGATCTGCGGTACCCACGGTAATGCAAGTTTAACTGATATTCTCTTCCTGAATATTTTACCCATGACTCACTCTGCAGCAAACTGGCAGCCTGAAGATCTGCTTACATTACCCACAGGCAAAGGGGCCTCTTCCTACAAGCACCCCGCTTCCTGCCATGGAATGGAAGGTGGTTCAGTGGCTTTAGAAGGCCCCAATCAAAAGAATATTCCACTTTCTGCATAACTTTACATAATTAATAGTTTTCCATGCAAGCTATTGTTTGCCTTAACTGTTGTTTCAACAGCTGTTTTCATTAAATTGTAAAGCCCGCTGTGTCTAATCCTTTGAGCCCCGCTATTGATAACAAGAACAGCTCTGGAGGAAGAGTTAGTTCTCTGCCAAGTTGGAAAACCTTCATGAAGAAGTTACTTGAAAAATAAGGCCTACAGTGGGACTGGTTGTGTAGCTAATCCATTAGGCTTTTCAAAAGACCCAGGCTCTGTACCCTTATGGCTAAATTGACCCAACAACCAATCAATGCCTTTATTTGCTGAGTGGCTGCCCCTCAAGGGTCTTAGAGCTGGGTCCAAGTCGTAATCAAAGCCTCCATCAGTACTGGGGCCCTGATGACATAAATGGCCAAACTTTCAACGAGGCTGGCCCAGGTCCAGTCACACCATTTTGAAGATACAAAGAGGCTGTGTTGCGCGGTGGAATTCATTTTCTTGTTTACTTCCTCCAGAAACAAGAGCATCATCAGCACGCTCAGTGCATCGGATCAGACTGCGGAGTTGTTGACAGAAGCTTGGCGAGCTCTGCCAGCTTTCCACATGAAACGCTGGCTTTCTTCTCATACACCCCCTACCGTTTGTGTCTCTGCCAATTGTAGCACATCAGAGCGGCCATTGAGATAATGACCGTGAAGTCTCATGATACACTTTGATGAAGTGTAACATTTTTTAAAGGATTTTTGTCTCTGCCAAAATGATGGAGGCAGCTGACTAAAAATCGCCCCATCAAAATCAAGGCTGATGAACAGCAGCGGAGGCTTGAGCCTCCCCAGAGAACAAGGAGGGAGGGGGGACTGTAGCCAAAGTGTCTTTCTTTCCGTGTCTATGAACACCACAGATTCCTTTTTTTGAAAAAAATCGTCTTTGTTGCAGATGAATGTATGTCAGTGGCTGATGCTTCTGCCTCCAACAGTTTTAAATTCTTCTTTTAACTGCCAACCCCCAGAAGATACAGGGAGTGATTCCTTACTGACAGTTCTTTACTAATGACTTAGAAAATAACTTCCGTTGTTAACAACTTGGTTTTGATTGTGAAAAGCGCATTGGGTATTTTGGTGCAACACAGATTAGTATAAGGTTGACCTTGGTTTAGATAAATTTGGATTTCTCTAGTTTAGCTGGAATTACGAGTCTGATACACAAAAGTGGTTCGGAGCCAAAGGAAAAAACAAAATCAAGCTGGTAACTATGTGGATGAAGATTGTGAGATTCTTGGGAGCCAGATCATGTGTTCGATTTGCGGCCCAGTCTGTGATGACCACTGTTTACTCCTGCTTTCCTCCAGGGATAGTATCAGGTGAGTCAGGTATTAACACAGAGTCTGTGATCTGCACAACCTCTGTTTTAGGTGAATAAACCAAGGGCCAAATGATGAACCTGTGACTTGGAGGTGTTAAATAACTTGGCCAAATCTGAAGACCTGGAAGCGAGGAAGGCGGTCTGACCCTGTGCTTAGTCACACACACGGCGTGTTTTCTTTCCATCTGTGGTTCACTGCTTCTATCGTACACCTGATGCAGCTTATTAAGTGGTGCTCAGTGGGAGAAGAGGAAACAATTTGTAGTTGAATTCATAAAGGCAATGAATAAGAGTTATTTCCAGCTTGCCATTCTTATCCTTCGGCTTTTCAATGAGACATTAGCTGCGTGGTATGTTCTCGTACCAGGCGACGGGTGGCATGCCTCAAACCAGATATGAGTAGGAGGGAGATGGCAGTGAGGTTTGGGCTAACCTCTGTCCATCTGTACTTTACCTTTTTGTTCAAAGTTTGGGGACTGGTCCTACCCTTGGGGGGAAGTGTGGGGTGGTGAGTGCTAGGACTTCTCAGAATGTCACAAAGAGACACCTGGGCTCATAGTGAGTTTACACAGAAACCACAAGTGGAAAGGGGGTTACAGTTCAGTTGCCTTTAGAAACTTTGTTTCTGCTTTTGAAGCAAGAATATATGTCAGGGTAAGGTGGAGGGCAGTAAATTGGGGGAGGAGTGAGAGTAAAGGATGTTGGGGTGGAGGAATAATGATAAAAAAAATGCTTGTATCTGAATGTGAAGGTGATGTTCCTTTCGGCTTCTTTTAAATGTCTTCATACTGGTTCCTTAAGCACAATCAAATAACAGGTGAAAAAGCTCAGAGACAAGAACAAAGGCACCCAGCTAGTTTTGTGCACACATGGCAAGGAATAAACTGCAGGATTTCACTCCCCTTTTTCTAAAGAAAGCATATTTCAGGAATCAAGATGAATTCATCCCAGTTTGCACTTAGATTTTATTAGTTATTTAGACATGAAATAGAAACTGCCCCAAACCCCAGCCAGCAGAGCAGTTTAGACAGCCAGATACATATATATCTAAGGGCTTATGAAAGAAAAAAAGACAATGGATGCTAAGAGATGGCAGAGGTGTGAGGAAGGTCTCTCACAGGAGGGATCACATAATTCCTTTGCACAAGTGTAGGGTAAAGGTTGATCAGGTATTTCCACCCTCCCACCACTGATGATGGACAACTGAGGTGCTGCGAGCATTCCAGGGTGGGCATGCGCAAGTAGGCGCACCTGTGTTGGACACGGGCATAAATGGGCGGCGTCATGAGGACGCCAAAACTGTGAGGACCAACAGACAGAACTGCGAGGACCGACCGACAGCAGCAGTGGCAACAGAGAGAGAGAAGAAGCAGTCGAGAGGGTGAGATGCACTGGGGGCTGAGGCCTGCCAGCCTCCCAGCCCCCCGGCACCCATGCTGCCATGTATTTGGCCACCTCTACTAAATAAAGCATGAAAAGCCACCGAGGGCTCCAAGACTCTCCTTCCTTGACCCGTCTGCCCAGAACCATCCTGAACCCTGCTCCTGTACCATCTTTCCTGCCCAAGGAAACCTGTATAATGAACCCAGAGGTGTTCTAAAAGTTCTTTTACCCTGTCTCCATACCAGAATATAGGCATGTGCATTTTACACAGGGCTGGTGTTCAACTGTAAGTCCATTACAAGCTTATTTAGTTTCTTCTGAAAAGAAAGCACTCAAACTCCTAAGAAAAAAGGACTCTACGATAGTTTTTTTCAGGAGCCCTTGATTGAAAGAACCACAGAAATCCATCTGATTTTAAAGAAAACTTTCAATGTTTGGGTTTGGCTTTGACCCTCACTTTCATCACTTGTAAAATAATGGGTTTGGAGTCTCTGAATCACAACCAACACTAAAAGTTGAGAGTTTTGGGATTCATTAAATACAGGTTAATGCCTTTCCTTGCCACTGATTTTAAGAGCATCTTGGAAACAATTGAGTAAGTCCAAACTGACAAAAATATCTATTATTTCCCAAATATGCTCTGCTTTTTCAAGCCAGCAGTTCTCAAAGTGTGGTTCCTGGGCCAAAGGCATTAACCACGTAAATGCAAATTCTCAAAACATACCCCCCCCCCCACCCTGAGTCCTCCCTCTTACTAAATTAGAAACTGGGAAGTGGGGGTCCATCCATCCAGCCTCTGAGGATAAACAAACCCTCCAGGTGATCTTGATGCTTGCTCAAACCCCATACCACTTGCTCAAGTTGTCCTGGCTGCAGTTTCTTCTTGGAGGCATGTTTGAGACCTAGCTCAAATTTTACTTTTATCTAGAAGCCCTCTCAGCACCTTCCAAATAAAATTAAATTCTCTTGTTCCTACCGTCTTGGAGCATTTGGCTCTACCATTGTTGAAGAATTGACTAGAAGTTCCTTGCATCTACTCTATCTGTACATAGAAGTCTTTTTTCTTGTGGACCCTGATAGGGTGCAGTAGGTAGCCCCTAAAATACCCCTGTTTTGCAACCACCCCAGTCTGGGTAGAGTATTGTTGGTTCTTGCAGAAGAAGAGATAATTTTAGAGACATCAGTTGATTTTACAGACTTTCAATACCAAATCAAGGAGACAGAACAGGCAGGGAGGTGGCAAATCTAGCCCCTAAGCCGCAGAGCGGCTGCCCTTTGATCCTTTGCTCCTCAGCACAGGTGCCTACATTTACACATGTGCATGCCCCTGCTCTATGCCCAGGTGTCCATAATCGCCCAGAGGCATGCAAGACCACAGGTGCTAGCTGTAGAGGGGAATGGTGGGAGGGAGTAAAAGCCTGATTTTTAACTCATTTACCCTCATATGACCCCACCTGTTGGTATTCACAGCCTGTATATTTATCTGAGTGTGGGTCAAACTCATTTACTTTATGGCAGAAATGATGGCATGTAAAGTCCAAGATAATATTATAAGAATGTGTCCTTTCTCTCCTTTACTCCATTTCACCCCCACCCCTCCAAAGTCCAGCTACCATGTAAACAAGTCCAAGCTATCCTGCTAGGGAGATCCTGAGGGATGAGAGACCACCCAGAGACGTGTCCATGCAGCCCTGGACACAGGAATCCTCCCTTAAATTGAGCTTTGAAGTGGCTGAAGCTCCTGCTGGCACCTCACATCACAGTGGTGTGAGTAAGCCTGAGCTAGAACCACCCAGCTAAGTCCTCTGTTCTCGAATGGAAATTATAAGATAATAAATGTTTAAGCTTTAAGTTGCTAAGTTTTGGAGAAATTTGTTACACAGCAAATACATAACTGAATACACGGGGTTGGCTTGTTTTTGTATTCTCCAAAGCACATAATGGGGCACTTTGCTCAAATTGGAGTTTATTCTATGACTGTTGGAATTGGAGGAATGTTACCATGAGAAATGTTCAAGGGTAGTTAATTTCTAGATTTAAATTGTAGCTCCTAAGGAAACTGTGTCTGAATAAGTTAGAGGAAAAGAACAAAAGAGGTGGGAGTTAGGGGAACAGAGACTAAAAGGCAAAAGGAAAGACGTAAGATATGTTTGAGGGAAACTCAATTAGGTTTCTAGACTCTGAGTTTTACCATAGTCGTGCTTTTCAAACTTGATGAAGTGAGGCTTTTTTTTTTTTTTTGACCATTTCAAGAAGGTCAAGGTCCAATCCCCCAAATAAGTACCTGCAATATGATAGAGAAGCTGAGATGTGCCTAAACCTCAGCCAGAAACCCCCATTTGTGGATCAAGTGCCACACTGAAGCATCTGAGCTGGCTCTAGTCGACATAAGTATTCAAATGCCTCCGCCTCACATTATTCTTTTCCCCCATAACATACCTATTTCTCAACATCCTGACATTTATATTTTCTAATCGTTTGTTCCCAACTTTGCCTTGAATGATTTCTGAAAGGAAGAATAACAAATCATGTGGGATTTGGGGAAGTTGGTCTTCCATCTTCTATGCAAAGTAAACCTGTCACTTGGTTCAGTGTCACCTCCCAGTGTTTCTTTCTGCTTTCTTGTCTGGAGGGCTCAGAGCGCCTGAGAGGAAAGACTGGGGGTGGAAGACAGGCCGGCAGCCACCTGCTCGCCCAACCAGAGACCTGTCCACAGTGGTGATGTGCTGCTCTCTCTGCCCTGCAGGAGCAGGACCTGCCATGCTCTCTGTCTGCTCCTGAATGCTGTGTATTCTCCTTACACCACCCACACACACCCTGCACACACAAACACCACATATACCACCTACCCACATACACACACTCCCTGAATACATACACACCACACACAAACCCCACACACATATGCAGCACCCCACAAACTCCCCACATGTATTTCACTACACCACATACACAACGCATACCACATACATGATATACATAATACACATGCCCCATATGTACATATGCACGCATCCCACACACTCACTACATGCACACTTCATTCACACACATACACAAAAGTGTAATGGACTCTTCTGAAAACTCTTGTCTCAGAGACAATGCAGCCAAAGATGGAACATCCTTTTCCTGGCATTTCAGGGCATAGTGGAGACTGACCTTCTGGGAGACTGCTGACTAGGTGAGGAATTGAGGGCTCTAATTTCAAATGAACTTGTTTGCCCTTCAGGAAAATCTTGGCTTGCATGGCACTCAATATAATATGGTCCACTTGGTGTAAGTACCAGGATTTTTCATTTAAATAGTTTCATTTCCTGAACATAGAGTTTTCTTTTTGAGAATTTTTTTTTTCTTTCCACTGTAAGTTGTCATGTTTGGCTTCATTCTGAGGAGTAAAAACTTATTTAAAACAAAGGCTCAATTAAGTTTTGTATATTAGCTTGGTTATTGCTCAGGTTACTTAACTAAGGAAAAGCCAAATAAAACTATGTAACTAATTTAAGGCATGGCACTATAGAAGAAGTATCAGGAAAATTTGTTTCTTATTAAGATCTAAGGGGTGACCAAAGCAAGATTTATTGAGTTTGAGGTATTATGAAATTTTTATTTATTATTTTTTATTGAGGTAAACATCCCACAGTGATTCACAAGTATAGGTTCACACCTCCTCACATGTGTATTACCTCACCACACCACACCCCCCACCAAGGCACCTGTAATTCCCCGCCATCCTTCACTGGGTCCTTTCCACACTTGGCTCTCCTCCTTCTTCCTCCCCATGTGGTAACCTCAATTCTGCAGTCGGATTTCTAGGGTTGTTTTGGTTTGGTTTTGTCTGACCCTTTGTTTTGTTTCTTTGTATCCCACAAATGAATGAAAACATCTAGTATTTGCTTTGCAGAAACTATGATCCTGCCAAGGAGATATCTCTGGACTCTACACTGCAATTTCTTTTTCATTCCTTTCTTCACATACCTGCCTCATCCTTGCCAAGAAACTTTCTTCTTTGAGGTGTATTTGGTGGAAACGTATGTCTCCAGAACTCTCCTAGTGAGAGGGAAAGTGTGAGATGATGACAGTCCCACATATACCAGTCCACATTGCTCTGCTGGGTGAGTTGTTGAGGAAATTACTGTGACCAGTTCCTCTCATGTTCGCAGCAGAACTAGAGTTACACCACATAGCAGTGGATGCAGGTTAGGTTAAATCAACTATTGCTCTGCAAATATAATTACCCCCTAGTGGTTTTAGCTAAATCTACATTTTGAGGGAAGATGTTACAAACCATTCTGGTCTCTGGCCCATGTCGTTATTTTTAATACAAACTTGTGAGATATTAAAAAATATTTTGATCCTCCTTCTGCTCTTGCATCCGTGTCTCACTTGGCTGAGCAATCAAAGCCTGGACCACAACCAACACCCTCTCGAGCCACTCTGGCTCTGAGGGCTCATCCCAGCTCTTTAACGAGCTTATTGTAACCCAACCCCATGAAACCTTGGTCTTGGAAATTCTGGAATTCTGCCCTTCCTCACCTTACATTTATTCCTGCTGAGGAAGGCACTGCACACAGGCAGAGGCCACACAATGGTGGTGAATGGCGGTGGGAGGAACCAGTGCTGCCCTAACTCCACCTCCCCTCTCTGTTTGTTCTTTTGTCAACTTGGAAGATATTTGCCAGCGTAAAAAGCCACACATTCCTGGTATAATTTGTAGGGCACTGTTAAGCAGATGGTATAAGTGGTTTATATTCAAGGAGGTTATTACTGGTCACAAAACTTCTGGTCAGCTATTTGCTGGGAACCCTTATGAAGGAAGCCCCTGTTTGTGGCATCCACCCTGAGGAGTGTCTGACAGAGGGGTTACTGTACTTCTGCACCCAGCCACACTGAATCCATTTATAAGACCCCTTTGTATGAGAAGCCTGACCAGAGGAAATTAATGTAGGATATTGCAAACAGCTTTTGAGAACGTCTTTTCTATAGAACTGAGAGCCAAGCAGGCTGCCCCCCAACATTGTTATGACTTGACATCTCTGATGTGGACTGTTTCAGCAGCCACTTTTGATAAGACTGGACTTTCCACTCTGTAGAAACTACAGCAGAAGAAAGCTATTGTAATTCACTTACTCTCCTCCTGCAAATACAAATGCTTTTAAAAAATGGGCTCAAGTTTGGGGAAGAGAGGTGGTAGCTCTTAAAAGTCAGACAATGAAAAATGGAAACCTTAAGATGACAATGTCATGTGGACCCTAGAAGATAAACATGTGCCTCACAGAGAGGAAGATATTTTCTCACCACAGTAACTTTTAGATTTTGAGTTTCTGGGAATGAAAGCAAATTTTTAAATTAAAAAACTGACATCAGATGCCAACTTTTTTTTTTGTAAGTAGGGCATTGTGAAGAAAGCAACGATTCTCTCCAATCTCATCATCTTATAAAATAAAGGACAATATGATATTTTTAAAAAGTAAGACATAATCCTATAAAAAAATTCCTTCATCAACCCATCTCTATGTAAAGTGTCACTTTGGTTTTTTGGGTTCTGATTTTTCACTTCACAGCAGAACAGTAATGTGGCCCTTTTTGCCTGACTCCTGTTCAAGGTCAAGTGCTGGGAACCACTGCCCTGGCACTGTTCTGTGGAGTCAGATGACTCGGTATCAAGTCCACATCTTCTCATGAGTGGATGTGTGGCTGTGGGTAAGTTATTTCCTTAAGTTTTTGTTACTTGCAGGGGTACCATTAGGACAAGAGCGGCACCGACTCTTCATAAGGCTGTTGTGAAGATTAAATGAGGGAGGGGAAAGTGAATGGCGCGTAAATACCAAATGGCACTCTGAACCATGATAAGGACAGAATATGGCGTTTATGCAGAAATGTTAAATGGGCTGATGTAGAGGAACATGGGTTTCATTCTTGTTTCTTTGTTAAAGTCATATGGACATGATCATTTAGATTTGTAGGCAAGACTTTTTAGTAATTAGACTATATATTTGACAGAAAAGAAATAATAGTCTATGAAAGTATATGTGGCCCACACAGAAAATGGAGATCAGAAAGGCAAAGCTGAGTGATCTTCAAGAGAAAGGGGTGAGCTCTGGGGGGCAGGCACCACATGGCTTCAGGGCTAGTCTGTGTCAGCTGGAGAGGACTCAGTGTCCCCTCATTCATCCCATACAAGAGTGCTCCCTCCTGCCATTTTTTTTTCTTATTTTTGTTTTGATTTTATGATCATTAGTTAACTTTTGGTTAATAACTTGACTTTCCTGATACTTTTGCCTGACACTCAGCCTCTGTCTTTTCTGCATGACAAAATGTTACTCAGACTTCAAATGATCTCCTTTGAAAAGACTCCTCTGTCTGTCATTTCCCTACCTGTTTAACACTTAATTGTAAATTTCAAATATTACCTGTCTTTTCATGAAATTATGAAATATTGAAAAGCAGAGATGACATAATCATCTTCCTGAGAATTATCTTTTTCCCCAGCTGCAACATCCAGTACAAAGTATTAAATAAGCCCATAATAAATACATGTGGACTGGATATTGTGTAAGTACATCAAATAAGTGGTGAGCAATTTGTAGGTTAACAAGTGTTCAGCAGTATGTTGAAAGTAATGTGGATGAACCATTTCTGGGAAAGAAGTGGTGATGTAGTTTTAAACTGATGTTAAAAAAGGCATTTCTTGGGCCTCCCCGGTGGCGCAGTGGGTTAAGCAACGCACTATGAAGCAAACTGAAGCCACTGCAGCACGAGTTCGATCCCTGCTGCCGGCCAGGGAGGGG
>JAGFMF010011384.1:2173648-2206700 GCA_019455555.1 Galemys pyrenaicus
TCCCTGCTCTCTGTGGTGAATCCTCTCACCCCCCCCACACCTCTGGCCTGTACCCCAGTGCTTGTACGCATAAATAAATAAATCTTTAAAAAAAAAAAAGGCATTTCTTAAAGGGAAGAAGTTACTTAAACCACATTTGCAACAGCAAATCACATTTATTGAGTATTTGTGCTGACACTCTTCAAAGTTGCTTATGTGCATTATCTTCTTATATTTCTACATGATCCATGAAGTTGTTATTATCATCCCTATTTTACAGATAAGGAAACTGATGTTTGGAAGGGTTGAATAAAATCTTATAGATCACACAGGCTCTGAGAAGTATGGGTGGGATTTGAACCCAGGTATGATTGCAAAGCTTGTATCTGTAATCCACCACATTAACAAATAACGTCTTTCATGCAGAAATGTATTCTCAGAGCAATGGCAAACACCATAGCATTTGAACAGTCTTCTAGGCACGTTGTCACAAAAACATTACATGTCAAAGGAGCAAGTACTCAGAAACACATGGAAATAACATAGCTGGAGAGATTCTGAAAGCTTATCGATAGATGAAAGTACATATTAGGGAACTTAAGAATATGAGAACTTATGAGGGGGAAAATTATTTTGCAACAGACAATAAAAGGCTACATATGGAACTTGTCAAAAAACAAAACAAAACAAAAAACCCGTGAAAGATTCGGCCTAAAACAACTCCAATTAATTTGTTTGTGAATAGCGAAAGCCTTCTAAGAACCTTGTCTCGTGGCAAATGAACCAGTGCCCAGTTACAGAGATGCTAAGTTGCAGGTGAAATGCAAAAAATAGGCTCAACTCCATGTCTTTATATTTCGTATCTAGTTGTTATTTATATCTCAGAAAGCTAAACTTAGAAAACAAACAAAAAATATTTAAAATAGATTTTCTCACAAAGAATTTCTTCACTAAAGGAGTATTAACTAGCTTTTAAATATCTGTGCTTCAAATACACGGATTCAAAAGAATACCTGCACCCCTATGTTTATAGCAGCACTCTTTACAACAGGTAAGGCCTGGGAACAACCTAAATGCCCAAAAACAGATGAGTGGATCAGGAAGCTGTGGTACATATACACGATGGAATACTATTCAGCAATCAAAAATGAAAAACTAGACACATTCACAGGAACATGGATGGAACTGGAAGGGATAATGCTCAGCGACATAAGTCAGAAGGCAAAAGAAAAATACCAGATGGTTCCTCCCCTAGGAGGAATATAAGGGAACCATATAAGGATCAAGGAAAGGAATAAGGACAACAACAACAATAATAATAATAATAACGATAAAGACACAAAAACCAAAAATGAAAAGACAAGGACAAATTGGGGACACTTGGTGGGGAGGGAAGAGGGGGAGGGTTGAGGGCAGATGGGAGCACGGGGGACTGAGGTGATGGTGCACTGGTGATAATGGTGATGGGGAATACATGGGGATTACAGTTGATGTCAAATATATATAAATAAAAAAAGTTAAAAAAAAAAGGAATATTGGAACCACACACAAAAAATAAATATCTGTGCTTATTAATGAAAACACATGGCCTACTTACATCACTGATCACAATCTTTTACTGATTCTAAAGTCTAGGAGGCACCTAGTAACTGGAAAATTAACAATTAACAATTCAGAAAATCACCCAAAAATCCTGGAAGAATAAAAGTCTTGCCACAAATTCTTTTGATCTTATATCATCCTTTCATGTTCTTCCTACAGACTGATCTGTGTTGACTACTACTTCCATAGCATCTACCATTTCTGACAGCGGTTGAATTGGGTTGAATAATCACCTTCTTGACTTGGTTCACATATTGGTTTCCTTTGAGTCAGTTTTAACTTTGCTTCTGGAATAGCAGAGGAGGATCAGGACTAGTCTCCTGATGTTTTTTAACCCTACTTGCTTTTTGCCTATTTTAATATGCAACATCTACCTTATGGTTCTGAAGCCATTCCAAATGAGCCAAGAGTCTGACTGGCTTGAAGGGCGAAAGATAACAACCATATGATATCACTTATATGTAGAAACTGAGAAAACCAAACTTGTGGAAACAGGAAGTATCACTTACCAGTGGCTTTGGGGTGAGGATGGGAGAATTGGGGGGTGTTATTGAAGAGCATAAATCTGGTATTTGTTCATGAGGAAATTTTGGAGATCAAATGCACAACATAATGATTATAGTCAACAAAACTGGATTATAAACTTCAAAGTTGCTAAGAGACTAGATCTTAAATGTCCCCACCACAAGAAAGAAATGATAACTTTGTAATGTAGTGGCTGTGTACCTAACACTGTAGTGTAATCATATCATAACAAACATATCAAACCGACATGTTATAAATAATAAATCAATTACATTTCAATTAAAAAATGAGTTAAGCTTTAAAATTAAAAAAGTCTGATTTACTTGATATTTGTATGTGACATGGTGAAATACTATATTAACCATTAAAGACATCCTTTATCCTCTGCTGTTCTAATTTCTTTTGGAGAAAAAAATTAATTAATTGCAAGAAAAAGCGTGCTGCCTGTAATTATGAGGTATATGTAACAAAAGCTAGGTCAAGTGCATGAATAGTTTGTTTGTTTTTTTTTTTTTAATAAAATAAGACCTGACTTGGGTGGATAAAAGACACAGTGGGAATCAGACCAGGAACGAAATGAATCCAGATGTCACTATATTTTACTAGGAAAGTTAACTTTTAAAAAAATTCAGAAACAGCCTATGCTTATTCTCAGTTAGAACTCATTAATGGTCCCTGTTGAACTTTAGGAAAAAAAAAAATGTAAGCTAAAAGAAATCAATTGCTCAGGATGCAAAAGGAAAATTCTCCTTAATATAATGGTTGGAAAAAGATAGGCTCAGAAGAGGTTGGATATAGTTTCAATCCTTTAAAAAAATTCTTAAAAAATAAAAAAAACCTTAAAAGGCCACAACATAGTCACATCAGTTGGGACTAAGTATAACACTGACTTCTTTCAACAGAATTGGGTAAATATTTGACCTCCAATGTCATTATGGTTAATGTATATTCTAGACCTCAGAGGACAATGGGATGGAAGCTTTGCTTTCTGATTGGCTCTCTCATAGCCTTTGCTTGCTTAGAAAATACCGCTAATATACTGTGACCTTAACTTGGTGCAGTGTAGCTATTCATTCACCTGTCAACAGATAAAAACAATAATGATCTCATCCTGTGATGATTTAAGTTCATGCAATTTTTAAGTTAGTACATAATAATAATAATAATAATAATAATTTCTTTTTAAGTTTTCATTTATTTATGCATGCAAGAGCTGGGGTGCAGGCCAGCTCTAAAGACAGAGTGGGGAGCAAAACAGGCAGATCTATTAAAATATACTGCTGAGCAGAGCAGCGGGCAATACAGGAGAGATATGCTGTGCCATATGGGGTCAACTCTCTGGCTGGGGATCCAACTCATGCTGCCGTGGCTGCCGACAGGTACATAGTGCTGAGACTTGACTCCTTGTGCCACCAGGGAGGCTCAACAATAATAATTTCTATGCTAACTATTAACTCTTAGAAAATAGTCTGACTCATGGCTTTTAGGGTTAATTCCATCCCTTTATTTAATTCTGAAAAGATTGAGAAGTACTTGGTGCGCATACATGAAAACCTCATAAAAATAAAAGTTGATTCCGAGTACAGCAATATTTCTAGAACTTGTGTCTCTCTTGCAATTCCCAATAAGGAGGCAACAAACCCCCCTATGTTAAGTTACTCATTCGTGAGAAGAAGATGCACAGATGGTATTTCTGAGAATGGCATCAAAGCATTTAAAATGCTCATTGGCAACATATCACATATTTATATGTGAGTGGAAAGTCATCTTTTGGCTACATTAATGCTGCAAAAATAAACATGCTTTGGTCTCTGATGCAACATTTAAAGTTCTCATGACAATATCTGTTTCTTCACTTTACTTACCAGGTATTATAAAATAGTCAACATTTATCAGTCAACTGTGTTATTAAACACCCACTGTGTGTTCAGCATCAGGTGCTGCGGAGCCTTAGAGAGAAAGACATTCAAGGACTTTATAGTTTAATGGGGGAGAAGGTGAAACACAAATGTGTACATGTAAACAAACAGGGCTGGAGATATGCAAACAGATAAACAACCCTGAGCATCTGTTCAAAGACCAGCAGACACTGGAAGGATAAAGGGTGGGTGGGTGGAGTGAGTGGTGAGGCCGAAATGAGGTGAGTCTTGTGCTGTAGAGCCTTTGGGGTATGAAGAGAATTTGCTTTTTTATTTCTTAAAAAGGTGAGGGGTCGTATACACACATGGGCAGAATTTTTTATTCTGTTTTTGGGCACAAGGGTCTAATGGATTTGAGGAGCAGGAAGTGGATTTGAAGCGGAGAGAAACGCCCTTGCAGCAATTCTTAGTGCGGTCTGACCATCAGCAACAGCATAGCTGGCACACGGGTTAGAATACAAATGCTCAGACCCACTTCAGGTTACTGAGTCAGAAACTCTGGGGGCAGGCCCAACAACCTGTGTCTGCAGGGGATTCTCATGCTCACTCAAGTCTGAGGACCTCTGCTTTATGAGGCAGTTTGAATCTGGAGCAAGGGTAGTATCCACTTAAAATGGCAAGTCCAGAGGCCACCTGATGTTGATGGGATGTATTCTAGAAGACAGGGAAGCCGTGAGAAGGGAGCAGCTAGTGAAGACCTCCAGTTCTCCACTGACACTTCAGGAGGCTGTGTGAAATATGCTGGAGCCATGATTTGGAATTAATGTTTTCAGAGAATTCTAACTTTTGCATTTCCTGACTTTTATAAGCTTGTTGAATGTTGTAATTCCATGAGGCTTTTAAATGTAATTTCCTTTGCTTTTAAGGAAAATATGAGATGATGGGGAGGGGGGTTATAGGGGATGCGTGATAGCTGGTAGTGAGATGGTAAAAACAGGAAAATCACTTCCAAAAGGAATAAAGCATTAGCAGAGTTATACTTTAAGGACATTGCTACAAAACCAGTAGTACAACTGGATGAGAGAGAAAAGAAAATCATTAATAATAATAAAACTAACATTTATGTGCCCTTCTGTGCATGTTCCAAAGTATTTACATATATTATTTCATTCTTACAATAACTTCTGAGGAAGGGCCTATTATCTTTGCCATGTGATAAACGAGGCAAATAGAGCACAGAGAGGTTGACGAAATTGCTCTGGGTCAGAGTCAGGACTAGAACTCAGGCTTTTAGGTTGTGTTTCTAATAGTTAACACTGACCTCTGATGCCACAAGAACCTAAAAAGTAGATGACAACTATTTCTATGTGGAAAGAGTGACTCATTATTCTAAATTGTTTGGCATTTGAGAATTTGGCTTTCGGGCCCGATGACTTTCTTATTTAAGTTATGGTTGAACAGCCTAGTTTTTTCCTGAGTCTACCCAGTCTTTGCAGAAAGTAGCCAAAGTGAACTTCAGGGTAGAATGAATCAGTTTTAAAATAAAGACTAGATTTAGTGCCCAGAGTGAAGCTGGAACACCTGGAATAATATCCCCTTAAAGCCGAACATTTTATCTGTCTAAGCAACCCCTTAAATTGGGGGTTTTAGGCTGCTCCTAAATGATCTTGGTTCCCTCTGAGTGCATGGAGAATGGGTTCCATGGTGTGGAGAGAGAGAGAGAGAGAGAAAAGGAAGTAAAGACATGATAGTGTTTTTGTTTTTTGATAAAGTCTTGTCTTTTACAGGTCCTTCGTAGGACCAATAGCAGTCGCCATTTATTGGTGAAGAGCTTGGGCTTTGTGATGAGGTGACAGTCTGGGTTTAGGTCCAGACTTCTCTTGCTAGATGTGGGGATTTACTTTGCTTACATATAAAATGCAGGTAACATGAGTGCTACCTCAGTGCCATTGGGAGGATTAAAACAATGCCTAGCGCAGAGCAAATACTAAATAAGTATATGTTCTTCTTCCCGTTTTCTGTCTTTGTGCTATATGCCTGGTGCTGTTGCATAAACTCTTGAGAAAACTAATGAGCAGACACCACTATTTCTCTCAATAACACTGTGACTTTGGTCTCTTCCATTCTACAGTGAGGAAACGGAGTCTCAGTAGGGTCATTTGTCCAAGCAGGCAGCAGTGGCACAGTGAGGCATTAACCAAGTGGTTCTGAGCTGCTGCAACCCCTTTTCACATGCAGTCATTGTGCCCCCATTTCACTGCATCAAAACAATACTCAGAGAATGCCAAGGAATTCAGGGGGGCTGTGGACAGACAGGGAGTCTTTTCTGGGCCATTAATAAACCAATCAGATAAAAGCATTTATCAATGGACCTCCCTGGTGGTGCAGGGGTTGAAGTCTCAGTGCTATCAAGCTATTGCCAGCCACTGCAGCGTGAATTGATCTGTAGGGCAGTTAATACACATGACACAGCAGACCTTTCCTGAATCACCCGCTGCTCCCCTCAGCACTGTATTTCAGCAGATCTGCCCGTTCTGCTCCCTAATCTGTCTCCAGTGAATCCTCTCAATTGCCCGTACCTGTGGCCTGGACCCCAGTTTTTATGTGCATAAATCAATAAAATAAATCTTAAAAAAGGAGTATTTATTAATGATTGGGGAGAAGCAAATCTCCTTGGCAATATCATGATAATGTCTGTATTTCTGAGCAAATTTATCAACAAGGACTCCTGAAGAATATGATCCCCATTCAGGGAAGTAGCATCATACACACAGGCAACATTTTCAAAATAACAATATTGTGCCAGACACTCTTCCAAGTGTTGTAAGTACTGCATTATCTCTCTCATTCCTGACAACCTTCTGAGCCGGTATTGCTTCTACAGATGGTAATAGTGAGGCACAGCTGGATGTAAATATCAGCAGTGTGACAGAAATGGATTAGTCTGAGCTGTGCGAACTTTAGAAGGAAGAGAAGCATTCTTTAGTGGGAGGAGCTGGATGTTTCTATGCTAGTCCCATTATGATTCATTTCATAGAATAATTATATTATTAAGCAGTTATTATTAAATAATGTTATTAAGCAAGGACATTATTATACATATGATTTAGTTATATCACACATATATGTAGTTCTCATTCTCAGCTATTCTGTTTGCTTTCGTCATAAATCTGAAAATAATGAGTCTCCAGTATTATCAGAGGTAGCTAACTGGACTAATGGGACTGCACCGACATGGTAGTTTAAGTGCCAGGCTTGGTGTCACCTTGCCCTGTGTTCAAATCTCAACTCCACTGCTCATCCACTGTGTGATCCAAGTAAATTAGCTGATGTCATGCACGAACGAGTACAATAGGTTTAAGAATGCCTACTTCACAGCTGCTGGGAGGTTTAAACAAGATCACTTGTATAAAGTGATTAGAACAGTACCAAGCCCATATTAAATGCTTAAGAAACAGGGCTAATAATACAGGTTTCCCCCAGAGATGAAAGTAGAGTGAGACTTTGAAACTGCCACAAGCCAAAATGGCATTAAGGGAAGAAGCAATTGCCATCAATTTACATGGCAAACACTTTCCATGCTCCCAGACTCAAAAAGAATCTACTAAATCATATAAACAACACACAAATGAGACTACAATAAATGCAAATACATAACAGCGCAGGGATGATGAGACCCACCTCCGTCTCCTTAAGTAGTTCCTGGGGAAGGAGGTTGGTGGAGCCACTCTCACTGCTTGGGTGTGCACTGCCTCTAGAATGGTCATTGCAGAACAAACACTGAATGTTATCTCTGCCTTTTGCCATAAAAGCAAAAGCCCTCCTTACAGTTCTCTGGGTCAGCGAAAGCAGGTATTAATGTAGGGTTTTGTGAAGACGAGGTGTCATGATGCAAGCTCTTGAAAAGTAATACTCTTCCTAGAGTCACCTAATGAGGCGAGTCACTTCTTTTTACCGTGCTTGCTCTTCCAGGGTTAATTGGGTTGTGACACTCTAGTACTTGCTCTTCCAGGTACTGCTGTGGACACGGCAGATAGAAATATATTTAAAGCAATGAACTTGTTCATTATCTTGCCAGTTTTATGAGCCGATCGTATAGAATTTACATTAGTCATGGGGATGAAGTGATAAAGGCAGTGCTACTAAGCACAGATATTTGGTGGGGCAACTGTTCCCATAAGGTGCCTCTACTAGACTCTCCTTTGCTCCATTTGCTTTTTCCAGTTCTGTGCATGTAACCAGAGCTGTGTATTTTTGTTCCTAGTGTTCTCGTATGTTGATATTTTTTCACCTACTAAACTGTAGTGAGCTTAAGAAAAGTTCAATTAAAATGAAATATAAATATTTTCTTTCTTACTGTGTCATTAAAAACTCTCCCCCCACTCTCCGAAGTTACTTGGCACCCACCCAAAGGAAACATTTTTCCCGGTTGGTCCTCAGAGTTTAAAGCACAGAGGAAACAGATCTGCTTGGTCTGTCTCGACAGGGTCCTTACATGGTCAGAGGAGCAGGGGTTTTAAAAGACAGGGAGTACAAAGGCACAAAGTAGAAAAGTGGGTGAAGAGAAAGAGGACAGAATAAAAGCGAAAAGAGGGGAAGAAGAAAATGATTTCATAGAACAAACCTAGGATGGGGCAATTCTGGAAGGAGGCATCTTTGAATTTTTGAACAGAAGACCTAAAACACACTATTAAGCGACTTCCTCCAGAAGAGAGTCAATATAGCATTATTCCTTGTTGATTAGAATATTATTCCACACAGCTAGCATTTCAAGTTTATGCCTTCAGGTGAAAGGTCATCTTCATCACCACTAGCAACACTAGTGTTCATTGAGCACTTAATGTGTGCTATGATGTTAACAAGGGTTGAATTCTTTAATTCTTAAAACAATCTTCTGAGGCAGATATTATTATAACCCCACTTTTCTTAAAGATGGGGCTTCTGAGGTTTCAGGGATTAGAACTAATGGACAATGAAGCCTAGATTCAGACTCCAGTAGTTGAACTCCAGAGCTCGGTGCCACATTTTATAGTACACTCCATGTTTTTGTGTACGTTTTAAAAGTTCTTTAATGAGAATTCCTCCTCCTTCCCTACTTCGTTTTCTGTTGCCTTCCCCTTTTCGCATGGATCCCACATATAGAGTCAACTTAAGTTTTATAAGTGATGGATGATTCAATTCTATTTTCTATCACAGAGCTAAGGTATTCCTACCTGTCGTCTTTCCATAGTCGCTAATCCAATGAAATCATACCAGTCTCCACAAGAAATTCAGATAGAGGGAACTTCTTCTCTAGAGTTCCAGTTTGCAAACAAGTTATTTGTTATTTCCATGTGACGCCATTCCTCTTATTCACCCTTCATCAGCAGCCTTTGCCTTGCCTAGACATTAAGCTTTCTATTCCAGGTCAGGCCCCAAATGAACTGACCTATGGTGGGCGTGTACAGCAAGGTCTTCCTGTGGATACAGGGTGGCAGCACATCCTTTTCACCTTCTCTTTTCTATACCAAGATCTTTCTATTTCAGTCTTTCTTCCTAGGGAACTTAACTCTGAAGTCTTTCTTTTTCTCTCTACATTTTATCCATCATTTAGCATCTTCACTTTCTGTTCTGTTCAGTTAAGACTAAGGTGAGGAAGGACAAGGTGTTTTACATTGTTGTTTTAACCAGCCCATCCTAACTTTCATGTAGGAAAATCTTATCCTGAAAAAAGTGACACAGAAGCAGCTGAAATCCAGATAAGTACTTCTTTGATCTTCATCTATTGAAGAGGTCAAAACATTTGTAAGAGTTTTTTCATTTACAAAGATCAATTCCAAAAAAAAAGTTAAAGCCCTGACCCTTAAGAGCAGTGGCTGCTAAAACCCTTAAGTGGTTGAGCTAAAATATTCCCTGTGCAAACAAGCTTTGTGTGGTAAACTCAATGCAACAGGAAGAGTGAAAGGGTTGGAGGCAGGATAGTGCAGAGCCCCCTGGGCCATGTCAACTAGTTCAGCCTTTAGAGTAATGAACAGCCATAGAAAAAAATTTTAGGCTTTGTATCTGTGTAGGGTATTCTGATTTTAGGAGTATTATTTGATTTCAAAAGATTGTGAATTAGTTACTGTAAATTAGTACTTGGAATTAATGAATTACTATGGTGAAAGGCTTGGAAGGGGTTAACAGAATGTGAGAGAAGCTAGCTAGAGGATGGTTGCAGTAATCTAATGGAGAGATGACTTCACTATGGGAAACAGCGGCAGTGGACATGGTGGAACTCTGTGGGTGTATGTGAGTGGCATCTAGTGAATAAGATTCATACCATTTGGAGATGGCTGAAGCTAGGGAAGGGGCTGGGAGATCTAGGTACAATGATGAGCACTAATTCAAGTGAAAATGAACATTTTTCCTTGTGTCCTTCCCTCCGGTGCCCAGGAAATATATGTGAGTTCTTTTATAGAGTTGAAATAGTCAGCAGACCTGAAACATTTGAGAAAGGCCCCTGTGGTTTGCTGATTTGCCAGAATAAAAGAGGAAGCTGACCTTCAACCCTTGTCTTTGTTTTGTTCCAGCTGCAGAAATCATTTTCGGTTGCTCTCTGACTTGATAAACACCACTTCCCATCACCTTATCCCTTTGACAGTCAGTTCCACTTCTATATTTTCACTGGTACATGATTCTCACTGACAGTAGAAAGTTCAGCACCAAGTCCTGCAGCTGTGAAAATACTTGGTCCTCTCCAGAACTATTAGTACTTCTGGGAAACATGTCACAGTGCCAACTACTCACTGGTCCTGAAGTGACCCTGTTATTCTGGGAGGTAGTAAAGGAAATGATATTTAAAAACCCCAAGTGGCACTCTTTTCGGGTATTGAAAGGTGTGAGTGATAAAATGCTCACTGTACTTAAAACCCAGGGGTAGATGGTGCTGGATGCTTCCCAGACTCTCTATGTGTCAGTGAGCTATGTTGGAGCCTGATGAAATAACACAGATTCATTCTCTGCAGCTGACTAATTAGACAGAGGTGGTCAGTTGAGAAAAGCTATCTTCTGTTGTCCCTGCTTAAGAATTTTTATCACAAACAAAAACAGAATCTTCAAGAAGATTTAAGAGTACAGGAAAAAAACTTCTAGATTTTGACCTTTGGTAACTGGGGCCCGTGTTTTATTCATCTTTGTCTTCAGGCACATCCATGGGGTTTGCCATATACCAGGTACTCAATGAATAATGGTTGCATAAAGACTTCATCTACATTTTCTTTGGGGATATGATCTGGTGAGTTCATTGTTGCTAGCCCATTCAGTACAGGTGAAGTTTCTGTACTCCAAATTTATTTTAAACACTATTTAGCTACAAGATGTTCTAAAATAAAATAATAAGGAGATCACTTTTTAGTATGATTTTACATACAGTGATAGATACAATTGTTGAGTAGATGTGGGTATGGGTGCTCTCCCTGGAAGATGCTTTTGCAATATAAATTGACTGAAAGTGAGGTTATTGATGTTAGAGAATGGGAAAGTAAAATAAAATTCACAACTTAGTTTCTAGAGGGATTACATTTTAAAATGAATATTAAGTACTTCTTGTATATCTGGCATAGGCCCTGGAGATTTCCTGATGATTTATGATTTGAAATGACCCAGAACATGATCTAGTGGTCTCTTGTCTTTTCAAGTTCTGTTCTCTTTCCCAACATTCAGCTCCCTAGGTAGGGCTCCTCCTCTGACTTACCCTGTTGGAACAGTACCTTTATCTCCATTCTCCCATTACTGTAGCCTTGGCTTCTCCTGGTAGCAGTAATTCTTTGCTGCTGGTTCTAAGATGATTGTGGTCATTAGGCCAATGTCATGGACTCCAAACTTGTTAGACTTTCTTATCATAAAAGGATGCTGAAACTTGTCAAATGCCTTCCCTGCATCTACTGATGTGATCATATGACTTTTCCTTGCTTTTATTAATATATTGTATTACCTTGATTGTATTTTTGAAGATTTTTGATAACTGTTTCAATTCCTTGGCTTGGCTTATCCAGATTTTCAATTTCTTCTTGATTCAGTACTGGAAGGATGTATGCTTCTAAGAATTTGCTCATTTTGTTCCAATTTTTTGGCATAAAGATGCACATAATACTCTCTTATGAGCTTATGTATTTCAGAGGTGTCTATAATAACTTCTCTTTCAGTTTTTATTCTACTTATTATAATTTTCTTCTTTTTTTCCTTAGTGAGTCTATGTAGAGATCTGTCTATTTTGTTATTTTTTTCAAAGAATCATTTGTAGTTTCATTGATTTTTTGAATTTTCTTTTTGATTTATATTTCAATTATTTAAAGTCTCATCGTTAAATTATTTCCTTCCTTCTACTGCCTTTGACTTCATTTGTTCTTCTTTTTCTAGTTCTTTAAGGTATGTGGTCAGATTATATTTTTGAGCTCTTTTTTGTTTCCTGCTATGGGCTTGTCTACAGGACTGTCTGTTGGATAAATGTCTCTCTGATTTGCTACTCCAAAAGCTACAGTCAGTGGGGCCCAGGCCCTGTCACCTGTTTCCATGATTGGTGACTAGGTAACATACCTCAACATAATAAAAGTCATACATGATGAACTCACAGCTAACATCATACTCAATTCAACATAGTATTGGAATTCCTACCATGAGCAATTAGGCAAGATGAAGATATAAGAGGGCTCAAACTAGTAAAGAAGTATTTGTAGATGATGTGACTATATGTATAGAAAATCCTAAAGACTCCACTAAAAATATACTAGAAATAATGAATCAATATATCAATAGTAACAGACTACAAAATCAACATACAAAATTTGTTGCATTCTTATTACAAACAACAAAACAGAAGAGAAAGAAAGCAAGAAAAAAACCCATTTATGGTAACATTTAAAACCACTAATTACCTAGGAATAAGCGTAACAAAGTAGGTGAATGATCTATTTAATGAAACTACAAGACACTGCTAAAGATGTAGAAGACACAAGAAAATGAAAAAACATTCTATGCTAATGAACTGGAAAAATTAACATAGTCATAATGTCCATTTTACCCAATGCAATTTATAAATTTAATGAATTCCTACAAAAATTTCAATGGAGTTCTTCAAAGAAATAGAGCAAATATTATTGAAGTTTATATGAAATAACAAAAGTTCCTGAGTAGCAATTTTGATAAAAAGAAGGGGAATGGATGCATCATGCTCCCAGACTCCAAATTCTATTACAAGGACATAGTAATGAAAACAGCATGGCATTGGAATAAAAACAGATACACAACCAACAGAATAGAATTGAGAGCCAAGAAGCCAGGAGTTATATAATAGAGAAAGAAAAGTCTCCTTAACAAATAGTATTGTGAAAACTTGTCAGACACAAGCAGAAAAATGAAAGCAGATCACTTTTTCACAGTATATGCAAAAGTTAATTGAAAATGAATTAAAGAGTTGGGTATAAGACAGGAATTCCTAAAATATGTAAGAATAAAACATAGGCAAAAGCCAGTGGGCTTCAGAGATGTCATTGGAGATGACATTCCAACAGTAAGGAAAATAAAGACAAAAAATAAATGCAACTACGTGAAATTCAAATTCTTCTATACAATGAAAGAAACTATCATGAAAACAAGATGCCCTCCTGAAGGGGGACAAAAATACTTGCACATCATACATCTAACAGAACACTAATATCAAAAATCTACAGAGAACTCTTGCAACTTAACAATAAGAACAAGGAAAACCATGAGAATCCAGTGAAAAATGGGCAGAAGACATTCTCCAAAGAAGTGACAAACAGGCATATGAAAAAATGTTCAAAGTAACTTTTCAGGGAAATGTAAATTAAAAGCACAATGAGCTAGTACCTCAGTCCAATGAAAATGGTCAAAGTCAAAAAACCCAGAAACAAGAAATATTGGTAGGATGTAGAAAAAAGGAACCCTCTTATAATATTGGTAGGAATGTAGACTGGTCCAGCCCCTGTTGTAAACAGTATGGAGGTTTCTCAAAATATTAAAAATAGATGTACCTAGTCCATGGCATTTATATGAAGAATGTAAAAAAATACTACATTGAAGGGATATTTGTACTCCTATGTTCATTGTAACATGACTTACAGTAGTCAAGTTATGTAAACAACCTAATTATCTAATGACTGATTACTGGATTAGGACAATGTGGTATATATACACAAGGGAATACTGTTCAGTTATAAAAAGGATGAACTCTTGCCATCTGTAACAATACGGTTAGAATTGGAATTATACTAAATGAAATAAGCCAGATGGAGAAAGAAAACACTGGATCATTTCTTTCATGTGAAATATAGAGAAACAATATGATAGAACTAAACTAAAACAATGAGTAGAAATATGACTACAGAACTGTGGCTAATAGAGGGGAGAGTGAGGGTGGGAACTAACTGGGTAGGGGTCATAATGGTATATATCAAGGGTGTGTGTGTGTGTGTGCTGGTGATATATATTTGAGGAGGTGTGAACCTATTCCCCTGATTCATATATCAGTGCTCTAAAGTAATGTTACCTCAGTTAAAAAAAAATTCAATAAAGGAATGAATGGCACTAGAATTTTTGGTAGTGGATGTGGTAAGATATACACACATCCAGGGGTGTGAAGCTCTCCCCTGAAAATTATATAGTGTTATAAATCAGTGATAGAGCAATAAAATGTTATGTAAAAAAAAGAAAAGAAAATTCTTGGGTTTCACCCTGGATCTACTCAAGAAGAAACCCTGACCCACCAATTTTTTATCAACAAGTGGTTCTGATGCACTCAAAGGTGAGGACCATTGATGTATATAAAATCAGCTCAGACTATTCATCTCTGCTTAACACACTTTATAGTCTCTTTTGCCAACACAATGTAAGTATGTATTTGTATATGCCCTTCTACTCTAGGTCTTCAACAGAGGACGAGCCCTTTATTTTCTTATCTAGAGAGGTATAGTATATACCACAATACAAATGGATTATTTGCTCTCTTGTCTCCTAGTTTAATGTTGTTTCCTCTGGTGCTACTGCTCCCTTTCCTTATAGATAATGTACTTATTTCTTAAAGTCCATTAACATTTCTTTAAGTTATTCACAGCTGCAACTTTAAAATCAAACAATACTGAAAGGTTTATGCAGAAACACAACAGGTTCTTCCCCATCCCGCAACCCCAATTCTTCCTTTTCTCAGTTCCATTCCCCAAGGGAAACCACTTTAATCACTTCTCTTTTAGTTCTTCTTCTGTTTACTTCTACTCATATAAGTAATATGAAAAATTTCTATTTAAAAGTAATTTAAAAATCTTATATGACCTTCTTGCTATGGTAGATAAAACTTGAATAGATAAAATTTTCAGTAGATAAAATTTGATTGGCACCCCATTCTGCTCTTCATGCTTCTCAATAGAACAACTCTTCAAATACTGGTTTTGTTACAATGTTGATACAAAAAAATTCCATCTCAATGAAATCATGTCATTGGAGGACCTGCTTTCCTTATTATATTCATTTCACTTAAAGTCACAGTTGCCAAGAAATTGAAGACATTAGCAGGGACTTACTGTATGTCCTCAGCTAATTCTTGATTTCACGCCAAGTTTACCTTGGCATGAAAGGTGATTCCTTTTATGGACTATTTTCTGAAACTACTCTTTCCCCTGCCCCAGAGAGTTCTGCATCTCTGTTAATGTATGCATACATAACCCCCTGAATTACAGCAATGCTAGTGTGTGTCTCTTCTATGCTGTAAATCCAGGGAAGTTTGATTTGTCTTTTGTCTGTGTTCTCCAGGACAAATCATAGGACCTGAAGTACAGTACACACTGTGTAAGTGTGGTCAATTTAACCATAAAGTAAATAAATTGCCCAAATTCTGAAGCTTGGTGGAATGACGAATGAGTCTTCCTTTTGTAATGTGGTTTTTAAAATTTTTTGTGGAATACTTGATGGGGACAGACCAATAAATAAATACATAAATTAAATTAAAAATAAAATAAAATAAAAATAATGTTTTTGTGGAGACTATTAAGCTGGAGTCAGGAAACTTGAGTCAGACTGCTCTTCTTGGTGACTCCTTTTAAGATCTTGGATAAAGTGCCTTGTGGCTTTGCTTCCACTTTTCAACCTATAATGTGGTGACAGAAAGATCTGTGGGCTGAGTTGTAATGAGGATGGAATGCAAAGCACATGTCGTCACATATAAGGTACACTGGTCCACCCTTATCTGTGGGCATGTGATCTTGGAATCCCAGTGGATGCCTGAAACCACAGAGAGTAACCAACTCTATTTACTACCTTTTCCCCTAAATACACACACCTATGATAAAGTTTAATTTAGAAATTAGACACAGTAAGATTAAGAACAAAAGATAATGTAACAAGTATAAAGATCTGATGTAACAGAAGTCCAGAGAATGTGGTCTCTCTCAAAATATCTTACTGTACATAATGTTTTAGGACTATGGTTGACTAGGGGTAACTGAAAGCAAAACTTCTGATAAAAGGGGACTACTGTATTACATTGAGCCTTTATATTTAAAACAAAAAGGCAACACGTTTTCTGGTTGCACATAAGGACATAAAGAACATGAAAAACAATCTTTAAATAGTAAAACTGTTTTAAATTATACGGGGAATCTTTCTTCCAATATCAGCCTAATATTTTTCCATAGGAAATTGTATTTTCATCATTTGAAATTTAAAGCAAGAACATTCAAACATTTAGTACCATTTGCCTATTCTTCCTTGTTAATGAGAAATCAGCATTACTGCTAACCTTACAGGCTTTGAAGGGATTTCAAGCTTTATCTTGATTTGATGGTTGAAAAGAAAATGAACCAAAGGCACGTTTTCTAAGCCCTTGTCCGTCCCCACCATTAGAAAAGTGTGAACTACTGTTCTATCAAAACTAATTAAACCTTAAATGTATAACCAACTCTCAATTACCAAGGTTAATGGAACTACATGCATACATAATTATATCTTACATTTATATAGTGCTTTTAACTTCTTCAAAGCACTTTTCACAGTATTGCATATATAAAGCAGATGGATTTTTCTAATTCCACAAATAAGGCAAAAAAAAAAAAGAAATCTTGAAATCAACAATTTCAACTTTGTGCCTTTCCATTGCTAGTAGAGCTAGTATAAGATTGTCTAAAGGGGCTTTCATTGCTTTACTCTCTTCTTGACCCCTCTCAACCAAAGCCGAGAAATGATGGAGAAATCAGGAGGCATCTCCAGGGGAAAGGAAGCCAAGAACCTGGGTCATCATGAACCAGATCATTAGCCCCAGCATAATTAAGAACAGTTGACTATGTATGACTATATGTAGATAGATCAAAAAGAGATGAAAAAGCATAGCAAAATGATCTGTGATTAGTGGCATGTAATTTACAGGGCTCTTATTGTCATTCACTCAACTAGCATTACTGAGTACCTACTGCATATCACAAGCTCTCAACAAAGAAGATGGGGATAGAAGTGAACAACCCAGGGGCTTCCCTAGTGGCACAAGGGGTTAAGTTGCAGCACTATGACGCTATCTGCAGCCACTGCAGCATGAGCTTGACCACCGGCCAAACCAGGGAGCTGACCCACATGGTGCAGCAGTCCTCTCCTGTCTCACCTGTTGTTCCCCTCAGCAGTGTATTTCAGTCTATCAACCTGTTCTGCTCTGTTTCAGGTGAATCCTCCCACTCTCCTCTTGCCCCCGCACCTCTGGCAATTCTTATATGCAAAAATAAATAAATCTTTTTTTAAAAAAGAAATGAACAGCCCAGACACATCTGTGCTGTCATGGAAATGACCTTGAATGGTCAAGAGAGATGATAAACAAGAATATAAATATACAAACAGTAACTTCATGTACCACTAAGAAGTATGAAGTCCATAAATGCAGGGATGCTGTTTTAGACAGGACAGCTAGGGAACACTTCTTAGGATATTTTTGCTGCCACTTATGAGAGGATTCTACTCTCTCTGAAGTTCTGCTTCCCAGAATGATGAATGAATGAACTTGCCAAGTATGCTGGGGGATGGAGGTCAAGCCCTGTCCCAGCCTTGTGGTTTTTCACTTTGTGTCCTTTCTTCGATATTCTTAAAGCCTCTCCAGGACCCCTGATTTATTCTTTTTATAATTGGGGTTGCTCATACTGATCACCTTGACAGGGATGCTCTGAGGAATAATGGGTAAACAATTGTGAGGAGCTATATAAATGCTAAATAATGATCACAGTAATAACCTTTTATTAAAGTCAGCACTGTGATAGGCAGCTCATACTCGGATGCCTTGCCAAATGTGGAAATCGATACGGCTGCTCCCTGCACACTCCAGCACCATCTTTTAAAATAGAAAAAATAAATGAGCCGATGATCGTGATATTCAGAGTGGTTAGTGATCAAATAACTGTCTTGAGACAAAAGCTGGTGTATGAAGTGTAAAATAGGAATAGCAAGATAATGGGACATTACAGTTCTGAGCAGGTAGACGAAAACTGGTGAATGCAATGGATGCTTGCAGGCACACACACTGCCAGCTACAGGATGGTAATTCTAACCTCATCAAGACTAGGCGCTGCCACCACCAAAAGCTCTGGCAGACAGAAAGTGGATAAGAAAGAGCTGGATCAGCAACATCTCTGCCAGCAGCCCCATCTGGCCCTCTTGGCCTTGGTAAGCTTCCCAGGGGGGACAACTGAGAAACCAGCACCAAGGGGCCCTTCCTTGGAAGGGCACCAAGGAAGTGAGGAGGGAGGGAGAATGGAATGATCCCTGCATATTTTCCTTTATAGAATGAATTATCTCAATGCTTGGAGAGACTTCTGTTGTCTTTGTAAGTAAGCCTACCTGTACAATCAGAAATTTGGAACCACCCCTAACTTTTCTTCCTTTTTCCCAAATCTCTCCCCCAAAATATAAAATGAACACTACAAAAAAGAATGTTTTGTGGGTTCTACCATCTCTTTAATAAGTGTGCATGTCTCTGGACATTCTTTTTGGTCTCCACATTGCAAATTATAATACAGAGTGTGAGTACATATGCACACACATCTCCACACACATACCCACACACCCAACTCCTTTGTTAAGCCTTGGTTCAGTTACACAGAGTGCCTGTGGAGTGCAGGCCACATAACAGAAAGGTTTAAATTATTGTTGCTTCTTATCTGAAGAGCAGAAAGAGGAGACAATAAAATAAAAACTCTTTCAGACTTCTATTGAACACTTTGTTCTGTACTGGTTGAGTAAATCACTTTCCCATCAATAGACAGTCAAGATGAACTAACTGTATGGAGCCCCATACTTTGATTTTTTGAGGTTTGATTAGAAATTAGAGGAGAAAATTAAGTTTTAAATTGGAGTAGGGAGGATCTAGAGCCTCAAAAAAATCAGTGATTTTAGCCATATGGAATGCTTTTTAATTATTTCAAATATTTTTAACATTTAAAACCTTAAATGTTAAATACAATATGGGATGTTTTATTTAAAGTAATTTGAATAAGAAAGCTGTATTGGACATAGTAAGTGCTCGGTTAATATTTCTGCTGGTAAGGCACTTCCATCTACCAGCAACTCTGGTACCTGAACTCTGATCTATCTTATGTTCAAGTGTTTTGTTTACCAAAATACTCAATGGAGGAATCTAGGGGGGACTGTCCTCAGGATGTGGTTATCTTTGTGTCCAAGTTTGTCTGGATTAAGTTTCTTGATTAACTAGAATGTTTAAATGGCCTCCAGATTTTGTTTGGTGTTTTTAATGCCTTGCATGGTAGATAAAGTGGCAGAGAAAGTCCAAAGAAGAAATGGTAGCTGATCAGATCCATGCTTTTAAATTAAGCTAACCCACATCCAGCAGTATTCAGTATTAACCCACAAGGAATGGTTCTTTATTTATTTATTTTTTAAGATTTATTTATTTATGCATACAAGCACTGGGGTACAGGCCAGAGGTGTGGGAGGGTGAGAAGATTCACCACAGAGAGCATGGAGCAGATCAACAGAAGTACACTGCTGAGGGGAGCAGTGGGCACAACAGGAGAGGTCTGCTGCGCCATGCGGGTCCCCTCCCTGGCCGGGCAGCAGGGATCGAACTCGTGCTGCAGTGGCTGAGGTTTGCTTCATAGTGCGTTGCTTAACCCACTGCGCCACCAGGGAGGCCCAGGAATGGTTCTTTAAAAGGACTGTTTTGAACTATCACAGAGGACCACACCAGGTTAACTACTTCCTGGGTTATTTTCCTGGGTCTTTATTTCATGTTGTCTTGGTTTTAGTCAAGTGTCTATTTCTATTTTTACCTAGTCCTAGTCTTTCTTAACTCCCTTTGTCTTCCCAACTTCTGACTCTGTGCTCACCCATTTGAACGTAATTCTGGCTTTGCTCCTTTTTACCTACCCTCTTTCAAAAGTGGGTTATGCTTATCTTCTGGCTCTTTCTACTTCTGATTAGCTGCTCAGTTCTGCCACTAATTGGTCACGTTGTGGTCCCAGAACCCTTTGTTGGACTTGACCTGTCTCACTGGCATCTATGCTGGGCTTGACTCCTCCAGATGGGAACATGGGTCAGAGGAAGGGTCAAGCAAATTCAAGCAAGGAAACAGGAAGAATATCTGACTCAATGAAACTGTGGACACAGAGGACCACACCAGGTTAACTACTTCTGGAAAATAAGACATCATCTCATAATGCATAACCAACTTCATTTGGGTGAAAGGGAATGTGAGCAAAGCACTGGCAGTAGCAAACACAAACTATAAGAGCTGAATATTTCATTCCTGTCAGTGGATTTTCTATACAATGTCACAGCAAACCACATAAAACATAAGTGAATAGAATAAAATGAACACCTCTAGAGCTATCAGTCACACCAACTTTTCACAACTACTTTCCTAATAGGTTACTTATTTTTCCACCTTTACAAACTCTCCTAAGTGTAGTTATCCAGTTTTGAAATCAAAATACATTAACAGAAAACAACTAGATATACATCTGACATTGGAAGTGAAAAATAATTCTTTTCTTTATTAAGCTATTTTAAAGTGTAAAATTTCCCTGGTGATGAAGACATTCACTCTCGTCCACTTTCATGTTTGCTGAACCTGTTCATTCGTTCTTTAATACTTGAGACATATCTTTCCCAAAGCCACCTTTAGTCTTATACTAAAGCTTTTTTTTGACTTGATGAGAATACCATGCTCATTACAATGAAATGGGTATTGACATTCCGTGATCATTACTGTAATTATTCCTAATTTGTACTTTGCTTCAAAAAGTCTCTTCCTCTGCCCACTACAGTCTATATTTTCAAAGTGGTATCTTCAGCTTTAATTATACTTGACAATAAACTTCTCTTAACTACAAAATCTGTTTGATCATGGACTATACCCATCATTATCTTCGAATAGCCTATTTTTTAAAAATCCCATTTATATCAGGTTCCCAAAGAGTTATAATATTAGCAACAGTGTTTTAAGCTATTTATTTATTTATTGTTTATAATTATTGCAAATCAAAGTTGTACAAATGATTGGATGCTGGTTGAATTACCTAACAAATGGGTGAAATGATCCACCAAACTACTTACTTACTGTATACTGAATAATTATATACAGTGAAAACTGAAATGGAACTTGAGTGATTTGATCTCCATAGAGAATCAGATCAGACCAGTGCAGGGCTAAAAATTCACTTGGGGTCCAGAGTAATTTTGCTAATCATAGTCCTACCAACTTAATCAGTTAATTTCAATTTCTTCTGGGTCTTGGTAAGATAGGATTTTGGAAGTCAAAGGAAAACAGGGAAAGCACTGGTGATAGGATCAGTGAGAGTAAAGAACAGATGACAGAAGACAAAAAAAAAGTTGTATTTGTGAGAAGTGATTTGGTCCTTAAGTATCATCATCCTAAAACTTATAATATTGCCTCACTGCATTATAAAACATAATACTTTTGTTCATTAATTATTTTCCTTGATTCAGATTTCATATATTTCATACAGTGTATCAAACAGTGAGGCTTAGACTCTATTTTTCTGTATTTGGATGCTCTGAGTAGAGGGTCTCTGGCTTACTCAATAGCTTCATGTAGGAGAATCTTGAAAAACCATAATGGCAAGGGAAGTTAGATCACAGTGTGAAAATCCTTAAAATTCTTATATTGGACTTTATACTTAAGTCATTTGGTGACTTTTTTTTTTTTTTAATTGGGAGCACTAAGAGGAGAACAGTATTTTTGATGGTTTCAAAAGTGATAAATATTTTAGGCTTAGGTAAGATGATATAGCAAAAATATATTTTTTGAATATTAGAAAAGTTAGGTATCAGAAAAGAAGGTTGGACTAGGTTGACAATGGATTGGGAAGAAAGGGGTGATATAACACTATTAGGGGGGAATTAAACTTATTTATCTTTTCAGTCACTTTGGTTTAATGCTATTTTGTTTTCTTGATGTATATTTCCCTTCCCTTGATAAATTATTTTATCTTTCCTATTTTCTCTATCTGCATTAAAAAACCCTCTTATTACTAACTTATAAAGGATGATGACTCAGGGCCTCCCTGGTGGGGCAGTGGGTTGGGCAGTGCACTGTGAAGCAGGCCACGGCCATGTAGCATGAGTTCGATCCCTGCTGCCGGCCAGGTAGGGGACCCACATGGCGCACCAGACCTCTCCTGCCTCGCCCGCTGCTCCCCTCAGCATTGTGTTTCGGTAAGTCTGCCTGTTCTGTTCCTGGCTGTCTCTGGTGAATCCTCTCACCTCCTTGGACTCTGGCCTGTACCCCAGCTCTTATATGCATAAATGAATAAAATCTTAAAAAAAAAAAAGACAGAGCAACACATATCATAAAATATAAAAAAAAAGGATGATGACTCAATCAATAAAGCAGAAATATGGTTAGAAATTAACCATACTTCTTACAAATTTGCAACTAGGCACTTACTCGATTCTTATAAAATAGGGTATGTTGCTACACTACAAAAATTTTTTTCAACCTTTCATCTTCAGTTAGTAAAGAGGAAAGCAAAGAAGAACAATGGTGAGGGAAAATAAACAAACAAATAAATAAATAGTAGAATGGAAAAGGGAGAAAGACATTCATTCATTCACTCAGGGAATGCTGTTTCCAGATAGAGATAGAGGCAAGAGAATGAGAGAGGACACGGAAAAATAGTTTATGTTAATATAATTTTATTACATATCTCTTTTTCTAACTTGGTGGGTAGAGTAGAGATGCCAGGATGGGAGGCAAAATACTAAACTGTCATGAGTAGTCTCCTTCACTCCCTCTATGTCGTGTTTTTTCTCAAGCCAAAAGTCTAATTCCCTATTCCTAGGCCTTAGAGATGGAGTCAATCAATAGGATGCTGTGAAAATGACTTTCTATGACTTCTGAGGCTGGACTTTAAGGAGTCTGGGTTTTTGGTAACATTACCTTTTGCATTGTTCCCTTTTGAAACAAAGTCACCATTTTGAAAGAAACCCAAGTCATGTGGAGAAGTCAGTGTAGGCCCTCCAGTTGGCAGCTTCAAATACCAACATCCTGAGGTCCAGCCTGATCCAGCCTTCAGAAGATTACAGCTCTAGCTGCCATTTGACTGCACCTCCCAGTTCTTCCAACTAAGAACCACCCAGTCAATTCTACTCAACCCACAAAACAGTAAGAGGTAAGAATTACTGTTCTAAGCTTTAGCACTGTGGTTTACTTTGTTATATAGCAATAGATAAATTTTATCCTTGCATGAGACATGAAGAATATACTTAATTAAATGTCTGACAGATCTATACTGCCACCCAGAATTCCTATACATTTTTTCATATTTTTTAAAAGATCTTTCATTACTCATTAACCTTGAAATTGAAATCTGAATTGACCTTGATCAGAAATCTTAAGGAGTAAATTAAACAAATATTTTAAGTGCTATCCTGTTTGAGTACTAGTTCAGGATAAAATGACAAAGATGTGACAAGAATAATATGTGTAATCAGAAGACCAAATTCAAATCCTGCTGTTTACCACTGTGTGAGGTAGGGTTAGTGATGGAACATCTTTGTTTGCTGTGCCATGCTTTGAAAGTATTTAGCAATGTGTGGAAACATAGTAAATAACTTTCTATTTCTTTCCTTCCTATGAAAGTCCCAAGCTCACACTACAACCACATTGAAGCTTGACACATTATCATATATTCAACAACACTGAGTATTTTTATTATTTACCAAATATTTCCCTTGATAAATATTTCAGAAGCTTCCATAGTACTGCCTCTAGGGTATGCTCTACCTTACTTTTCCTGTGGGATAACTTGCTTAATGGATTTTGGGGACTCCTTCTGTTGCTAAGTTCTCACAAAGGCACTTTTGTGGCAACCTTCTCCGATTTTCAAGGATATGACCCTGTTTCAAGTCTGGGATGTAGTTCCCTACCCTAGTGCAAATGTTAATAAGTTAAGTGCATATCAAATAAGAATTTTAATTCAGTTCATCAAATGTTTATGTATTTAAATTTAAGAGTCAAATTGATATAATTGGTAACATTACCCATTTGCTTTGATTTGAGATGCCAAGTGATTGAAAAAATTTTTAATTTAGAAGTGAATTACCTTGCTTATTTGAATTTAACATTTTTGCATAATTAGGATGAACTAATTTAATTTGCAGTTATCCTTTTAAATGACTTAAATGATGTCTACTGAGATACTCAAGGCCACATGATTAGTGGAGTCATCTTGAATATTACTGTTTCCTAGGGTTGGAAAGAATGTGTACAACTTGTGAAGATTGGAGAGAGAAGTCGCAAGCTTGATTTTTTTTCCCATTTTTATTTCTTTTTCTGTTGTTCCCTAACCTCACTCCATAGGTTTCCCACCGGGACCACAGATTATATTTGGTGATGATCCACATTTACAGCTCTGTTCTGATCTTATGTTATTTTCACTTGATGGTTCACGCATATCTCACTTCTGTGAAGGCTGGTTATTCATCGGATGAGCTATGGTGGGAATCCTCAAGACAATACTTTTTATGAGGAATGAGTTTTCTTCAAGAAATACTGCTTTTTGATGATACATTTTAATAAGCCTCTAAAAAATTTAGACACCAGACTGCTGACTAGAATAACTGGAACCTATAATTTTAGCATAGTGTGTTTTAAACAGCAAGTCCTGACCTGTTAGGGCTTTATGAAATAATTTTGGGGTTTGTGACTAGCACAATGAAACAGAATGGAATAGATCATATTAGAATATATTACATGGACTAAGAGTAAGTAAAGTTTCAGAAAACTTTTGTACAACTTTTGTGGGTGAGTATGATACTGGTTTATGATAAAAATTATTTTGTTCAATTTTTGGTGAGTTTCTGTCAAAAGAGTTTGAAAGCCACTGCCTTGTATTTAAAGTTCTCTGGGGCAATTTTATAAGATAGCAGTTAGAAATGAAGTTCCAACAATATATTTGAAATATAAAAGTATATATAGCTTTTAAAAGGGATTGGTAGGTAACTTTTGCTTGAGAAGCTTTGACCTGGTATGAGTAAGACTTTTCTAAAGGGCTGGGACCAATAAGTGGTAGGAGCCCAGATGGCATTTGTGGAGCAGAAAGGGTACAATGTAACTGGTTAGAATCCTGCCACAATTAGCTGTTGGAAGTACAGTGTCTTCCTTCCCAGATAAGAGACCTTCTTCCACTATGATGGGGTTACGTCCCAATAAACCCATTGTGAAACAGGGGGCAGGGGAGGAGGCTCTGACTGAGACAGGGGTCAGAGGAGGGCCTGAGGCCAGAGAACCCCCAAAAAGCCCCTAAAGGCCAAAAGGCCACAAACCAGAATCAAGGGCTATAACAACAGGGGCTATAGCCTATCAGAGGACAGTGCCCAATACAGGTCACAGTCTATGGGTTCTCACCCATGCACACAATTGCAAGGGACCTCAGGCTACAGGAACAACAGTCATGGGATTTATTTACAAACAGGGGAAACAAGAACGCTTACGTATCCACAAGAGTCTGGCTGCTTCATCCAGACAGCATCAGTGTTGGCAGTCACTGGTCACCAGTTCTAGGTAGCACTGTCTAGTAGCAATGACCACTATGGGCCTATAGAGGTGGTGTTCAGGAACACCCAGTGTTACAGCTCTTGTGAGTTGTTGGTTTATACCACCAACAAACAGTTCTTTGAGACACCAGGCCCAGGGCCTTTGGTGCTCCTTCTAGTCAGTGTCACAGCCAGGACCGAGTCCCAGTCCCTACAAAGTTCTTCAGTCTCTCTCCCTCCTCAGAGGGCGGCTGCTGGAGGCTTCCCTCCTTTCTTTGAAGGTTGGAACTGTCTTCTCCTCTTCCTCTGCAGGAGCTCTTCTTCCTCTGGGCTGCTGCTTCTCCGTCTGCTCCTCCAGGTCGCTCCGAATCCCAATCAGTTCCCCATCCCAATGCTCCCTTTGACCCTGCCTTATATTCACTTTCAAGGTGCCCCCTCCCCCACAGCCTGATTGGTCCATTTTCCAATCCTGCACCTGATTGGTCCATTTTGGCCTGTTCCAGAATTCAGGAAGTATAATTTACAAGAGGGGCTCTGCTACCACTGACTTGTGCTGAGCGGCTGAGTCCTGGTATCAATCAACCCATAGCTCACACCCGATTGGTCCATTCCACGATCCAGGCAGCACACTGCTACATAAAAGGTTTCTGAGGAAGGACTGCCACACTAACTTGCAGGGGAGCCAGAGACCACTCCTCCTGCCGGCTGCAACCTGGTAACAATTGTAAGCTCAAAATATTATTTACCTCAAAAACGTATTTAACAGACTTATCCTACCGAACATCACTGCTTAGCTTCACCTACCCTAAATGTGCTCTGGACACTTATAATAGCTTCCAGTTGGGCAATATCATCTATGACAAAACCTATTTGATAGAAAAGTGTTGAACAGCTCAGACATAGATGGGGATTTTGCACACGTGATGGTATGTGAAAACAGAAAACACAATATCCTCAAAACACAATTCAATGTAGGCCATTGGTTTTTTATCTTCACAATTGTGTGACTGAGATAGTAAGAGTTTCTGACTGCATATTGAAAATCTGGGAAAGGATCAAAATTCAAAATTTCTGCTAATTGCCCATAACATTTGCCCTATCATAAAGTTGAAAAATCTCAATTTAAGCTACTTATATCAGGGCCAGTTTTCTCAAGGTCTTTGTCTGCCAGAATGATAGTATCACACTCCTCCCCCATAAGCAGGACTTTCTACTCACTTGGAGAGTTGAAAAACTCTAACCTTTAATTCCCCCTTTGTTAGAAAACCTCCCTTTTCTATCCCCTTGGGTCTTGGAAAGATAATGGGGGCTAGTATTAAAGTATTATGACCATATCATGGTCAGTTTGTGTTTTTGTGCAAAGGCTTGCTCCTTTAGAGGAGAGGTCCTTTTCCAGAATTAGAAAATCCTTAATCAGAGAACTGCTGTGTCACACTTCCCATGTTTTAATGAGCTTTGGAGAGAAATCACACATCTTTCTCCAGTTGATTTCCCTTTTAGAAGATATATCACCAGGTCTTTGCTCAGCTGGGTTAATGTATTTCACAACCAAAGGACAGCAAGACCTTCCTGGAAGGGAGACCACAAGCACATTGCTGTGTCAACAACACATTGTTTTCTGATGTATCTATGGAATCACCTATCGCTCAAGAGAGACACAGAAGAGGAAGGAGAAAGATTGGAGGGACCTGAACCAGGACCTCCAAGTTCATATTGCCAAGTCAGGGCAAGTTATTGTGGTAGGTGAGTTGAATCTTGAGATCACTCTTACCTGTAAAATGGGCATTATTAGCACCTTTTCTTGATTTATGAAGTCTAGGAATTGTTATTATAACAATAATTCTGTATACTGTCTTCAGTTATGGAAGATATTGTTATAAACCTCTGGAGAAAAGGTCTCTCTCTCAGGCCACCCATGAGTCTCCCAGATACCGACCTGAGCATGCCATTTCCTGGCTATTAACATTCTCTTTCTGCTGATTTGATAAGCCTAGGACTACTCAGCTATGAATGGTATTTTTCATGATGCTTTGGGAAGCTCTGAGTAGAAGTTTTTAGAGCAAGAAGGGAGCCCTTACTTGTCTGGCTTTTGCCCTTTAAGTATCCCGGCATCTCCTTACTTTGCCTTCTACTTTCTCTCCTATTAAAATTGCTGCCTACTAAATTACTAGTGGAATCTCCCTTTTGTGTCACTTAGCTTTTTACATCCTCTTATGGTTTTAAAGATTTTTTAAATAGAAAGCCCTGACCTAAATACTTTACTCTTTTTAAATAATGCTTTTAACCTTACTGCTGCTAAGAATGAACCAGTCTTTCATCATTGCCCCTCCCCCTAATCTCCATCCACCTTCCTGTTACTCAAATTGTAGTCAACACACATGTATTAAGTCTTTACATGTTTGGTTTTTTTTTTTTTGTCCATATAGGATGTTTTTAGAGTAGGCACTTTTTCCTATTCTTTTTAAAAAAAGATTTATTTTATTTGTTTATCCTTACAAGAGCTGAGGTGTAGGCAAGAGGTGGGACGGGGGTGTTGAGAGGACTCACCAGAGACAGAGTGGGGAGCAGAACAGGCAGATATACTGAAATACACTGCTGAGGGGAGCAGCAGGCAAGAAAGGAGAGGTCAGCTGTGCCATGTGGGTAACATCCCTGGCTAGGGATTGAACTTGTGCTGTAGTGGCTGCCAACAGCTTCATAGTGCTGAGACTAACCATTTGTGCTATCAGGGAGGCCCTGTTTTTTTTATTCTTCTCAAGGACAAAGACAAATTAAGGAAACAAGGTAGATAAATTTATTATCAATTTTAGCATTTTATTCTAAACTATTTTCTTTCACTCAATACATTGCATGAGGCAGATCCCTATTTAAGATGATATAACTTCCCTTGGCAATACTTGGCAATTGTTATAAGTTGTCACAAAGCACCTGAGAATATCCTTATCAGCAGTGTCACGGGGGTATGAAGCCACAATCTTGGTCATCCTAATATTTAATGTAATGGGAAAAGTGAGGTTGCCTCCCAAACTACATGCATTGATTTTGTCCTGACCCTCAACTAGGTTTCAAATTCTTATAATCACAGACTATAAAGAAGGAAGAAACTTGGTGTTCATTCTGTCTCATTTTAAAAACTAAGAAACTGAGGCTCAGAGGTACAAGGTTGTCATGCAGTTATTTAGTTTATTTCCTGAAAGAGGCTTGCTTTAGAAAGGATGCAGAAGAGAGACATGTTTGAGAGCCTTTTAGGTGCTGTAATAATGGGCATAGACTGACTGACTGGTTAGACTTAGGGGATGGGTACCAAAGCAGAGGAAGAGTCAAAGACATTGTTTGAGTCTTTAGCTTTAGGTTCCATGCAAGTGGGAGAAATTCATTTTGAAGGACATGGGAGGAAAAGTGCACCTGCAATACAAAATCGGGGTTCAGACTGAGAGTGATGGGATGCCTTTGTGAAGCAAGACAATGTACTACAATTGAATGTACACAGGAGAAAAATGAAAAGACTACTGGATTATGAAAATCTGGCAAGGAGAGTACTGCCAAGAGGAAGTTATCCTCATTCATAACCACTGTGAGGCCAAAATAAAGCAAAGATAGAAAGTTGCCCCTTCAGTTCAGATATCGGAAGTCATTGGTGACCTTGGAAAGTGGAATGCTGGGCCTAGAGGCCGGTCTGGTGGGCCAAGAAATGACTACGTGAGGAAGTAGAAAAAGTGAGAGTAAACAACTCAAGATGTTTGGGACAGTTAAGGGGAAGGGAGAAGTAGGGCAGTACCTGTGGGGAAGATGTGGAGGGAGGGTTGTATGAGACACTGTAGAGAGTTGGGCATATTTAAGCACTAATGGTAAGAGGCCAGTTTTTGTGCAGAAGTAATTTTTCTTTTCTCTGGCTCCTGCATTCTGTCTAAAGGCCTGTGAGTTTCCTGAAAACCTCAGAGCAGATTTTTTAGGAGCATTAGAAATATTTCTTACTAATCCATTATCAATGAACTCTAAATAGCCAGCTTTTGTTATCAACTCACAAGTCCACACTCCCTGCTGACTATATTCCGGATGCCTATACTCACATGAAAAAAAAAATTTCTCAAGTTGGTTAATGAGGGCTAAGGTTGTCTGTAAGAGCAGCGCTCCAGGTAGGAAGTAGAGAGAGCCATCTCAAGACTCCCTCTCCCCTCTTGCGACAGGAAGTCACTTGATTGTTTAGAGATGAATCCTGTTTGCAACTCCTGGCCTAGGACAATGCTTCTCACACAAATGTGCTAATTGATTATTAGCATGTTGCTGTTTGTTCACTTTACAGATGAGGAAATAACAATTGAGAACTAAATAATAAATTATTCACCTAAGACTATCAATGCCCACCTCATTGGGTTTTGGTGAGGATTTGCTGAATTAATGCACATAAAACTCATCAAATCATGTTTTGAAACAAGTAAGTTAGATGTAAGTACTACTATTAAAAGTGCATAGGTTGTATTTGGAATAGGTAAATCCATGGAGATTGGTTGGTGGTTGCTAGGGTCTTGGGATGGGTGGAGAGAAAATGGGTGTGTTTTTTAAAGTCCTTTACAGTTTACAGAGCAGTTCTAGAGAACAATGGGTTGAAAATAATAGGAATTTACTGTGTGCTGAGTAGTCCATTTCATGTGCATTGTAAACATGAGTCAAGGGGAGAGGTGGGCAGGAAAAGAACTCTTTCATACCTTTACCCCACATTTAATGGGTAGGTAAGAGGTTTCCTTTTAGGGCAATGATGTTTGGGAGCAGAAGAGGTGGTAATTGTGCAATATTGTGTCTATAGTAAAGGGCACTGAATTGCATGATTCAAATAGTTAATTCTATGTTAGTGAATTTGCCCTTAACTTAAAACACAGCCACAGCTTGTAATGGATGGGGCAGGACCAGGGAGACCCTGAGAGTCTCCTTAGGCTCTATTACAGGCCCTCACTCCCCTCTTCCTAGTCCAGGCTTGCAGTGTGGCTGGTGTTTGGAATTCACCTATAGTTCTCTAAAGAAAGTGTTCTTTCCACTTTAATATGTTCTTCTGGAAATCAGGGAAAGTCCGTCTTCACTGGTGGACAGTTATGACACTTACGCTGATTACTGCTGACTGAGGAGGAGAGTCCCCACCTCCAGCAGGAAAACAAATGAGCTTTTAAAGTCCTTTATAGTTTACAAAGCAGTTTCAGAGAACAATGGGTTGCAAATAATAGGAACCTAGTGTGCATTAAGAAACTCAAGAAAACAAGACTCCCGGGAGGGGGCAGGAAAGGAGATCTTGAAAGTTTAGTCAGAGACTTCTCTTCCTGCACTTGGGATCTGTTTCCACTGACTGCAAAGGAAACACAAAGGCACCAGAACTTCTTCTGTTAATAAAGGCAGTCTCCTCCTGGTCTGTCAGCAGCATCACTGAGTTTGCAACATTTATGGGGCTGGAATGGTCGCTTAATCTCGGCTAAATAGACCTTGGAGAACAGTCCTGGCATCGCCATAAGATAAAGCCACTGGGTGAGGCAAGTCCTTCTGAAAACAAAATTCACTGATAATCTCTTTGCAATTTGCTTTATTTATAACCATGTAAGTATGTTGTAGCCACAACCCATTTCATAAATGGAGGTACCTTATTGTTCATTAAGATATTGGGAGGTATTAATAAACTGCCACCTCTCATTTGAAGGCAACTTGGCTTATAGAATTTAAATGTGAATGAAGTGGCAAAGGGGGTTTTAATTTATTACATGTTGTTCTTGTATTTGTCTTAAAGAGATTCTGAGGTCACCCTGACCTAATTTTTTGGTCAAATGGGAAACCAATGTCCAAGTAGGAAGTTCAGATATCTACCATGTATCTCTTATAGCCCTGACCCTGATGTGCCTTGTGGAACAGAGGGAGGGCAGAAGGGTCACTTCTATTGCTTATAAAACCTTAATGATAGCTTGAAAGCCTTTTCAGATAATTTATTTTCTTTCAGCATAAATTGTGAACTTTCTGTCTTTGCTACTGCAGATACAGAGATAAAAGACATAGTTTCTGGCTTCAAGATCTAACAGCTTAGTGGGAAAGATGGTTCTCTTAATAGCAAATTGTTACATAGGTGATAAGGAGCATTGTAAATTTGGGGGACTAAGCACCAGGTGAACAGAGGAATGGAAAAATCTTATTGTACAGATTGGGGGGTGGGATTTGGTATGGGGCCAGATTAGTGAGGGGCTGAGAGGAGATAACACTTAAGCTGGATCCTGAAGGATTTTCTTGGACATCAAAGGGAGTTGGACAGTGTGTGTGTGTGTGTGTGTGTGTGTGTGTGTACTGAGAGACAAGATACACAGACACAGAGAGTTCCCGAGCAATAGGAAAAGACAAAACTGTATGCTTAGTTGAATTTAGAAACAGATAAAGATTTAATGTGGTTGGAATGTGGGAGCCATCTAAAAGGGTAGGTAGTGGAAAGAGTTAGTTGAACAAATCTCACTTCTCAATTTCATCAGTGAGAAAAAAACAAAGATGTGGAAAATTTAGGTAGTCTAAGTTCGCAAAGATAAGACTGCAGAGAGTAATGGAAAATGATGCGAAGGGGAAAAAATGATCCTTTGAGATGCTAAGAAGGACAAAGTTTTCTGTTTTCCTAGGAGTTTAAATGATTTTATCAAGAGAACTGAAGGCCTGTCTTAGCCAAAGTGTTAAAAGAGATAGCACTTTAATGCTACACAGATACATGAGTGTGGGAGAAGTGGTTTCTATTTGTGATGTTACAACTTTCATTTTCAGCACTTTTATTTCCAAATTAGTTTTGATGATTTTTTTTAATCATGCTTATCTGTATTAATTTTAGATGAATAACATTTGTGTTTAAATACATTTTCTGTACTCAGGCTGATTTTATTGCCTAAGGTTTATTTTGTTTTCTTTGGGCAATATAATTCCATTTTTACCAAGAGACTCAATGGGGAAATTCTACTTTATCACCTGTTTTTTTTTTTAAAGATTTATTTATTTATGCGTACAAGCACTGGGGTACAGGCCAGAGGTGTGGGGGGGGTGAGAGGATTCACCACAGAGAGCGGAGA
>JAGFMF010011384.1:2218837-2237933 GCA_019455555.1 Galemys pyrenaicus
GTCCCTCGTGTTCCCATCTTCCCTCAACCCTCCCCCTCCCCTCCCCACCAGGTGTCCCCAGTCTGTCCTTGTCTCCTCATTTTTGGTTTCTGTGTCTTTTTTTCACATTCTATTGCTGCATGAACTGCCTTCTCCACATTTTGTTTGTAGCAATTTTATTTCTTCTTCAAGAGCAGGAGCTTCACTTCTTTAACATTCTTTGGATTTCTCTGATTATAAGGCATATTATGTTGCCATTATTTGTTTACTTTTCTGTCTCTAAGGAGGTTGCATGGAAAGAGACAATGTCTTCAAACTATAAGTCCCAGTGTCTAGCAAAGTACCAGGTACATAGTATGGATTTTAGAAATAATTGTGGCAAATATCTGTTCAACTTTTATATGCTCAGATTGATAAGCAAAAAAAGTTATATTCATATAACTTTCATGGCAGTTTGTGTAGAGAGCAATGTAGTAATAAATTAGTTTTGTAATGAGCAAAAGATTTGCTATAATGAAAAATACTATGAACAAGAGAGGTATTGGGGCAATGGAACAAATATGGGGAGTAGTTGATGACTGAACTGAGTGCTGAAAATGAAAAGGAGTTATCTAGGGAGATAGAGGAATAAAGACCCTTTAAGTATGACAAGTCTGTCCAAAGATCGTGGGGTACGAGGTGTAACATTAAGGAAAAAGAACTAAAGATGGATAGTGTGTCTAGAGCAGAGAGCAAATGTACTTATAGTCAGAGGAAACACCTCTTTTCCTTTTCTTCTTCTTCTTCTTTTTTAAAGATTGTCTTTATTTATGCATCTACGAGCTGAGGTGTAAGGCAGAAGTGTGGAGGTTGGTAGGGGGTAGTAGTAGCAAGAATATTCACCAGAGACAGAGTGGGGAGCATTAGAGGCAGATTTACTGAAATATACTGCTGAGAGGAGCAGCAGACCACACGGGAGAGGTCTGCTGTGCCATGTGAGCCATCTCCCTGGCCAGCGATTGAACTGTGCTACAGTGGCTGCTGATAGCGTCATACCGCTGAGACTTAACCCCTTGAGCCACCAGGGAGGCCCCCTGTTTTCATGTAGATCATAAGGATTCTCATAGGCCCTGTTAAGAAATTTTGATTTCATTCTAAATGCAGTGGGAAGCCAGTGAAAAATTAAGTGATCTTAGTGAGCGTTGTGACTGCATTTTTGTGGGCATTTTTACTGGTCATTTGATGATATATTTTACTACTTATTTTTGTTTTGACCATGCAAATTTCATAAGAACTAGAACTATGCCTTATAATTCTTAGTGTTTTCACCATATGACACTAGAAAATAAGTTGAATTGGTGATCAAGAAATGTATTCTTGTTTTACTTCAGATGCTTGAGAGTGAGGCTTTATGAAAACATACTTAGAAAATTAACTGAATTTACTGGATAGTTTATAATGATATCACAATTTCTGTTAAAATTGTAAGAAATTGTTTGATGTGGTTAATGAACAGCTGATTATCCGCTATTATCTAAATCAACAAAGATTACTTCTTAAGTGTTTGGGAAGAAAATGGCTAGGTCAGTTTCAGAAGAAACTGTTTCCCTAGTCCAGTAACGTTATTTTATCACTCATGATGCTTACATTTTACTATTACAGAATCATTACAAAATCTTTTTTGGTCTTTTAGAATCCTCTTTGAAAATGTAAATGCCTACTTGGGGGCGAGAGATATATTACAAGGAACAATTAATTTCTTTAACTTAGTAAGTTTATAATTATATACTGATGCTTATAAACATCTCTTAGCTATTCCATGGTTATGCACCTGATACTGAAACAACCTAGTAAAACTTTTGGGAAATTCTCTTAAGGCAGTAAAGGTTGCATTGTCCTTCCCTCACACCCCTGCCTTCCTTCCCTGAATTGCTGAAATTTAGGAGACAGGTTGCTCTGTCATACAGCTGGCCTGCTGGCACTATCTACTGAAGGCTTTGTGTTTCAGTGGATTTCTAAAATCAACTTTTCAGGAACTAGTTCTTTGTGTAAGGCCAGACTTCATTAGAACAACAATGTTCCTAATATAAAAATATTTTTTTCTGGTATTCCATCAAATTCTCCAGATTTCTTTGTTTTAATAACCTCCTAGTTGCTGGAACGGAGATGAATTAAAAAGGAAAACTTTGTTGAAGTTTTGGGGTAAGGGTGTTTTTTCCAGAGTATTCCATGATGACTTGAAAAATTAACAGCTCTGCATGACAGGGCACATTTCCTCAGTACACACTTACTATGAGCCTTTTCTTATTTTCCTCTAGGGCTTTGTCCATTCTTCCCTGTGGATTTCCACAATGTTTTCATATTTGACAATTGTTCCTCACTGAATGTGTATGACTATGGCAAATCTTACATTAAAATAATTGAATAAAGTCATTCTATTAGTAAATGTAACCACTTAATTTCCTCACATATTCACAAGGGATGCCATCAATTTTATTTGGAGTTTTAATAAATTAAAAAAGTCACCACCAAAGAATAAGGAATTGATTACTCAAGTCACCATACCAACCAAAGGCCGGTTCCACTCATTTTTTACCTTCTCTTTTGAGATACTTATCTTAGTTTCTAATCATCCAAAGATTCTAGGTCAGGGATCACAAACTCTAGACTCTACTTGTCTAGAAGTCTTTTTCTCTTTTCTTTTTTTTTTTAAAGATTTGTTTATTTATGTACACAAGAGCTGGGGTACAGGTCAGAGTCGTGGGAGGTGAGAGGATTCACCAGAAACAGAGTGGGGAACAAAACAGGCAGATATGCTGAAATCCACTACTGAGGGGTGGAGACAGGAGAGGTCTGCTGCACCATGTGGATCCCCTCCCTGGCAGGGGATTGAACTTGTGCTGCTATGCCTTGGATGCTTCACAGAGCGCGATCAATCCACTGCGCCACCAGGGAGGCCAGGCCCTAGGAGTCTTTTTCTATAAATAAATTTTTATTGGTACATGGTCATATCTATCTAGCTGATACTATCTATGGCTGCTGCTGTGTTACAATAGCAGAAATGAGTAGTTGCCACAGAAAACCAGCCCACGGAGCTGGTTCTTTCTCATATTCTTTAAGGCTGTGGAAAAGTTTGCTTATCTTCATCTATGACATGTTTCTATGCATTATTTGGTTATCAGTTAAGCTAGGGGTTCCTTGAAAACACATATTAAATGCTATTTTATTTTTGTATTTCCAGTGTTTATCACACTGATTTGTTGTAAAGAAACATTCAAGTTTTAAATCAACAACACAACCTAATCCAACTACATAATGATGCCCCACCTCCTCTAACCTTAAAGAATATGAGAAAGAACCACTAAAAACTAGGTGTAGGGTGATGCCTTACCAGGAAAATTTTGAGTTGATTTTCTTGAACTCTTTATCAAAACAGCCATCTCTGCTCTTGGGTGTGTTGCAAAGGTTCTGTTCTCATTACAGCAATCCAGGGATGAGAAGGCAGGGATGTGAGGGAAGGACTAATGCAACTTTTTGCTGATCCATGAGACTTTTCTCAAAGTTTTATAAGGGTGTCCTGGTATCAGGGGCTGGGCAGCATGGTCAAGAATTAGCTAACTGGCATGCTGGGCATGTTTGTATTCACTCATTCATCCCAGCAGGCAAATTCTGTTTCGACATTTGGTATTGCATGAAATAAGGAGATATTGAGGAAGTAAATATAGTCAGTTTTCTGTACAGATCTTCCTACCTTAGTTTGAATACTCTTGGTTGATTTCCCCTACATATGTAAATCTAGGAAGAGTATAATTTAGTTTTTATTTCTAATTCATAGACTAAATACCTTGTCTGAGTAGGCATTGGAAAGTATTCAATAAAATACTCTTACTTAGTTTCTATAGTAATCAAACCAGAGGTGGAAAACATGTACGAAGTTTAACAACTCTTCTACCGCCAGACATCACTGAAAGATCAGTGTTCTGTGAGACAGACCCTCAGAATCCTTAAAATAGCCATCACCAGTTAGTATTGACACAAGATTAAAATTTACTTTCAACTGCTGGTTTTATGTATTTCTAAATCTGAGAAACTTATCCCACCTTTGTTTCCTCCTAAACTCCTAACTGATAAATGATCTTGGCCTTGAGGGCAGGAACTGGGGAAGCCTGGCAAGGCAAGGCATTCTCAGCAGAGTACAGCGCAGATGGAGTGAAGCAGAATGAGCATTGGAAAGTCACAGAGAAGAAACTTGGAATAGAAGGGAGCAGCCAGGTTAAGGTGGGCATTGGCATCCTGAAGAGAGATGAAAGGGGAGACAGGACAGAAGGGTGTGGGGATTTATTTTAAGGAATTGGTTCATTTGACTACACGAGCTGGTGAGTTCAAAATCTGTCCTGAAAGTCAGCTGGATAGAAATCCCAGCAGGAATTGATGCTGCATTTTTGAACGTGAAGGCAGTCTGGCAGCAGAATTCCTTTCTCTTTAGAGGTTATCAGTCTTTCTCTCAAGTCCTTCAACTGATGGATGACGCCCACACACTTATTGAAGGTTATCTGTTTTACTCCAAGTCTACTGATTTAAATGGTAATCATCTCTAAAAAAAATATCATAACAGCAACAGACAGGTGTTTGACCAAATAACAGGATACCACAGCCATGCCAAGTTGACAAGTTAAAATTAACCATCACAGTCAGCAGAGGTAATTTCCAGTGGGAGACAGATTTGTGATAGATTTTTACATTCTAAATTTCATTTGACAGATTTTATATTTTAAATTCATTTACATAACACTTCTGGTTTCACAGAAATGATTGGTTAGAGCAAAGTAAGTTTATTTAAGTAAAACAGATTTGATTTAAAGAAGATTATTAAATAAATGTTGGGTACAGATGGTATACCAGTACGGCAAATATATGAAGGTTGTACTGCAACCATCGAGATTAGAGGATAAGTGACAGAGAATCTCTATATTCTGGTAACCAGGAAATGTCATAAGGAAATGAGGGTTAGGAAAATTAATACTGCTGCCCTGAACAGAAGCCATGGACAGATAATAAATGTGAAATAAATAAATGTGAAGTCTTCCTTTCCTGCTGTCTACCAAATTCTTATATCAAACAAAATCAATTTCTGGACTATCTACTCAGTGTCCTATACAGCTATATACATTTTTCCTTTTTCAGTAATGGCTTACTTTAATTATCATAGCCTTATTAAAAATTTAGATATCTAATGTGGTAAGTTCTACTTTATAAAAAAATTCAAAATTTACTTTGATAGCTTTGTTTTTTTCTGAGTATATGAATCTAGTCAGATTATACTTTTCATAGCATCTTAATTTGATTTTGTGTAAATCTGATTGAGGGTTGCAGTAAATTTATGTGTAACACATTTCTGAATTTATGCACATTTTCAGTCAACTTTTGAGGACTTTACCTACAGAGCACTGGCATCAATGAATTCACCTAAAATAATAACAAAGACAGTTTGTTTCAGCTGCCCTTCTCATTTGAGCAATTCAAATATATAAATAGCTCAATAGAATTTAGCTCTTTTTCATTTTTGCACTTAATTATCTGTTTATGATATAATGCATCAATGAAGGATCCAGTGACTGGCCTCAGTTGGAGAAGAATAAACATAACAATGATAAATATTGTCAGTGGATGGATTTAAAAATACCTGAAGGGTAATTCCCATTTCAACTTTTGTTATTGACATATAATTGACATACAAGATTTGTTTCAGGGGTAAAACATAATGATTAGACATTTGTATAGGATGCAAAATGATCCGTACAATAAGTCTACTTAACCCTCATTTTAATTCCTCATTATTTCTAATGAAACCCAGGATTCCTTCCTGCAAGGATCCTTGCCTACAGGGTTTATTGCATCCTCCCTCCCCCCATCCATTCTTCTGCTTTTTTCATGCTGGTGGTAGTTCTCTGGCTAATTCTTTGTACTCTTGAATATCTCCTGACAGCAGAAAGCAATGATCAGACAGGTTGAAAGAGTCAATGGATATTTAATCTGATCTCATTTTAGCCATGTGTAAGAAGCAACCTGCTGTACACTAGAATTGTAATGCCTGGAATTATCTGATTCCTGCAGGCCTCTCTTCCTCCTCTGCCCTGGTGAATGACTGCTAAGGGAATCTAAAGCATGTAAAACATGGAAACTGTCGATTTGTTGACTCGGTCATTGAACTGAACATCTTGCCTTTTTGCTGGTCAAACTAAAGAGGGGCATTGCAGATTCTAGATTTTATTTATAAAGTCAAGCGATGCTTTTTTCACATAAAACACGGAGCAATGATTTACTTTACTTTTTTTTTCTCAGGAGATGGTGCGTTTCATTTGATTTTGTCTGGAGAGAGGTTTGACTTGCTCTCAAATGTTCCAGGGTGGAGAGAGATGGGAAGAAATCATATGATGCAGAGGTCTATATAGTGTAAACTCCCTCATTTACAACTTTGCCATCAATGGAAAGAGCAGCATACTTGCTTGCAGAACTGAACTTGGAAGCGGGATTTTCTTTAGCCCTCTTTGGTTCAGGTTCAGATCAGGAATTTTGATCCTTTATGCCACCTTTCCGATTTGAATACATCCAGTGATCTTTGTTTCCCTCCAACCCTAGATGATGGCTTGAGTTCCCACTTTGGTCTTTTGGTACACTCACCTCGACCAGTTTTTTTTTTAATCTTTTCTTACTGATCATTCTTCAGATGGTTGAGCTGGAAGTATTTGCTCCCCTCTACTTGTAGGGGACTGTTGCTCTGTGTCTGAGCTCTGACACTCAAGGATTCTCCTTTGGTGGAAGAGCTGATAGTACCTTTAGATGCTGTTCAGGTTTGGGAGGATTAGTTGGAGAGTGACAATCTTCCTCTTTATTGAGTGTTTTGTTTTCTAGAGACTTCTCACTATCGTTTGTGTATCTCTGCCAGATGCATCTGAGGTCCCAGTCTGTGATGACACACTTCTTGTCATCAATGTTCCATTCCTGAGCTTCTTTACCTTGCCGGCCTGGATGCCTCTCTTGTCTTCAGGCAGTCATTCTAACTTTGGCTCATCCAGGCAATGTTGCAATTTCTTCTTTCTTCTGCAGCTGTTCTTCTACTACTCATTCTCCATCAGCTGTGTCGATGAGCTTTGCCCCTCCAAAGACATTGGCTGCTTGACTGGACCAGGAGTTGCTATCAGATGATCATCTTCCTTAGGGGTACTCTGAAGCTTTAGATTCAGTTTGGGTCTTTGGAGAGCCTGTGTATGTGGGGGGTGGCTCTGTGGTCACCCTTATAATCATCCTGAGAGTGATTATTTCTGGATTTCTAAGACTGACCATCTTGTGTGTCATATCTGCCTTCATAGTAGCTCCCCACCTCTACCATAGTCATCATCTCTAGGTACCTGTTACCAAATGCTCTTCTGTTACTGCCTATTCTGGAAATCACAGACTCTACCATAATCTCTGTTGCCTTGGTCATCATGGCAATCTCAGTCCTCATATCAACTGATATCCTGTCAAGGGCCATCACCGTACTCATCATGATATTCATCATGGTAATGGTCTGAATCATAAGGACCTTGTTAATAGTCTCCAAAGCTATCATCATTTCCTCTAGGTTGGTAGTAATCAAAGCTGTCTGTGGAAGGACTGGCCTTCCAGTCTGTTTCTGCTTTGTCAGGTCCTGATCTCTATATCTCAGCCCAAAGAGCTATCATCCATCTTTATCTTGTGCTTGGTCAGTGAAATCCACTTGAATTCTCCTGTTACCGAGAAATTCTTCATTGAGCCTCAGGGCACGGAACAAAGACTCCAGGTCCTCAAATTGAGTGTAAACAAATAAAATCTCCACTCTCTCTGGATTGCTAGGTTCATGTAGTAAATACACTGCACTGATATTTAATCCTGCAAGGAATTCTTAATGGAGTCTTTTATCACATCATATGGTAGTGTCCCTAGAAAAGAAGTGATGGTTGTCGATTTGAGAAGACAGCTCCAGTCAACATTGGGTCCCCAAGTAACCCACAAAGCAGGATGGAATGGTCAATTGGTCAATGCCCCGTATACATCATTGCCATTATTGTGCAAGGGGTCAAAACCCCCTCCTTCAAGGTAATCTGTTTCATAGCCCACTAATTGCTTTGGGAATATAGGTACTTCCTTCATCACTCCCTTCATCTTCAGTCAAAAATCTGCTAAAGAGATAGTGTTCTCCTTCTTCATCTTTTTCACTGAGATCGCCAGGTTGGGAGAAAGAGAGACTATTTTCCCTTAAACTAGACTTCCAGCTTTGAACCCAGATATAAAAGCAAAACAAAACAGCACAGTCAAAACAAAGGAATCTATGTCAGTAGAACATTTTAACTGCAAAGACTGTGATCTGAAGAACAGAGATGACATGATGTGACTAGTCAGTTCACTGACCTGAAGGAAACAGCTATTTGTGCTGGCTAAGGGAGTTATGAAGCAGAAAAGTTGACAAACAGCAGAAGAAAGTGGGGAACAAACAAAAGAGGGGAAATTAAACACAAGGGAAGTACAAGAAACAGAAGAAATAGTAAATCTGAGACCTCACTGTACAAGTCGTACAAAATTAGGGCAGCCACTGAGACCGCTGGCTCCCAACAATCTCTTCACACTTCTCCCAGTATCTGCCTTGTGTAGTTGTCTCCCTTTGAATCTGAGTTGCATTCTGACTTGTTCTAACCAAGTGGGTTGGTAGAGTGACCCTATAACAGTACACCCTATGAAGTTGTGCTTTTAAGAACCCTGATTTGCCTTGTAAGAATATGGTTATTCTGTGGGAACTATACAAAAAATACATAGGAGATATCACAGAGAAGGAGAGTCCTTGAGAGAAAAACACAGCCATTGAGTGTTCCAGCTCAGCCCAGGCTCCTGCTGGATGAAATCATGTGACTGACTACTGACAACAGAAGAATCACCCATCTAGCCTTGGCACATATTACAGAGTTATAAGTAAATAAGAGCTAACTGCCTGTAAGATAAGGGAGACAGAGTCAAGGGTCAAGACCCTGTGACTGTACTCTGGGACAGAGAAATGTAGGAAAAGATCACAGCGAGCTTGGTTCACTTTGCTGATGTTAGCTCTGTGGCTGTGCAAATTACTTTATCTTTCTTTTTAGTGTTTTTATCAGTAAAATGATAAAAATATTTCTCCCTTACAAGATAGCTAAGAAATGAGATAAGGGAAAGTTTCAGACATGCACTGAGTACCCATCAAACATTAGCTCTATTTGCTTTCATCTCTGGGATCCCTCATCCCCCAGGAGGCCAAAAGTGATCTAAACTATATTCACACTGAAGAGTAATCCTGCTAAAGGCAGTCTTATTATACAGTCTTATTGTAGGTCAATTTTGCACTCTGGGTATCTGATAAACAGTCATTGTATTATATAAAGATACAAAAGGGGTTACTTTTAATGATGTCAGGCTTGGGGGCCACTGCTGAAGCCTGTATGCATTCGTGTCTATGTCTCAGACTGTTAACATCTGCTCCTCTCCATTTAAAAAAAATCTTTTTTTGCAAACTATTATCAGACAAAGTTTGGGTCTTCAGCTGAAATGTTACTTTTAGCTTATTTACTATAGAGGGTGTGAAGGTATATAGTTCCTTTATATTTTCACAAAAATGTATTACTGAATCAGTTGTTTTGTAAGGTTCACTTAGGTAAAAGCTGCAGATTTCAAAGAGATACTGGCTAAAATTTTGTGTATGTTTAGCCCTTGTCATTATACCAGAAGGTGATTTAGGGCCCCAAGAGAAACAGGTCCCATAATGTCTATCTAAATTAGGTTATGACTATGCAGATAACAGAATTCCCAAAGAGAAAACACATACACACAGTCACAAAGACACACACACACACACACACACGCAAACAAATAACACACAAGACAGGATAAAGGAGAAAAGAATAAAGCTGTCTGGGTCTCACTTTCCAATTTGTAAATGAGAAAGCCAGACAAGACAATTCTCGAAGGTCACTTCCAGCTGTGAGGGCAGGAGAGAGCTCTAATTCTGTGCCTACATTAGCCCTTCATGGACAGTGAGTTTGAAGATACAGGTTGCTCTCCAACAAAACTTGACTTGCAGAGCTTTAATTTGAAAAAAGAATCAAAATACTATTTTACATTATGTTTTCCTAATTTTAATTGTGTTTTTATTATTTTCATTTTCTTTTAGAAGAGGAGTGAAAGCTGTAATTTGCCAAATTGCCACACATTTCCTTGCCATACAAATGCCCTAGCAAGTTAACCTAAAACAAATTTTTAAATTTATTTTTAATGGGAAACTTAGATTCTTGAAATTTGTCTTAAACATTTATTTTCTTTAAATCTCTTACAGGACTCTGGAGTTTCTATATCTCAGTGTCAAGAGCATGGCAAAGAAATTCAGTTTAGTTTAGTAATTACCTTGTGTTAGTCTATCTCAAAGTTACTTTCCTCTTAATGGCTTAGAAGAGCAATATGAATGCTTTAATTCTAAACACTTGATGTTTGATTCAAGACATATGATTCTAAACAATGCTTTGATTCTAAAAGTTACAGTGGAGAAGATAGCTGAATACCTGGTGATACTTAGCCTATTAAAATGAATATATCAAAAGCTTATGTAGGGTAAATTCTTAGAGGGATTCTGAATAAGAGAAGATCAACATGGAACGGAAGAATGAGAAAATAAGAGAGCTAACATTCTCTCTTCAAATTAGGTCCCACAATCATAGAGTTATTTGTTTTTGCCCCATTTCATAGAGAGAGGGAAACTCCCTAGAGTTATAGTGTGTTTCTAGACTAATGTCTCACACCTAATACATTATATCATGTTTCTCAGACTTTCTGTAGTAGAAAACTAGTTTGCTTCCCCCACAATACCTGAATCTTCTGTGAACTGATACTTGCACAAAATAAAATACAAATTAATCACTAGAAAAATAAAACATAATCAAAATACAAGCCTCAATTATTTTCATTAGATCCAATTACTTTGTCAAATTGCAATAAAATTTTCTAAGCACATTCAATTTTAATTTCTATGATTAGGCTGAGATGACAACAAAGATATGGAAGAGGTAGACACTAATCCATGAAGTATACTTGGGGAGCACAAACATAAATTAGACTTAATAGTATTCTCTGGTTTCCAGTAATCATTTCAGGGTTGCTCCTATGACCTGAGCTCCTCCTCTTTACCTGAACATTGGGACTTTAGTTGAGAATGCTGTGACTACATTTCTCTGTTTCTCTTCACTGGTTGCCATCTTGGAACCAAGAAAAGAGGCATGAGAATGAGTGAACCCTCACAAAGTAGAACCAAGTCATGAGGAATCAGAAACTGGATGTATTCCTGCATTATGGGGCAATATAAACCAATAAATTAAAAGTTTTGCTTAAACCAGAATTCTCTTTTTCTGTCATCTGCAAGAAAAAAATTCCTAAGTAAGATAGTGGATTAATTTGCATATTTACCCATGAACTCTCAACCAGTTTCTATTTATCAGTCATCCTTCCAAAATAGAGATCTGGGTATGCTAGATTTTGGGTTCTAAAAACTTTCATTCCCACTGCCTTCAGTACGAGATTTAAGCTTCTTAAACTGTCATTCAAAGTCTTTTACAATTGGGTCATTTTCTAACTTTTTTCCTAATCTAATTATTTCCAGCTGAAGTTTCTGCTTCTCTCATCATTAGTAACATACCCTATGCTTTACCATGACCAGACATGTATCTTATATATGTTACACAGGTTTGCTCTTACTCCCTCTGGCTCTATTGTACTTCCTCTTCTCAAAGCCTCTTCTGAGATGTTCTTTATTCTTAAAGTTTAAAGATTAAACATGACTATCACTCTTAATGACTCAGGGCTGATTTTGAGAGTGTGGCAGGAGGGCAAATTAATGCACCTTGACCCTTGAGAGAAACTGTATTTAGACCCCAAAGACCTTATTTCATAGGGCATCTAATACGGTTATGCTACCAAAATCTCAGAGAATAACAAGCTTAGACAAGATGGAAACTTGTTACTACTAAAATGAATAAGCAAGAAATAGAAACATATGTCTACACCAAAACAAGTCCCCAAGTGTCCATTACAGGTTTATTCATAGTATATCAAGAATAGAAAAAAACCAAATGCTTGTCTGCTAATCAATATATAAACAAAATGTGGTATATTCATAAACTGGGATATTATTTGCCATAAATAGGAATGAACTATTGATATATTAAAACATGGACAATATATTAGAAAACATGCTAAGAGAAGAAACCACATACAAAAGGATATATATTGTATTATTCCCTACATATTAAATACACATATATATCAGAATAGATTAATGGTAACCTAGGGCTGAAGAAAATGAGATTGGGGAGGGGATGAAGGCTAAGTAGAATAGCATTTCTCTTTAGCATGATAAAAATGTTCTAAGGTTGATCATACTGATGGATACAATGTTGTGAACATACTAAGAGCCATTAAATTATATTAATGAATGAATTGTATGGTATGTAAATGATATTTCAATATTTTTTTAAAAAAGAAAATTTATAGGAGCTTTATTTATAGCTTCCAAAAATGGGAAGTAACCAACATGTGCAAGATGAATGGATATATCAACTGTGGTATATCCAGACAAGGGAATATTACTCAGTGCTAAAAAGATATGAGCTAGCAAGTCATGAAATTACATGGAGGAACTTGAAACATTCCTAAGTGAAAGAAGTCAATCTGAAAAAGACTACATACCATATGATTTCAACGATATACATTCTGGAAATGGCAACACTCCGAAGACTGAAAGATCAGTGGTTGCTAAGGGAAAGGTGAAGATGGGATGAATGGGGAAAGCTCAGAAGATTCTTAGGACAGTGAAACTGCTATGTACTACAATGGTAAACACATGCTATGATATGTTTGTCTAAAGATGTAGAATGTACGACACCAGGAGTAAACCCTAATGTGAACTATGGTCTTTGAGTGATAGTAATGTGTCAATTGTCAGTTCATTACAACAAATGTCTCATTTTGGCACTGGATTTTGTCAAAAGTGTGTCTGTGTGTATCAGGGGCATACAGGAAATTCTTTCTGCTCATATTTGCTGTGAATCTAGACTGCTTTTAAACAAGTCTAAACAAAGAGGAGGACGAGGAAGATGGATATGGAATTTTCGGTCCATCTTAGTTGGCACCAATTCTGATGATTGCTCTCTACTCTCCCCTCCTTAGCAGAAGAATATTATTTCAACTTATTTTCTTACATTATTATTAATTTCTGGGTAGTATTTGATATCTCCCCTCAGATGCAGTCCCTGTAGTTCTCCTACCACCATAGCACCCATGAGCCATCCCCTCCTTCCCTTGCGCTCTTCCCTCCCGTTTTTGACCCCTTTCTTCCCTCCCCTGCTGTGTGCCCCAGATATAGGGTCAGCTGCAAGTTTGTCTTTTTCCTGATCCTTTGTTTGGTTTCTCCATATTCTGCATATAAGTGAAACCATCTGATATTTATCTTTTTCCTTTTGACTTATTTCAATATTAGCATAATCCCTTCCAGCTCCATCCATGTCTTGGCAGAAGAATTAATTGCTCCTTTATCTGTGTTTTCTTTGTGTTCTTTTTTCTATTCCTTTTAAGTTATCACATTGTAGTTGATTGCAGGTATGATCTTCCCCAGGGACAGAGGTAATGCCTTATCTTACTGACATTTCTACTAGAATACATGGTGGAATGCAAAACATCAACAACCAAAACCCAAACAACTGTCATTTGACTGAACAACAGGCAAATTGGTCATTTAAAAACAATTTTGAAGAATTCTGTCCCAGATACTATTCTTTAGACTTTTTGTTCTCCCAAACATAGCTACCTCTGTGGCTTAGCCCAGGGACTGTGATCAGTGTGTGGGCGAGAGAGCACTGAGGACTGGTCCTAGAAAATTGGGAACTAAGATATGAGAATGCTAAACTAATCATTTCTCTATATTGAGTTTCACCATATCACACTACATTCATTGAGCAAAGCTGCTGGAAAATACTCTTCCTAAGAGACAATGCAGATGATGCCACACTTACGATGGTTGACTTAGGATTTTTTTTGCCTTAACGATGATGGTGTGAAAGGGATACACAGGAGAAACTTTATATCTAATTTTGATCTTTTCCTTGACTTGTGGTAAGTGGAGCAATACTCTCTCAGGGTACTGGCCAGAGGCAGCAAACTGTGCTGCCAGTCAGCCATGAGATCAGGAGGGTAAACAACTGATACACTGCAGTGCATTATGCTGCCAGTGCTTTTCAGACACCATGTTTTGTGTTTTCACATCCCATCATGCCTGCTGTTCAATTTTAGTGCATCTTCAATAAATTATATGAGATATTCAGTACTTTTTTTTTATAAACTAGGTGTTCGTGATTTTGGCCAACTGTAGGCTAACATGTCTTGAACACATTGAAGCTATAATGTTCTAAGTTTATGATGTAGTAGCTTCAGTTTATAAAATGCATTTTAAACTTATACTTTCAAATTATGATAAATGTACATGACGACATTGTAAATCAAAAAGACCTGTAAAAACAGTTGCAGCATGAAATCTGGAGCAGATTTCTGTGTGGTTACTTAGGTCAACTGGAAAAAAGTCATAGGGGTGTGAAGAGAAGACCTCCCTCCACCAAAAATCTCTGTCTCCTCCAGAGCGCTGCCTGAAGTGTTCTGGTGAGAGCTTTATTATTAGGCTTTGGGGTTGGATATATGTAAAATGAGATGTATTCCTGAGAGAGATGACATTTTAAACTTTTATCATTCATTTATACCTTGCTGGAAGTTATATGTAATATAGTTCTTGAAAGCAGATTTGAAGAGGTCAAGAAAAAAACCTACAGACACCAGTGCTAAGAATGAAAAGGAAAAGTTATCTAGGAGCTGATAGGATACCATTTTTTTTTTAACTTCCCAAATTTGCCAGCATTGCATGGACAAGATGAATATTTTAGCCACACTGCTGCTTTAATTTTAGGATTCGGTATACATTTTAAGAATTCACTTACTAATACTTTTAAAAATATTTTCAGCTTAGCTATCTAGGGAAATTGTTTATCCTCTTTGAGCTTCGGGTTTTTTTTTTTTAAAGATTTAATTTCATTTATTTATGCATAGAAGAACTGGGGTGTAGGCCAGAAATGGGGAAGGTGTAGGGGTTAAGTCTCAGCTCTATCATGGTATCACTCCTGCGGCCCGAGTTTGATCCCTGGCCAGGGAGTTAACCCACAATGGTGGAGCTTCAGTTTTGTTTCCTTGAGGAAAAAAGCATGATAATACCTTTCTTGCTTATATCACAGAGTGGTTATAAGATCACTGAAAGTTAAATATTTTACAAATGAGACAAATTTATTACTTACAGTTGATATTAATGTAAAAAGGGTAAGTGCTAAGAACCTCTTTGACTCAATATCAATGGAGCTTATTTTTTGGTGGCCCCAAAAGAAAAATATTTGTATCTTGCCCCTTTACATTTTGAGGAAATTTCTACTAGATTATGAAAAGGAATTCTATTTGGATTTAGGGGAAAGTCTTATCATTAAAACTTCTTGTAGGTTTTAACTTAAGGCACACACATGTAAGTAAGGATATCTAGCCAACAAATGTCCTTTTAAAAAAGAAAAGCTGTTCTTTGACTAATTTCTCAAAAAACTGCTCATTTGTGTCAAATGGAGAGGGTGGGCAGGTAGGGGTGCCTTCCTTAGAGCACTGTATGTTTACACAGTTAAGAGCCAAACAGTCTCTGCCTTCTTGAATCTATTCCAGGGATGGCCTGACAATTCACAAATTCTGGGGGAAACCTGTCCTGGAAAGTGTGTAACTCTTGACTGCTGTAGGGTTTTGCTTCAAGCACCCTAAGGTCCTTAAGGACAAAGACCATGACTGATAGGTACTTGCGTAGCCTACTTTCCAGCAGTAAATCTTCATGAAATGAAAACCTGGCTGGGCTGCATATCAAGGTGAGGAGGAAGTGAGGCTGCTTGGCAGATTTTATCCTCAAGGCAGGTTACCTGTTCCTGCATAACAGACAGAAGACTCTGCCTGTCAAGTGACAATGTGAGGCTATGGGTGTCAAATAAAGGGCATCATAATGTAAAGAAGTTCAGAGGAGAGAGGACAGCTGTCATGAAGATAAAGAGTTTGGAATAGAAGATGTAGAGAGAGGAGGGAAGCGATCATTGATATCTGAAAAGAAGAGCCTGAAAAAGTGACAGGTTTTTGGACCTATGTGGGTATGACTATTTAGTGAAGAACTTTTTACCATAAGGAATGCTTAGGGAAAATGATTATATTTACAAGTTCCTCAAGGATAATCAGGAGAGGTTTCTCAAAACTAGATTCTGCTTTAGGACTTTAACAGTGTTAGGTCAAACCATGCCATGTGATGGAGGAGGTTTTTAATTTTGTGTGTCCCAGCCTATCCTTCCTGTCAATACCAGGAGGGTTAAGGACTGAATGTGTGTACCTCATTGCTCGACCCACCCCCAAATTCCAAAGTTGAAATCTTAATCCCAAAGTGATGGTATTAGGAGATGGGGATTCTGGGACAAGGTTAGATCATACAGGTGGAGAACTTATGAAAAGGATTAGTGCCCTCAGAAGGGGGACACCAGAAAACTTTCATTCCCTTTTTCCTTAATGGGAGGCTGTAGGGATAAGCTTTCTTTCTATGAACCAGGAAACAGGCCTCAGCAGACACAGAATCTGTTGGTTACTTCATCTTGAACTTCCCAGCCTCCAGAACTATGAAAAAAAAATTTGTTGTTTAAAGGACCCAGTCTATGGTATCTTTATCATAGACACTCAAACTAACACAGGAGTATGTTCATCTGTTTGGAAACTAAAATAGATGACAGGGACTGTAAATTACGTAGTTAAGAAGGAGTAGGGACAAAACTAAAAATGAAAGATAGAAATAAGGAAATTGTTTATTTTTGGTTTTTAAAATAACAAATAACCATGTCATAGGATGTGTGAATATCTGCACAAATATGTATGGCATGTCCCATAAGATTTTATAATTTAAACATCACTAACTTCAGAAATTTAACTGCTATACACTTACCCAAGATCATATGAAATTTAACTATTTACATTTATTTTATACTTGTTTTGTGAAGTTGAGTCATGAACTGTCCATTTAAACTCTATCAGCCCCACTGATGAAAGATGTGTAAATTAATAGAAACATAAAACTAAAATTTACTATTTGGCATTCATAAAAAAAGTCAGTGTAAAATAGCTATAAACTTAGCTTGATCAAAACAAAAAATTCTATGGGAAAGGTGGATTTAAGAACACATATGGTCGAGAGTGTCAACGATGCAAACATTCCAGGCAGTATTTCAGACTTTCAGGGGAGTGAATTAGTGAGACTCAAGTCACGGTTTTTAATGGTAAACAGGAATTCAAACACTATGTGGGTTACACATAGAAGAAGCGTATTTCCTTGAAGCAAATATAGGTTGGGAGGGTGGAGTGGAAAGTGGATGGTAGCTTAGGGTAGAGAAACCTCATGGCCTGTGGAGGATAGAGGAACCTGCTGGACTGGAGGTTGGGGGAGGGGCTATGGGCACAATCTATGGTATCCCATCCCTGACTACCAAGTGTCCTTTGTGACACTTCAGAACTCTGTGGTATAGGAATGGGTCTAAAGTTCCAAGACATTTAGTGTCTGAGATCTCTGTAGGACAACACAAGCCCCAACACTGATTATGAATAATAATCCATGGAAGGTGCCATCGATCAAGTCTCCTTGAATGTTGAGCTGATCAGGAGAGCAGTACCCTGAGCAGAGACTGCAGCCCGAGATCTCGATCCATTCTGATGGCTCAGTTGCCTCAGACAAGCATGTGATTCAGATCATGGAATTCAGAAAATGGAATGTTCTCTCATTTCTGAAGTGCCATACTGAGTCCTGGCTGAGCTTTGGCTCAACATCCTTGGATATTGACCCTGAACTCATTTACCTGTGTGGGTTTTGGTTGCTCTTTCTGTTCCTATGCTACCTGGTGGTGATTCCATCTTTATTCACTTGTTGGAAAAGCAAAGACAGCAGAATGGTAAGGAACTCTGGGCATGCCCCCAACAGAGACTCTGTATTGCCATTTCCGTTTCTGTTCCCGCATTGTAAAGTAAGTTTGCTCGGTTCTGGGAAACACCTAAGCTGGGAAGTCTGACAGCGGATACAACATCATGCTACTAGGGAATAGACTAGGTAGCACTAGGTCTCACGGAGATGCTCACAGACCATCTGGGTGTGGTAGAAGTAAGCACCATGCTTCTGTATTCCTGGAGCAGGAAATTTAGAGTCTGAGATCTCTGCAGGACAGCACAGGCCCAACACTTGATCATGAGTCACATTCCATGGAAGGTGCCATCGATCAAGTCTTCCTGAATGTTGGGCTGATCAGGAGAGCAGTTCCCTGAGCAGAGGCTGCAGCCCGAGATCTCAATCCAAGATACAGATTCCCATCTGAGGTAGCAAACAAGATAACAGACTGTTGATTGAGAATAGCAATGTGCACCTCATAGAAAACCCCTTGAGTTTTTCCAGAAGGAAAACCTGAAAAAAATTTATCACTTTTTAAAAAAGGTTTATTTATTTATGTACACAAGACTGGGATATGGGCCAGACATGTGGCAGGTGAGAGAATTCATGAGACAGAACAGGGAGCAGAACAGACAGATCGACTGAAATACACTGCTGAGGGGAGCAGTGGGTGAGGCAGGAGAGGTCTGCTGCACCAGTGGGTACCTCCCTGGCCAAGGATCAAGCTCCTGGTGTTGTGGCTGCAGATGCTTCATAGTGTGGTGCCTAACTCCTTGCGCCACCAGGGATGCCCCTAAATATTATCACTTTTAAAAGGTAATTTTAAAAGAAATACGAAAGTTCGTATGAAATTCTTCTTATTCTTGGATAATGTATGTCTGAGTTTTCTCTAGAGAAGAGTGGTAGAACTGAGTATCAATCATTCACTCTTTCTGTTCTCAGTGTGTGGCCAAGAGGAGAAGGAAAGGTGGAACACTGTCAGGTAAGGTCCTGTCTACTCCACCTGAGCTCTCCAAGGCTGCTATT